>SJYO01055647.1:1660196-2160000 GCA_006410555.1 Capra ibex
GGGGGGGGGGGGGGGGCGGGGGCTCAAACCCACGACCTCTTAAGGATGAGGCTCCGTGAACTACTCCCTCCGCCAGAGAAGCCTTAGTTACGGCATAACTAAGAACAAAACACCTCTCTTGTTCCGTGTCCGACTAAAGGAAGGTCACCTAGACTTGAAGTCTACGGGGGTCCGGAGCCCATGTTTTACTACGTTTGGCAAAGGCGTCGGTTCACCCTCCGCAGGGTCGCCGACCCAGCACCGTCCGGCCCCCGCCGCCCGTCCCTCTTTCCGCAAACCGTTGGCGCTGAACCCTTCCTCGGTACCACTGTTCCAGAGTCGTCTGCGGGTTCAAGGGGAAGGGTCGCGTCCTAGACTCAGTGGGACGGGCGCGGGAGGTCGTCGACGAGAAGGAGGACACCCGACCCTTACGGGACAAAGACTCCTGTGTGCGGGTACCAGTCGTTTAGTTACTATCAGAAAGGCGACCTTCTCTGCCCCTGGGTTTCGTGTCCCGTCGGGTCTGGGCTCTACAGGGACTATTCACTCGGGTCTCTGGTCACCGACGGAAGTGGGTCGACCGTAAGGTCTCGTCGACCCCTTTCAGTCACTCGGTGTACATGTTAATTTTTGAGGGACATCGGTGCAGTTTCTCCTTTTTCTTTGCTTTAACATATTGTGTCCCTCGAGACGACTCGTCCTAGGTGGGCGTCACGTCCTCTGTGTCCTCTGAAGGCGAGCTAGGGACCCAGTCCTTCTAGAGGACCTCTTTCCTTACCGTTGAGTACGGTTATCAGAACGGACCTCTTAGGGTATCTGACTTCTCGGACCGTCCGACATCGGGTTTCCCAGGGTTTCTAAACCTGTACTGATGTTTTTTCTAGAAGTGTTGGGTCTATTAGTACTACCACACTAGTGAGTGGAACTCGGTCTGTAGGACCTTACACTTCAGTTCACTCGGATCTTTCGTAGTGATACTTGTTTCGATCACCTCCACTACCTTAAGGTCAACTCGATAAAGTTTAGGACTTTCTACTACGACACTTTCACGACGTGAGTTATACGGTCGTTTAAACCTTTTGAGTCGTCACCGGTGTCTTGACCTTTTCCAGTCAAAAGTAAGGTCATGGTTTCTTTCAGTTACGGTTTCTTACGAGTTTGATGGTATGTTAACGTGAGTAGAGCGTACGATCATTTCAATACGAGCTTTAAGAGGTTCGGTCCGAAGTCGTTATGTACTTGGCACTTGAAAGTCTACAAGTTCGACCGAAATCTTTTCCGTCTCCTTGGTCTCTAGTTTATCGGTTGTAGACGACCTAGTACCTTTTTCGTTCTCTCAAGGTCTTTTTGTAGATAAAGACGAAATAACTGAGACGGTTTCGGAAACTGACACACCTAGTGTTATTTGACACCTGTTAAGACTTTCTCTACCCTTATGGTCTGGTGGACTGGACGGAGAGCTCTTTGGATATACGTCCAGTCCTTCGTTGTCAATCTTGACCTGTACCTTGTTGTCTGACCAAGGTTTATCCTTTTCCTCATGCAGTTCCGACATATAACAGTGGGACGAATAAATTGAAGATACGTCTCATGTAGTGCTCTTTACGACCCGACCTTCTTCGTGTTCGACCTTAGTTCTAACGGCCCTCTTTATAGTTATTGGAGTCTATGCGTCTACTGTGGTGGGAATACCGTCTTTCACTTTTCCTTGATTTTTCGGAGAACTACTTTCTCCTCTCACTTTTTCAACCGAATTTCGAGTTGTAAGTCTTTTACTTCTAGTACCGTAGACCAGGGTAGTGAAGTACCCTTTATCTACCCCTTTATCACCTTTGTCACAGTCTGATAAAAAACCCCGAGGTTTTAGTGACGTCTACAACTCACGTCGGTACTTTAATTTTCTGTGAATGAGGAACCTTCCTTTCAATACTGGTTGAATCTGTCGTATAAGTCTTCGTCTCTGTAATGAAACGGTTGTTTCCAGGTATATCAGTTCCGATACCAAAAAGGTCACCAGTACATACCTACACTTTCAACTTGACACTTCTTTCGACTCGTGACTTCTTAACTACGAAAAATTGACACCACGATCTCTTCTGAGAACACTCAGGGCACCTGACGTTCCTCTAGGTTGGTCAGGTAGGATTTCCTCTGGTTAGGACCCACAAGTAACCTTTCCGACTACGATTCCGACTTTGAAGTTATGAAACCGGTGGAGTACGTTTCTCAACTGAGTAACCTTTTCTGACTACGACCCTCCCTAACCCCCGTCCTCCTCTTCCCCTGTTGTCTCCTACTCTACCGACCTACCGTAGTGGCTGAGTTACGTGTACTCAAACCCACTTGAGACCCTCAACCACTACCTGTCCCTCCGGACCGTACGACGCTAAGTACCTCAGTGTTTCTCAGCCTGTACTGACTCGTTGACTTGACTTGTCGATACTTCTTTAAATTAATAAATTATTATTTATTCTTCGGACCTCTCGTAGTCAAAGTCGTACTAAAACCAAGATGTTAGTTCTTGGATCCTCGAATGATTGAAAGACGGGATGATAGGAGTTATCCAGTCGGTTCAATCGGAGTATCAGTATTTTACCAACGACGCCGAGGTCCGTTGTGAGGGAGTGTGTTGTCACTTGGTTCGTCCTTTCTTCCTACTCTGTCGTTCTCCTCGAAAAAAGAGTACACGAAGAGAGAAGAATTCCCCTTCTTAGACAGGGGTCGTCTCAACGGCATTGTAGAGTAACCGATCTCAACTAAGAGTACCGGTGAATTCTAGTTGTTCTTTATCTAAAGGAATCAATTTCGCAGACGGACCTTACGCCTTCTGGGCCCAAGTTAGGGACCCAGCCCTTCTCGGGGACCTCTTCCTTTACCGTTGGGTGAGGTCATGTGAACGGACCTCTTAGGGTACCTCCCTTCTAGGACCATCCGATGTCAGGTACCCCAGCGTTTCTCAGCCTGTGCTGACTCGCTGAAGTGAAAGTGAAAGCGAAATCTGGATAGACTAACCAGAGGGTCCTCTCCCAGCAAGTAGAGTGTCTATTTTAGGTCCGAGACAACTCTTTCATTTTGCCTTGTCAACGACCGTGGTCCTGGGTGGACCGAGTGTCTAATGACAAATTGACTTGACCGACGGTGAAATCCTTACAAATCCAGCGACCGGACTCTCTTAAGTAGGTTCCACTGTCCCGTCTTTGACTCCCTACTAGGTCCACCGCGCCGACCTTCGTTCCCCACTCAATATTCTCGGGTGAGTACTCCAAAAGCATTACTCCCAGGTCTCGGGGGAGAGAGGTACGGGGTGACTCTGTAGACCTCACCTTGACCCTCGACCCGACCCACCGTCGAGTTTAGGAGGAACCGTGTCTAGAGTAGGGTCGGTCGACGACCGTGAGTCGGTCAGGGGAGAAAGAGAGAACGTTTCGAGAAACAAAAAAGTGAAGGCATATCCTTTGTAGAGTCATTAAGGTCTCACGTCGAGACTTCTCCTTCCAGTTGTATGCTGTCCTGAGTAGTTGGGGAGGGTCCACTCCCCTCGGGTCGACCCAAACACATGTTCTCAGACAGGTGTAGACGTCAACACACACGTGTCCCCTTCACCCACACACAAACGTCCCCCGCATCTGACGCGAACTGTCCATACACGACGATGGAAGGAAGTAAGCCGGTCCTAACTGATTGTTGGGTGATGCTCGTACCACGTAGAGTCTCAAAGGTTCTTTTATCGTCTTGTTCTAAGCGGGGTTGATCGTCCGAATGAAAGAGGTTTTTTTTTCTCTATGTTATACATTCTTTTGTTTACCCCAGTAAAATCTATTGTGAAGAGGTACGACCCTACGTTGTTCTCGGACTGTTTCAGAACCTAAGAAGACGGATTTTCCGGTCTCGTCAGGAGGGACCCGTCGACTGTAGACTCGGTTTTTGATCCATTCTTCCTCGGTCGACACGATTTTCGAACCCCTCCGACCAAGGTCCACCTTTCATGTATATTGTGTTTTCGGGGTTTCACCCTTTAATTGGTTTCCCTTCTTTTCCTTTCGGGCACTCAAATCCCTCGTCACACACACGGGGAGACTCCGAGACACATACTAACCTCTCAGACCTATAATTTTCAGTCTAGTCCGGTCCTCCTGAGACACCCGAAAGAATCACCTTTAAGTGAGAAAGACCTTTGGGACCTCCGTCCACCTCGTCAATTCTTCGACAGAAACTGACACCAACGACGTAGTTCATTGTCTTGGTGTTAAAAGAGGACCCAAAACCCCCACCTCCCCCCTCTTGAACAAGGACCGATCTTAAGGAAAAGGTCGGACGGAACACCTGTATTCACCACTCGTCTTCAACAATCCTGTCCGAAGAGTCTTTTGAAAAAAAAAAAATTCAGTCCAAATAACTTCGTATTAAATATATGACATAAGTCATCGTAAGGTGGTTAAAAGTCCTTAACACACGTCGACAATTTGACAACCGGAACACTTTCGACGTCACACCCTCATAAATGTGGTACCTTTACCCGTTCGTGATATGTAGTCCCGAAGGTCGATGGGCGGGATGAAGGGGATGTAAGGTTTTTTAAACTGAATTTCTACGTTAATTATGTAAAATCGGAAAAATACTTGTCAAGTCATTTAAAACCGTTTACGTCTCTCAAACATATAGGTGGTGCTAGTTTTATGTCTTACGCATAGTAGTGGGAGGTTTAAGAGAACAAGGGAACATCAACTAGGAAAAGGGTGATGGATCAGGTACGGTTGGTGACTAGACAGGGGACAAGAAGATCACAACGGAAAGGGTCTTACAGGACATTTACCTTAATGCATAGAAGAAAGTAAATCGTTTTACTTGAACTCTACATGGGTATAACGGTATACTTAGTCACAGAACAAGAATAAATTGTGGTTCATCATAAAGTAAACCTCTTCCGTTACCGTGGGGTGAGGTCATGAGAACGGACCTTTTAGGGTACCCGCCTCCTCGGACCACCCGACGTTAGGTACCCCAACGTTTCTCAGCCTGTGCTGACTCGCTGAAGTGAAAGTGAAAAGTGAAAGTACGTAACCTCTTCCGTTACCGTTGGGTGAGGTCACAAGAACGGACCTCTTAGGGTCCCTACCCCCTCGGACCACCCGACGGCAGAGACCCTAGCGTGTCTCAGCCTGTGCTGACTTCGCTGAATCGTCGTCGTCGTCATAAAGTAACATACCTATGTAATATCGAATAAATAGACAAGTGGATAACTTAGACGGGAAAGGGGAAAGTGGAGGAAGGACAGAAGTATATCTATATTACTGACCTCGATGTCGTCGGTAAAACAGTGGTACTCTGTTTGTTTCTGTTACTATTCTTACCTTCATATTTTACCATCCTCTTCGGACTTCTGTCGTCGTAAGTTGACAGAAGGTCGACTCGGGGTGGACGGAGGTCTGAAAAAAAAAGAATTTATTAAATAAAAATAAATAAATACATAAAAAGACCAACGTGACCCAGAAGTCACAACGAGAACCCGAAGGAGATCAACGTCACTCGTCTCCGATGAGAAACAGTGTTACGTACCCGAAGAGTGACCCACCGAAGAGAACAAAACCTCGTGCCCGAGATCGTGTGTGTCCGAAGTCATCGACGTCCCGTGATCAAGTCATCAACACTGAGTACCCCCGATCTCGTACCCGAGTCATCAACACCATGTGTCCGAATCAACGAGGTTTCTACACCTTAGAAGGACCTGGTCCCTAACTTGAACACAGGGACTTGACCGTCCGTCTAAGAATAGGTGACATGATAGTCCCTTCAGGGGTCTGAAGGATACCATTTTCTTCAAGAAAATAGATTAGTCGAGAATTTACTAAAAGATGATGAGTGTCGGTTTAGATTGAGTTTGTGGTTCGTTTCAGATTTGAAGAAAGGATGAAGTGGAGTACTTAAAGAGGTCCTTTTCCCTCCCTACAACCTCCCTATATGTGAAATTTATCTTCTCTTCTGGTAATGTACTCTGTCTAAGTTCTCAGTCTCATGTTTCCTGGGAGGTTCGGTCAACCGGTAAGGAAGAGCGAGGAAGGTTTGACCCTAAGAGGGTCTTAAGTCTCTTACATAATCAAAGCTTCTGACCCATTGTTTAGTAGTGTTCAAATACTCGAGTGTTGTAGATCACCAATGGAGTGACAAAGACACCCCGTCCTTACGTTCGGGTCCGATCGAACTAGGGGACGAGTCCCAGAGTGGTCCGACCTTCGGTCCACAGTCGTCCCAACGACTCTGAGACCAAGGAGAACGTTCGGGGAGGTCAACCGTCTTAAGTGATCCTAACTTTCGGAGTGAAAGAACGACCACCACTCGACCCCGACCGAGAACCGAGAGTCTCTGGGACGTCAAATTAAGAAGTTTCGGTCGTCCCTCCCCAAGTAGAGTGATGATAGACGATGATATTCTACCTAAAAATATATTGTATTGATACCCTCACTGATACACACATACACACGATTCAACGAAGGCAGTACAGTCTGAGAAACGTTGTGGTACCTGACATCGGACAGTCCGAGGAGACAGGTACCCTAAGAGGTCCGTTCTTATGACCTCACCCAACGGTACGGGAGGAGGTCCCCTAGAAGAACTGGGTTGCTGACTTGGGTTCAGAGGACACAGAGGACGTGACGTCCGCCTAAGGAATGGTGATTCGGTGGTCTCTTCGGGGTCCACACTGATATGGAAAGAAAAAAAAAAAGTAGATATTGTATTGGACTAGTTCTGTTACAGGTAGAGTAGTGTAAGAGTAGGGTCGTCACCCTTAGTGTACTCCGTAAGTACTCCCTACTAGAACCCGGATAGAATCTTAAGACGGACGGAGCCTTCTGTTTCGAAAACTGTCTCCGGACCGGACTATGTCTACGGTTCGGAGTTCAGGGTCGTCCCACGTCTCTGCTGAGTGGGCGGGGGAGGGGAAGGTTGTGTCCCACCACAGATGTCAGAGTGACCCTTAAGTGACCGGTTAAAGCTCGTTCTCTAAAGATTGAGAAGTGGGACGTACTGGGTCTGTGAGAACTCATTAGGTCCTCTCCAATTCCTTTCGTCCCTCTTCGGTCCTCTTTCGGTCCCACTTCTCTCGGAGTTCTCTCCATCCCTTTCGTCGGTCGTCCTTGGTGGGTAGCTTGGTCTCCCGTTTCCTGGTCTCTTTTCAGCACAATCCTCAATCTTAATCTATGTCAACGTACGTTATCTTTTAGATAAATAACTCGTCCCACCCTTAGACGTCCTTAAGGATCACCGACGTCGGACATATTTATAATTATCTTTTGTTTTGGTCGACGGGTGTCTTCCAATGGTGGTAAAACATCTAATTCTTTGACTGTGAGTCTCTCTAATTCATTGAACGGGTCGCAGTGTGTCGTTACTTCACCGTCTTAAACCCTAAACTTGGGTAAACTAAACCGACTAATAATAATAATAAAAAATTCAGTCGGTCATTCAGGATTAATTATCTAGTACGTTGGGAACTGGGTGAGACTCAGTTTGTTCCCCACTCGACCGGGAGTAACTCGGGGAAACAAGAGTTGTTTTTCCGGTTTCAGGGTTGAAAGGAGACTGTCCTTGGGAACCGTTTGTTTCTACCGGCCGAGGGTGCGGTCGTTCTTTTTGGAGGTCTCCCCAGTCCTTAGTACTCTGGTCTTTGCCTTCTTCGGTGTGAAGAAAGAGGGTGTGGTAGTTGTCTGGTTCCGTCTAAACGGCTGTTCAAGTTAGAGGAAACTTCAGACTCAGTACTCTACTTCTAAGGTAAGATTTCGGGGTTATTTCGGTTTGGTAACTCTGACGACTTCGAACTCGTGTGGTTGGGAGGTCCTGGGACCCCAACCAAACTGTCATTGATTCCTACCTAGTCTCGACCGGACACTGAGTTCTTACTAGGGTGGGGCTCCTTCAGTGTTCCGCCACCGTTAGTCGAGGACTCTTTTGTCCTGGTCTCTCCAATCCGGTGGATGGACTCTAGTGTGTCGAGTACTCTGTCTTTTGACCTTTATTTTGGGTTCAGGGGGTTACGGGGGGTCACGAGAAAGGAGAATGAAATCTTGATCCACTCTTAAAAGCGAGACAACATTACTTTCTAACGATAAAAATCGATACAATTAAGGGTAAAGATTGTCCTCATCATAGACTTAAAGGAAAGTGGAGGGATTGGACTAAGAGTCAAGTCCTACAAGGACACCCCGAGGTGGGGGAGTTCCCCTCCTCGGAACTGGGTGTGGACCGGTTAGTCTCGTAACGAACGGTCCACCAACCAAGTCTCTACCCCTACACTGGGTTTGACTAGATTAGTCGTATTACTGAACACGTCTTCAATGGTTCTTCTTTCGCAAGGTAGAAAAGACGATCTGAACTTCGGTTCCGTCTACACTCAAATTCGTTGTATCTGACTAATAGAATACCAAGACCTCGAGTCTGCAGACTTTACTCAGAGTGGTCCGATTTTAGTTCCACAGACGACCCGACGCAAGAAAGACCGTCAAGATCCTCTCTTAGGTACCGAACGGAAAAGGTCGGGAAGATCTCCGACGAGTGTAAGACGCGGAGTGTCGGGGAAGGTCTTTACCGTAGTGAAGATAGACTAGTGATGAAGGTATCTCAGTGTAGAGGAGAGACACTATCTAAGAGAAAGGAGAGAAAGTGACTATTCCTGGGAAGACTAGTAAGTACACTATAAGTCTCTATTAGACGGGTAGAGTTCTAGGATTTGACTTAGTGTAAACGGTTCAAATAAAATGGTACATTTCATTGTCAGTGTCCAAGGGACTTTAATCCCGTACCTGTAGAAACCGTCCCCACCCCTCCTCAGGTAATGAGTCGGATGGTGTCTTTAGTTTTGGAACTCAAGACTCGACCTTTCTTTCATTTAGGACCACTTCCAAAGATCGGGGACTCAGTTCGATATGGACTTGGAGAGTCAATGTACTACTGACAACGGAAAGGAAACGGAATTTACGGAAAGGAAACACGAATTGGTTCGAACTCCAAAAACGAAACAAGATAGTGAACGTTTGTCTCGGACTGATTAGGTTAAGAGTTGGGTATTCTTACAGTGTTACTCATTAATGGTCAAGGGCACAGAGAGAGTGCACTCCGGCTCTAAGAAACTCTCGTCTTTGTTATGGAATAAATTGAAACGTAGGAGTCTGGAGCGTTGTCACGGATCGTGCCTTCTTCAGGACTTGTTCGCAAACAACTAACTTATTGTTAAATGACTAACTTGCTGACTTATTTGTGGGAGGGTGTACGGGAGGGAGTCGTCGGTAGCGATTTTGTGCTCCTACCTCTCTTCGGAGTCGTCTTAAAAGGTCCCCACTTAACGTCCGGTCAGTAAAGGAGAGACTCCCACCGTCGAAGGAGTCTCTCTCCGGGACCCTCACTGGGTCTGTCTTCCGAACCTCTTCCGGACTGGAAACACCCGTCGGTCGTCGGGACGGTAGGACTCCGTCGTCAAGGTTTAATTAGGGTCCTACCGTCGACGTCAGGAGGTGGCTGTTTAGATAGACTCAGTAAAGACCAGTCCTTCGCGGAGCGAGAATTTACTCTTAGTGTCGTCCAGGGAAACCCGTCGGCCTTTTCTGTCTGAGGAGTAAAAGGTCCCGACGTCCCGGCCGGACCATTCCTCCCAAAAGTACTTTCCTTCTCTCTTCTACTCTCTTATTTTTGTATGGACCGAGACAGGAGTCTTGACTTGATAGAAAAAAAAAAAAAAAAAAAAAATTGACAAAAATTTGTTAAGTAAACCGACGTTGCCCAGAATCAACACCGTGAGTCCTATATCAAGAGACTGGTTCCTAACTTGGGACCCGGGGGATGTAACCCTCGTGTCTCAGGATTGGTGACTCGGAGATCCCTTCAGGGACTCGATAGTAAAATTAGTTGTTTCGGGGACGGTAAAAACAAGGGGGGTGTATGAAGACTCTTTACTCTAGACTCCCTCACTAGGAAGGGAGAGGACGTGGGGTAGGGTCTGTGTAGACGGACAAGGAAAGCGTAGAGTGAAATCTCCCATACCAAATAGGGAGATTTCCTTAATCCCACTTGAGAAATACCACGCGAGGTTTCCCGTCCCGAGTCGGAAACGGCGAAGACGTGACCCGGGGTATGAATCAAGTAACGCGTGACTTCACATCGTTATTACGTTCAGAAACGTGTACGACAAGGACCCTGCGACAAGGACCCTGTGAGAAGGGGTGTGCCCAATACGGAAACTGACCGATTACAGAAGGTACCTACGAACTTCAGACTCTTCTATGTAGTGTAAACAAATAAATTAGTTAACCCTAACTACGTTTATTAATTACTGTGAATCCTGAAGGGACCAATGAGTCACCATTTCAGGTTAGGGCGTCTGAACCAAGCTAGGGACCCCTCTTTTCTTACCGTTGGGTGAAGTCATAAGAACGGACCTTTAGGGTACCTGTCTCGTCGGACCACCCGATCTCGGATACCACAGTGTTTTCTCACTCTACGTGGAATCGTTGACTTGTCGTGAATCCTACATGGTCTGAGAGACAATATCTGCACGTATCGAATGGATTAGAAGTGGTGTTCAGATTCCCTGCTCTTTTGCCCGTGTCAACCACTGACCGTCTGTCTGTCTCGACAGGTGTCCCCGACTGATAAGTTGGGGACTCGACATGGTTCGACCTCTGAACACCAGGAGCCCCGTCTAGGGGACTTGGGTTCCGAAAACCGGTTCGGGAGACGACACAGGCGGGGGTCGGGGGTAGTCTAGGACACGAGGTGCTCCTGTTCATGGCGGTGTAAGTGAAGACTGGGGGTCGTGGCAGTGACCTACCTACGCACTCATGTACTCACTGACTCATACGTCAGTTCGATGCACTGGGACCCGTGAATTGGAAACGTACGGAGTCAAAGCGGAAGCACTTTACCCTTCCTATTATCGTGGGTGGAACTGTTCCTACCTGGACTCATAGAGGAGAATTCCCCCCGAGAGTCTTCCTTAAGTTTGTTCTCTAACCCCCAACCAGAGTTATGTAGAAGTTCAGACACTAACTCCAGTGTGGTGGGGTATCTCCGGGTCCCCTCTACAACATTTATAAATTGTCCAAACAGTCGGACCCGTGGATGGTAGTCTTACTTTGGTCAGTATTTGACGTGAGTCCTGTCACCTGACCGTACCTAGGTCCATTCATCCGGGGGTCGGTCGAGACTGTCCACCCAGGAAGCCGGAGGCTGATCGGGTGTGAACGTGACCCCGTTCGGTTCCCATAGAATATCCTCGCCCTTGTCACGGGTCGTACTCACTCAGAGCCCCCGGAAAACGTCTAAGGTCCCCACCGTCGGTTCGGACCTTTTTTTGGCCTTCCCCCTGGTGAGGTGAGAGGTGGTTCCGACAGGAGGGGTGCGGGTCCCCTTCGAGACTCTGGACAGACTGGGACTAGGGGCGACTCTAGACCGAAGAGGGGAACCGAGTCCGTCACCTCACATTCACCGTTCCCCTCGGGACAACCTGTCACAGTACCTACCGAACCCTAAAATCTGTAGGTTCGACTCCTGAATGGACCACCGGTCACACAAGTTACGTCCCCCACGTCCAAGTTGGGGACCAGTCCCTCGATTCGAGGGTGTACACCACCCGTGTCGGTTTCTTTTCAGGTCCGACGCCCTTAAGTGGTTCGGTCCTCAAGGGGTCTCTTGACCCGAGTCTCTCTTGAATGCCTGGGGTGCACAAAGAGACTAAGACGAACGGTTCATATTCTAGTGTCCTATTCATATTCCTGTTCCTATTCATATTCATATTCCTGTTCATATTCTAGTGTCCTGTTCATATTCATATTCGAGTGTCCTATTGAGGACCGTCGGGGGACTAGGATTTCTTCGGTCTAGACCTAGAGCAGTTTACTCTCGGTCCTCAAGAGTTCGTTCGGTCTTACAACACCTGTAGGAGACTGTCTCCTCGTTGGATGAAAACCCCAGTCCTTAGTGTAGACGTTCGACCGGGATCACCCGTCGGTTAAAGGTGAATGTACGGGGGTCCCTACCCCTCGAGTGAGGAAAGACACAAGGACTAAGTGCTAATACTTAACTCAAGCGGAGACGTCTCTCTTGAGGTCGTTGGTGAACAGAAGGGACGTAACACATGTGTCTACGGTCATATAGAGACATGAAAGTAGTGCAAGCGGTGTGTAGAAACGAGTTGGGGTGTCAGTAATTTTAGTCAGACTTTAACGGTCTTTGGGGGTCCGGGACCCGGAGGACCCCGTGAGGAACAAGTACCTCGAATACAAGATCTTACTCCTTCGTCTGTGAGGTTTTATTAGTTTCTTTATTTAGATATTAATGTTTGACACTATGCAAGGTATCTCTCTTCACCGTCCGTTTCCTCTGTCCCCAATGTCCCTATAAAGGACCGAAACTTTTTACTCTAAAAAAAAAAAAAAAATCTAAAAAAACTACACCTGGTAAAAATTTCAGAAATAACTTCGACAATGTTATAACGAAGACAAAATACAAAACGAGAAAACCGACACTCTGTGTACCCTAGAATCGAGGGGTCAATCCCTAGTTTGGGTGTGGGGGACGTAACCTTCTGCTTCAGAATTGGTGACCTGGTGGTCCCTCCAGGGACCTAGGTGAATCTGCATTCGACAGTGTACGGATACAAGAAGTGTGACAAAAGAGAAAAGAAAGAAGAGGTAAAAAGCCAAAAGAAAAGTCCAAGTCAACATCACACCAATCAGAAAGAAGTTCAGTGAAGGGATCTACCTCTGGACCTTCAATATAAGAGACTGAGGAGTTGATAAGAGTAAAACGACGTTTTCTACCTTTCATTATTTTAGTGACACCTACCACTGACTTCGGTACTTTAATTTTCTGCGAACGAGAAACCTTTCTTTCGATACTGTTTGAATCTGTCGTATGATTTTTCGTCTCAGTAGTGAAACGGTTGTTTCCAAGTATATCAGTTTTGATACCAAAAAGGTCATTGGTACATGTCTATCCTCGTAACCTAGTATTTCTTCCCACTCGCGGTTTCTTGACTACGAAAACTTGACACCACAACCTCTTCTGAGAACTCTCAGGAACCTGACGTACCTCTAGTTTGGTTAGTTAGGATTTCTTTTAATTGGGACTTATAAGTAACCTTCCAGAATGTGATTGCGACTTCGAGGTTATGAAACCGGTGAACAACCCTTCTCGGTTGAGTAACCTTTACTGGGACTACGACCCTTTCTAACTTCCGTTCTCCTCTTCCCCTGCTGTCTCCTACTCTACCAATCTGTCGTAGTGGCTGAGTTACCTGTACTTAACCTCGGTTGAGACTGTCTATCACCTCCCGTCTCTTCGGACCACACGACGTCAGGTACCCCAGTATTTCTCAGCCCGTACTAAATCACTGACTTATTGTTGTTTAAAACTTTTGACCTATCTTCTAAGAACTCAAACGTAGGGAAGACAGAGAAGAGACATCTATGACAAGGTGACAGGAGAAAGGTATCGAATCTACTTTTAGATTAAGGTCCGAAAACAAAAGGACGCACTTATAGAAGACGAAAGGGGAACTGTGAACGTTCTATAAATTCTTAAAATGGTCTAATACGGGTGTATCCTGAGAACAGAGTAGTCTGGTCAGACCTTGAGTCACTCGGGAAAAAACTGTTTTTTAATAATTAACAATTGAAGAAAACCGTTACAGGGTGTCGTACGCCCTAGAATTAAGGGACTGGTCCCTAGTTTTGAAGCAGTGGACGTCACCTTCGTGTCTCAGAGTCTTCTGAGAACTCTCGGGGAACCTGACGTTCCTCTAGTTTAGTCAGCCAGTATTTCCTTTAGTGGGAACTTATAAATAACCTTCCCGACAACGACTTCGACTTCGAGGTTATGAAACCGGTAGACCATTCTTTTCGGTTCAGTAACCTTTTCTACTACGATCCTTTCTAACTTCCGTTTTCCTCTTCACCCATCGTCTCTTACTCTACCAATCTGTCGTAGTGACCGAGTCACCTGTACTTAGACTCGTTTGCGGCTCTCTATCACCTCCTGATCTGGAGGTACCTTCAGGGTCCTTACTCCTAAAAACAGGGTTTTTTATTTCTTTTCACCCTTCCTCTCTCCCTCCTTCTCCCTTCCTCCCCTTTCCTCTTTTTTTTATTCCTTTCCTCTTTCTTCTCTATAAGTCAGGGGTATTTATATTAGATTAGGTCCTTAGTTGGTCGATCTCGACACTCGGTTTAGGTCGGACAAAAACACACAGGACTCTTGATTCTTACTACAAAAATGTAAAAATTTCCCAGCATTTTTTTTAGTTGGTTTTGTTCTTTGTTTCTTGTGCATTGTCTGGAGCACCGTGTGTTACGGATTTTGTAAAAGACAAACCGGGAAGTGTCTTTTTCCGACGGCGGAGACTTAGGGTGGCCAAAGGCGAGGACATTTTGCAAGGGTCGGACCTGGTCGACCCTTTCCGTCTGACTTCCCTGTCTGGTCTGTCGTCTCTTAAAAGGTAAAGACGGGTGCTCCGGTTCGTGCTAGGTAGTATTTGGAAAGTTTCGGTTCCGGGTCTTCCAATTCACTAAAGACGAGGTCGAGTCACTCCGCTCCAGTCCCCGGCGCCCTTTTACCTACAGGAGTGTGTGGTTTCTCTTTCCTCACCAGTCCGTCGGAGACGGTAGTGGGTAAGGAGTAGTCGAAAAATCTTTCGCTCCTTTAATTAAAAGGGACAAGACGTGTACCCCTCCATCGTAAAGACAAAATCCTTTGTTTCCTTCTGTTTTCCGGATCAATACTCAGTCCTGAGAAGGAAGGTTCACTATTTTAGGGTTAAGTCTTTCTGACTTCGTTGTTTCTCTTAAATAAGCTGGTACAATGACTCTTCAGGTCCTCAACGTCTTCGAAGTCCGTATCGACCTAGATCCCCGAGTTTTACCGTGGTAGACATAAGTAAGAGAGGTAAAGAAGACCCAACCAAAACAAGAGTCCTTCCGAGAGGGGAGTACTCCGTTCTATTGTGGTGGTGTAAGGAAGGGAAGGTGAACGGTAGGGGTCGGTTTTCTCCCAGACAGAAACTACAAGGTCTTAGCTTAGAGTGGCCTGAGATAGACCTAGTACACTTGGGAGGGTTGGTTACTGACACCAACTCCCTACCCTACTAGACTACCGGTTCAAACCAGTACACGAGGAAACCCTCATCGCTTTCCCTAGTCGGTCGGGGTGGACTTGGTGTCGGTTCTCTCAGCTCTTCTCTTAATAAAGGGGGTTGTTCTGACTCCCGGTAATAGTCTTCCTCTGTGTCCACGACTTGGAAGTTTGGGTTGAGGACAGGGATGTCTTCGGTTGACTAGAAAAAAAGAAAAAAAATTCGGCGTGGTGTGCCGAATTCCCTAGAATCAAGGTCCTGGTCCCTAACTTGGACCCGGAAACCGTCACTTTCGTCACTAAAGATTGGTGATCTGACGGTCCCCTAAAAGGTCTGACTATAAGAGTCCGGGGAAACGAATCAAAACGGTGGTGGGTCGGTATACTATCAACTTTGTATAGGACCTCCATTTCAGTCAGAGAGTTCCTCTGTTTGGACCAAGTACGCCCTCTGTCCTAAGATTAGAATTAGACTCGGACTGAGTATTGTGGATGACGGGTGTACCTGGTAGTACGTAGAGGTCAGGACGGGAATTTTTCGGACTCTTCGGACGTGTATCAACCACACGTTATTTACGTGTAGTGTAGGTTGGTAACGACTGACTGACGGAGGGAGATCTGGTACTCTATGGACTCCCGTCTCTGGTACAGACGAACAAGTGGCGTCGTAGGGTGGTGGACATGTATCATCCACCAGGTGTCTGTGAACCGTTTAGATACGTATGTCGGAATCGTAAATCGTGTATCATCCACAAGGTATTCATCAACCACTTATTTACTTACTTAGAGTTATCTTTAGTTCGACGGACCGTCAAGTTTGTAAAGGTCTAGTAATTATCTACTAGTCACTTGATTTACCTACCCTTACCCGTTTAAATTAAGTCCACTGGCAATATAGATGATGACACTCGTTCTTGGGAAATCTTCTTTACCTCACTGGGAGTATCAGTTGTTTTCTCAGGTTTTACGTCATGAATCCACGTTAGAGTCTTTACTGTCTTACTAGAGCCAAACAAAGGTTCCGTTTGGTAAGTTACAGTGTTATTAGGTTTAGATAAGGGGTTGGTGTCTACGGTTTCTTCGACTTCAACTGGTCAATATACTTCTGGATGTTGTGTAAGATCTTGATTGTCGGTTTTTTCTACAGGAAAAATAGTACCCCTAACCTTACGTTTGCATCCTTCAGCTTTATGGACCTTATTGCACGTTCAAACCAGAACCTCACGTTTTACTTCGTCCATTTTCGATTGTCTTAAAACGGTTCTTTTGTACGGCCAGTATCGTTTGTAGGAAGAGGTTGTTGTGTTCTCTGCTGAGATGTGTACCTGTAACAGTCTACCAGTTAAGGTTTTAGTCTAACTAACATAAGAACCGTCGGTTTCTACCTCTTCGAGATCTGCCAGTTGTTTTTGTTCTGGACCTCGACTGACACTGAGTCTAGTACTCGAGGAATAACGTTTTAAGTCCGAATTTAATTTCTTTCATCCCTTTTGGTAATTCGGTAAGTCCATACTGGATTTAGTTTAGGGAATACTAATATGTTACCTCTACTACTTATTTAAATTCCCTAATCTAGACCATCTGTCTCACGGAATTCTTGGTCCAGGTCTCCAAGTACTGCAACATGTCCTCCGTCACTGGTTTTGATTGGGTTTCTTTCTCTTTACGTTCTTTCACTTCACAAACAGACTCCTCCGAAATATTTATCAACCCCTTTCTTCTCTTCACTTTCCGTTCCCTCTTTCCCTTTTTATATGGGTTGACTTACGTCTCAAGGTCTCTTATCGTCTCTCTATTCTTCAGGAAGAATTTACTTGTTACGTTTCTATATTTTCTTTTGTTATCTTACCGTTTCTGATCTCTAGAGAAGTTCTTTTAACCTCTATCGTTCCCTTCCAAAGTACGATCCTATCCGTGGTTTTTCCTGTCTTTACCATTCCTGGATTGTCTTCGTCTTTTCTATTTCTTCTCCACCGTCCTTATGTGTCTTGATGTGTTCTTTCCAGAATGACTGGGCCTACTGGTGTTATCACACCAGTGAGTGGATCTCGGTCTACAGGACCTCATACTTCAGCTCACCCACTTTAGAATGATACTTATTTCGATCACCTCCACTGTTTAAGGTCGACTCGATAAATTTTAGGATTTTCTACTACGATAATTTCATGACGTGAGTTACAGTTGTTGAAACCTTTTGAGTCAAGTCAAGTCAACGAGTCAGCACAGATTGACAGAATTGACACTGCGGTACATGATGTCGTGCAGTCCGGAGGGACAGATAATGGTGGAGGACCTCGAATGAGTTTGAGTACAGGTAACGCATCCACTACGGTATGTTGGTAGAGTAATCACCGGTGTCTTAACCTTTTCCAGTTAAAAGTAAGGTTAGGGTTTCTTTCCGTTCCGGTTTCTTACAGGTTTAATGGGATGTCAACGAGAGTAAAGTGTACGATCGTTCCAATACGAGTTTTGGGAAGTTAGATCCGAAGTCGTCATATACTTGGTTCTTGAAGGTCTACATGTTCGATCTAAATCTTTTCCGTCTCCTTGCTCTTTAGTTTAACTGTTGTAAGTAACCTAGTACCTCTTTGGTTTCTTTAAAGTCTTTTTGTCGATGAAGACGTAGTAACGGATTCGCCTTCGGAAACTGAGACACCTAGTGTTGTTTGACCTTTTAAGAATTTCTCTACCCTTATGGTCTGGAGGAATGGACGGAGGACTCTTTAGACATACGTCCAGTTCTTCGTTGTCAATCTTGACTTGTACCTTGTTGCCTGACCAAGGTTTAACCCTTTCCTTATGTAGTTCCGACATATAACGGTGGGACGAATAAACTGAATGTACGTCTCATGTAGTACGTTTTACTTCCCGACCTGTTCTGTGTTCGACCTTAGTTCTAACGTCCTCTTTATAGTTGTTTTTGGAGTCTATACTTCTACTATGGTGAGATTAAGGTCTTTCGTTCGCTTTCAGCGAGTCAGTACAGAATGGGAAACACTGGGGTACCCGATATATCAGGTACCTTAAGAGGTCTGGTCTTATGACCTCATCCATCGGAAAGGGAAGAGGTCCCCTAGAAGGATGGGTCTTAGCTTGGGTCCAGAGGGTATAACGTCCGCCTATGAAATTTAGAATTACTCCCACTTTCTCCTCTCACTTTTTCAACCAAATTTTGTTGTAATTTTTTGATTTTAGTGCCATAGACCAGAGTAGTGTAGTACTCTTTATCTTCCCTTTTGCACCTTCGTCACTGTCTAAAATAAAAGAGGCCGAGGTTTTAGTGACGTCTACCACCGACGTCGGTACTATAATTTTACGAACAAGGAACCTTCCTTTCGATACAGTTTGGATCTGTCCATAAATTTTCGTCTCTTTAGTGAAACGGTTGTTTTCAGGTATATATCAGTTTCAATACCAAACAGGTCGTCAGTCAATACCCACACTCTCAACCTGGTATTCCTTCCGACTCGCGGTTTCTTGACTACGAAAGTTTGACACCACAACTTCTTCTGAATTCTTAGGGAACCTGACGTTCCTCTAGTTTGGTCAGTTAAGATTTCCTTTAGTTGGGACTTATCAGTAACCTTCCTGTCTACGACTTCCCGTCCGAGGTTATGAAACCGGTGGACTACGTTTCTCGACTGAGTGACTTTTTCTGGGACTAAGACCCTTTCTAACTTCCGTCCTCCCCTTCCCCTACTTTCTCCTACTCTACCGACCTACCGTAGTGGTTGAGTTACCTGTACCTAAACTCGTCTGAGACCCTCTAGTACCATCTGTCTCCTCGGACCGTACGACGTACATCAGGTACCCTAACGTCTCAGCCTGTGTTGAATCGTTCACTTGTTGTTGTAGTTGCCTCTCTACGTTCCTGAAGGGACTACCAGGTCACCGACTCTGACGTGAGGGTTGCGTCCTGCGGACCCAAGTTAGGGACCAGTCCCCTGATCTAGGACGTACGGTGTTAATTCTCAACCGTATAGCGTTGATTTCTAAAGTTTACGGCGTTCATTCTTTTAAGGAGGACGGTAACGTTTCTACCTTCTAGGACGTACGGTTTGGATTCTGGAGCACGTGGGTTTTAGTGATTAATAAAAATTTTTCTATCTATGTCTATTCCTCTACTTCCTCTCCACCCGTCCTACTTACTTGCTGTCTCAGAAAAGATCTTAGACCTTGCGAGTCTCGTCTTAGGTATCTAGAACAGAATCTGTTACTCTTACAGTTCCAATCCACCTCTCGCATTGGTTCAAAACTATCCCTGCGACTCAGGAAACACTCCGTCCTCTCCTCCACCACCCCGACCATCCTCCTTCGGTCCAGTCGGTTCTGGGTCGGTTGGCCGACACGGTTCCTGTGACACGGGGTCCGTCCCGGTCGCGGGGCGGGGTAACGGGGACTGGAACGGAGTAGGGTGTTATCTCGTAGGTAACATTCACCTATTAACCCAAGGCCATAGGGGAGGGGTCCGACCCCCACCTTCACTTCCCTTTACGTTAGACAAAAGATAAACAGTGTCGGCGGTTCTACGGTGAGGGAGGAGATGCGGGTGGGAGCGGGGCGACACGCTGTCGGCGACACTGTAACGAACCGGCCCCGACTCACACCCTATCTCGGTGGCGGACCCGGCCGATGGGGTCTCTTTGTCCTGTCTTTGGATTTTCGTCAGATTGTCCGGAGGACCGGAACCAAACCTAGGAGTGGATACCCCTCGAATTTTATAACGGGATTGACCTCAGAGAGGTAGGTTTCCTCCCTCGAGTGTAGAGGAAAAGAAACACCGACACACTGGAACTCGGTCGGTGGATTGAAGAGACACGGAGCCAAAGGAGTTGACATTTTACGTCTACTACCACTATTATGATCCTTTCTGACATTCAACAGAACTTACACAAGTAGGAAGTCCCACGACCCGCGCATTACAAACCATCGACGACCATCAGTAACCTAAATGAGAAATCCTTTAACTTCGGAGGGACAAAGTTAAATCAAACCAATCAACTTGTAGAGACTGGGTTTGGTGAGACTCCACTCCCTCATTTCCCGCTTATCGAGTGTTTCCCAGGAGACACACTCGGGGTCCCAGTGCAGGAACGAGGTGTGTGAATATAGGTCTAAATTCACCCACCTAACGTAACATACACTCAATGCAGAGTTATTTTAACGATAATTTTTATTATTATTCCCCCTGAAGGAACCACCATGTCACCTATTCTTAGGTGACGGTTACATCCTCTGTGCCCAAGCTATGGACCAGGCCCTTCTCAGGTGTACGGCTCCTCGTTGATTCGGGCACGCGGTGTTGGTGACTCGGGTGTTCGGCGTTGACCGACATCGGGTGCACGATGTTGTCGACTTCGGGTGCACGAGGTCCAAGACACGAGACGTTGATCTCTTCGGTCGTGTTGCTCTTCAGGTACGTGGTGTCTGGTACGTGGGAGCTCGTCGTCGGTTCTGGGACACGTCGGGTATTTCTTTCTTTATTGTTGCTCCCTGAAGGGGTCACGAGGTCACCGATTCTGAGACACGGAGGTGACGTCCCCTGTACCCAAGTTAAGGGCGGATCCCTTGATTCTAGAGTGCACGGTGTACCAGTTTTTACTTTTATAATTAGTATTATTACTCTTTTTACAGTGATCACAGTCTCAACTCTTTAAGACGGGATGTGGGAATGATTCTAAGTGGGACACACCCGGACCTTAACGATGGATAAGCAAAAGTGACGACATATTATGAGGTGTCACACTTATGTGGTGCCACAGGAAGAAGGACGGTCACTTATAAATCCAGCCAAAGTCCAAAACGGTGTCACTTGTCTCGACGGTACGCGGGAGGACATGGGTAACGAGTCCCACGTGTGCGCTCTCAAAGTAAAACCGTACCTGTATTCTCTTTTTACTGATTCAGTGTTCCTTGTCCTCGCATATGGTCTTTTACGGTCGGTAAAATAGCAAAGAGTGAGTACGGTCCGTCCCAAGGGACCACCGAGTCACCATTTCTTAGACAGACGGGGGAACGTAACAGCCACTCTTACGTTTAACTGTGTCGTCGATACCTCTTGTCATACCTCTAAGAAATTTTTTGTTTTTTGATCTTTATTTTGATGGTATACTGGGTCGTTAGGGTGACGACCCGTATAGGGGATTCCTTTGGTATCAACTTTTTCTATGTACACGGGGTTACAAACGTTGCAATGAATGTTATCGATCCTGTACCCGATTTATCAGGTAAAAGCTCTGTCCCTGTGACTCCGAGTCTCTCCACTTACTTGACCGGACCGGGTCCTGTTCGTCTAGTCTGTATTCGACAGTCGGTGTGAAAGATGTCACTTGAGGGGACGTGCGGACTCACTGTCCGAAGGGGTTCGAGGTACGAAGGTCGTCGCACCGCCCCCCTCACCTCCTGAACGTGTCTTCGGTGAAACTTATTAAGTGGTCGGCGAAGGTCGAGTCGGACCCACGTCTCTACTGTCGTCCTCCGTTGAACAAATCTTTTGTCGGGTGACGAAGACTCTGTATGTATACCTCCTCGGACGTTCTCCGAAGGGTCCGACCCCGGACGACTTGGAAGATCTACCACGACTGTTTGGGTGTAGTGTGTAGTGTCGGGAGAGGAGTCCGTGGGCCTTAGGTGTGTTGTTAGAGTTGCGTTTACAAGTGGTATCGTAATAAGTGTCATCAGTTTTCAAACTCGTTGGGTCCACAGGTATATATCTACTTATTTGTCTTATACCAGGGAAGTATGTTACCTTAAAGTAAGTCGGCATCTTTCCTTACTTTGGGACTGTGGCCGATGTTACATTTACTTGGAACTTTTGTACTACGACTCACTCTCTTTGGTCTGTGTTTTCTAGTGTATAGACGCTAGTGTATAGCGTACTACGGTGTTGGGGGTACGGAGAGAGGAGAGAACACAGAATTGAGGTCTGTCGCGAACGTGTGGTTCGTCTTATCCTCCCACGTCACCACTACGGGCACCCCAGACGATTGGAGTAAGGTTTAGGGCGAAAATGGTGCTGAACGACACACTGGTCCCCTGTCACTGAACTGTAGAGACTCGGGCAGAGGTTATTTTACCCCTGTAACTACGTCGTCCACCGTAGTAACCACATGTAGGGTTTAGGTTCAGACGTTCTTCCTTGGGTAAAATGAAGAAAGACTAGTTGTATCTAAGTTGAGGTTCGGGTATAGGAGGGTTCTACCATTTTATCTATCTATCTATCTATATCTATATAAGAGTCAGAGTTCTGACCTCAAGGAGGTACGACCGAGTCCAGTCTCTGGTTTAGACTCGCAGGTAGACCGGTGACCGAGGGTGACTCTTGGGTCCTCTAGGTCCTGTACGTCGGAGAAGACCACCCTTTAAGAAGTCGTAGGGACACCACCCCTACCCCCCTCGCTCGAACAGACGTGATCCTGGAGAGGTGAGTCCCGCGGGAGAAGGACCATGTGTTACGTCGAAGATCTAAGACTGTGGAGGGTTCTCGTGGCCGTGGTTTACTTCAGTCGTCCGGCCGGAGGGACGGCGGTTGAGGTCGGATACGTTTAAAGGGCGGTGGCGAGCGAGAGGGAGGTCTTGGTCCTCGTCGAAAAGTCGGTCAAGGTCCTACTGAGGACAGGAGGTCCTTCTCTTGAAGGCGACCCTAGACCGACGACTCGGTCTATGTCGGGGAGAACGAGGGAAAACTCCCACTCGTCCTTACCAAACACACCGAACGTGTGGTGAACGAATTGTCCTTCAACGGACGGAGGTGAAAAAAGAGAGAGGGGTAAGGACTCTCGACCGTGTACCTAGACCAAAACTAAGACGAAGTTAGTGCGAAACTCCCTCGTAGGTATAGGGAACAACAACAAGTCAGTGAGCCAGTGCAAACGGAGAACACTAGGGTACCTGACGTCGTGCGGTCCGAAGGACAGGAAGTGGTAGAGGGCCTCAACGGGTTTGAGTACAGGTAACTCAACCACTACGGTAGGTTGGTAGAATAGGGGACAGTAGGGGAAGAGGAGGGGACAATAGGGGAAGAGGAGGACGGGAGTCAGAAAGGGTCCTAGTCCCAGAAAAGGTCACTCAACCGAGAAGTGGCAGTCCACCGGTTTCATAATCTCGTAGTCAGGAAGGTTACTTATAAGTCCCAACTAAAGGAAATCTTAACTGCCCAAACTAGAGGAACCGTAGGTTCCCTAAGAACTCTCAGAAGAGGTCGTGGTATCAGACTTTCGTAGTTAAGAAACCACGAGTGGGAAGAAATACCAGGTTGAGAGTGTAGACATGTACTGATGACCTCTTTGGTATCAAAACTGATACACCTGAAACAATCGTTTCACTACAGAGACGAAAAATTATATGAAAGATCCAAACAGTATCCAAAAGAGGGTTCCTCATTTACAGAAAATTAAAGTACCCCCGTCAGTGGCAGGTGTCTTCTCTTGACTTCCTAGACCCTGGGACTACCGACGTCTCGACTCGGGGATCGGGAGGGCCGTATGGGGGGTGGGAGTCTGGAGAATATAGTTTCTATATTTTTGAAGTCAAAACTAAATTAGCTACACCCAAAAAACTCCCCTTACCCCGGGTACAATGTCTCAGACTCGAATATAGGATTATGTGCTTCAAAAGTGTTTTCAGAACACTACTAATTAAAATGTACAGTTAAACTGACCTGGTACCCGACACGTCTATAAACCAATTTGCAATAAGACCCACTCAGGTACTCCTATAAAGGTCACCTTTAACTGTAAACTCAGTCATCTGACTCATTTCGTCTAACGGGAGGAGTTACACCCAAGTCAAGTCAGTCAAGTCAGCGAGTCAGCACAGGCTGAGAAACGCTGGGGTGCCTGACGTCGTACGGTCCGGAGGGACAGGAAGTGGTCAAGGGCCTCAACGAGTTTGAGTACAGGTAACTCAGCCACTACGGAAAGTTGGTAGAGTAGGAGCCAGCAGGAGGGGAAGAAGAGTTACACCCACCCGGAACAATTTAGTCAACTTCCGAACTCATCTTTTTTTTCTACACCTTCCCTCTTAAGTGGAAGAGACGGAATAACAGAAGTTCGACCCTGTGACTAGAGGACAGAACCCTGAGTCTGAACTCGACCTTGAGTTTGGTAGTCGAGAGGACCCACAGGACGAACGTCTACCGTCTAACACTCTGAAGAGCCGGAGGTAATGGTACACTTGCTTAAGAAATATTATTTAGAGGAACCTGAAGGAACCGCCAGGTCACCAATTCTGATACTAGGGTTACGTCCCCCGTACCCAAACTAGGGATTAGTCCCTTGATTTTAGGATGTTCGGAGTGTCGTGTCGGTCTAATTTTTTTTTCTTGAGAAACATTCATCTATTTATCTCTACTATTCCTATCTTTATATGATATAGGATAATCAGAGACAGAGATCTCTCGGGTCTAATTATGTTTCGTTCATCTGATAGAAGGTCTTTGAAGATGGGAGACGTACCCCGTCCCCCCGCCCCCCCGCCCCTGTATTTAATTCTTTTATGTTTCCCGACTTCAGACAGAACCTTAGGTTACTTTCTTTTAATGTCCCACTTATTTATACTTACTTATCGAGGTATTTCTCAGGACGAATAACAATTGTTATAGCATATAAACTTTCAACGATTCTGTCATCTAGAATTTTCAAGAGTGTTCTGTCTTTTTCAACATTGATACACTCAACTACCTACAATTGATTAAATGACACCCCTTGTAAAGTGTTACAGACAGACACACACACACACACACACACACACACAAACGAAGTAGTAAGTCAGCACAGGTTGAGAAACGTTGGGGTACCTGACATCGGACGGTCCGAGGAGACAGGTACCTCAAGAGGTCCGTTCTTATGACCTCACCCATCGGTAAGGGAAGAGACCCCCTAAAAGGGTTAGGTCCCTAACTTCGGTCCAGAGGACGTAACGTCCGTCTAAGAAAGGGTAGATTCGACGGTCCCTTCGGGAAGTGTTACACATGTACATAGTTTAGTAGTACAGTACACGGAGTTTGTTTATGTCACAACGTACAGATAATATAAAGTCACTTTGAACCCCTCTCCTCAATTTTAAAGTTTATTTCTTAGGACAGTGTCATTACGGATGACACCCCAACCCCAACCCCCAACGAGCTTTCTACTTTCGTTAGTACGGAGGTGCGTCCCGTTAACCGAGTACTCCGGACCGGGAGTCGATCATGGGTCATTCACCGGTACTGGGGACCCCGTGGTTCGTGCATCCTAGGACGGAAACTGCAAAAGGTCCCGTACACTACAGGTCATGTAGTAAAGTGTTAACGTTGCTCATTAGTAACTTGTGAACGACACCCGGTCCGTGACACCATCTAAGACCCCGATGTCACCCCCACCCATTCTTTACGGATCGGGGTCAAGAGAGATTCGATATAAACCCCGGGAACTCTCTACGGTCGGAATCCCCAAGAATTTACAGTCCGACGGGTCGAAATTACAAGTCGTGGTCTGTACCTTCAAGTGTCGTCTACCTCACTGTACCGTCTTTGCCCCCCGCCCCCCCTCCCACTGCTTCGACCGGTCCTTTTCGTATTACCTAATCTGAGTCTATTAATCGTAGAGGTCTTCCCTCTTCTTTTAAGGACTGAAGATACTATCGAGTCGTCTTGTCGAGAGAGATTATTTATGATTGGGAAGACCGAAAGACCGATTACCAGTGTATCGTTCCAGAGAGAAGAGGTGAGGGTGGCGGGGTGGTCCTCAATTCGTACCGGTGTACTGAACGGACCTGGTTTAGTCATACTCACCTTTACTTCATTCAACGAGTACCCTTCTTAGAAATTCTTGGTGACGTGCTGAAGGGACGATTACGTCCCCTGTACCCAAGTTAGGCACCAGGCCCTCCTAGAGTATTCGGGGCCTCGTTGATTCGGGTACATGGTGTTGTTTCTCATCCGGGGTGAGAGGTGTTGACCTCTTTCGGGTCCGTCTCGTTGCTTCTAGCTCGTGTCGGTTTTTGTTTATTTATGTAAACTTTTTCGTTTGTGTGGTCACGTGTCAAAGGGGGTACGGGTTACTACCAGTACAACGTCTACCGTACAAGGTAAGTAGACTCAGGGTGTCACTCCTCCACACCGTTTCTCAGTGGTCGGTTGGGTGGTATCGGTACCTCGTAGTCACTCTATGTTTGACCAACAAAATTCGGTACTCCAAACCTCCCCCAACAAACAATGACGTCGTATTGAGTCCACTACGACTGGGTATGTAGAGGTAAAGTGTCTACCCCTTTGTTTCCGACCTTCTCCAGTACCTTCAATGGGTTTCAGTTTGAACCCCCGTGTCGACTCTAAGTTTCGGTCCGGACGGGTAGTGACACTGGAAAGGTCTCCACCCCACAGAGGCGAGAGTTGTCTAGGCCAGTTTAGGGAGAGAAGATTGGGGAAGTTAATTTCGGTTAAAGTTCCAGAAGATAAAAGATTTATTTGTCGGGACTAGTACAAGCAATTTCCGGGACAGACGAGTCCGACGAGTAAAGTAGTCTTCGGCGGTTGTTCTATTTACCGGGACATTGAATAACAAGACGACGTTTCGTGGAGTGTCGGTCACCGTCGTGTCTACGGTCCTTATTTAGTGTAGACTAGAAGACTCTCAGTCCGGATGGAGGGCGTTTCCTACAACCTCTGTCCCCTCACCGGACCTCGTCGACGTCTGAGACCCCCTGTAGTCGTTCCTGGTATCTCGACGACCCTCCAGGAGTAGACCTGGGGTCTCCAGACCCCACTCGTAGTAAGAAAAAAAATTAGAAGGGTTGTAGATAAAGGGGAAGAATTTCAAATTGTCGTCGTGAAAAAGAAATCTCTTTTAAGAGAGAGGAGGTGAGAGTCAGGTATACCCAGTCCACCCCAGTGACGAGGGGAGGTCGATGTCTTTCCCTTGTACTCTAGATCGGCACCAACGAGTGTTGGGTGCAGGAAACGACGGTACTCACCAAGTGTCACTCCTATATGGGACCCCACTACCCTGAACTAAAAGTCTGAAAACAACTTTAGGAGTCTTTTTCTCTTCAAGGGAAAATCGTCTGTAACAAGTGTCTTCCTTATAGAAAAAGTGACTCGACAGAGATCGACGATGGTGATAGGGTACACACATCAGCTACGAGTTATTTGTACCCAACTTACCCACTCATTCGTTCGACCTCAGTTGTACCGTCCCAAGAACAGACCTGAGTCGGTGTAGTTGAGACATTGTAGATTTGCGAGAGAAGTGGAGAAACCCGGTGTGAATGGTTATCAACCAACATAACCAATCGATAACGGTGGTTATACGACGTATTGTTTATTGGGGATTTAAGACACAGAATTTTGTTGTTAGTACGAAATAGTAAGTGTGTAGACAGTCAACGTAG
This sequence comes from Capra ibex, assembly GCA_006410555.1. NCBI lineage: Eukaryota > Metazoa > Chordata > Mammalia > Artiodactyla > Bovidae > Capra > Capra ibex. The sequence goes on from SJYO01055647.1 coordinate 1,687,659, forward strand.
AACCACCCCCCCAATGGACTAGGTCTCACCCCAAACTGACCAATCGAGACGAGGTGGTCTTAAAGTAAGAAACCTTAATCGTCTGATTAGGTCCCACAAACAGTGTGTGGTACCGCTTCCACGTCTTTTCGTGTTTCGGAGAGTTCCCTGTCCTCATCGGGTCGTAGTGAAGGTAAAGTACAAAACCGGTTTCGTTCGGGGTGTTCAACTTCAAGTCCCAGTTGAGATACCGTTTCTCACGTCTACGTCCCTCTCCACTTTTGACCTCGGGCGCACACGTAAGAGGGTGTGTCCACACTGGCGAGAACAAATGGACAAAGGAACAAGTTTCAGTCGACGAGATGACCTTATATTGAAGGGGGTTGCGCACTGAGAATTGGACGAGACGAGGCCCCCCACCACCATCGAGGTCGGGGGATCTTGTCCCGGACCCTGACACAGTCACAAGTCGGTTGAAAACAACTTTTCGACTCTCCGACAGGAGGAGAGGGATGTGACAGTGTTTCTGATTTGGTCCAGTCTTTGTGTTCGTTGTGAGACCCTAAATCTCTTCGGGAGGGTCCCTGAAAGGACCACCAGATCACGAATGCTTAGACGGAAGGTTACGTCCCCTGCACCCAAGCTAGGGACCAGCCTCTCGATTCTGGGGTGTACGGGGTCCCGTTGATTCTGGCATACGACAACTGATGACTCGGACACACGGCGTCGATCTCTCGGGTCCGTGACGTTGTTTCTGTGTCGAGTCGGTTTTTTCTTCCTCGGCAGGGTCTCACCACTAGGAGTGAGGTGGACGTACAACCTAGAGGAGTCCCTCGTCCCCATTGACAGGGTAGAGACAGGGGGACATTTGTTGTCTCAGTCCCCAGGTTAATACCCACCCCCACAGTGTGGGTGGGAACCAATCAGACACAGAGAGTCAGACGGGACCACCAGGACCTTTCCGGGGAGGGGGAATCTAACCCTTCAAGTCCAAGTTGAGACGCGACTTTTGTGTCTAGAGAGACCCCACTCTTCCTTCACCGGGTTTGCCGGGGTCCTCTCTGTCGGGCGACACCGGTGCACGAACCGGGTCTCGGGGACTCCGGTGCCACGGTGGGACACACCAAAGGGAGGTCGGGAGGGAGGACAGACGACCTTTGTCGTTTCAGTTCCTGGGAGACGGGTGAGGCCCAGACGGGAGAGGACCCCCTCGACGGGCGGGGAGCACAGGTAGACCGGGAGTCGTGGAGGTAGGGTGGTCCGTCTGACCCGAGGGGGCTCGGTCCGTGTACCCGTCGCAGAGGTCAGACGGGGGTGCGACGTGTGAAGTCGTGTTTTGGGAAGAGGTCCGGGTCGGGCTTTCTTGGTTTACAAGGAGATAATACGTTCGAGTAAAGAGAGAAGGACGGCCCGGGTTTAACGTTAGACGCGGTCCCCTTCTCTCCCTCTGCCTCCGGACTTAACCCCTCGACTTGTCGAGACCGTCCTTTGGAGAGGGGGTGGTGATGGGACGGGTTCCGGGGTTGGGGAGTGGGACGTCGTTGTGACCGGAGGAGCCGGGGGGTCCAGGCTCGGGTTGTGGAGTCGTCTCCGCTCGACACAGTCGCGGACAGTGGGTCTTAATTACGTCGACAAGGACCCCAGACGGGTCCTGTCTATTGGGGACCAACACAAGTCTTTCCCGTCTTTTAGTAGCGAAACAAATAAAAATTGTCGAGACCCAGAAGCAACGACACGAGTCGAAAGAGATCAACGCGGTTCATCTCCGATGAGAGATCAACTCTACTCCCCCAGAAGAGTAGCGTCATCGAAGAGACAACGTCTCGTACCCGAGGTCTCGTGTACCCGAGTTATCGACACCGTGTGTTCGAGTCAAAGGGATTCCGTGAACCTTAGAAGGGCCTGGTCCCTAGCTTGGGTCCCTAGCTTAGAACCGTCCGTCTAAGAATTGGTGAACTGTTGGTCCCTTCAGGGTCTTTTCGTAGTGATGTTCGGCAGGTGGTCCCGTCCCAGTTTTCGTCCTAGATCCCTTTCTTGAAACGTATTTTGTTGTGCACCCATAATAAATGAGACACAGTCCGAGAAGAGATTTATGGAAGAGTACATTAGAGCGAGAGACTTATCTTCGAGTATAATGGGATCAAAACGTCTCCTCCTTTGACTCCGAGTCTTCCTCACTAAGTCGACTCTTGTGTGTCAATCCTTCGTCGCCTCGACCCTAGGTTTGGTTTCTCAGTCCGGGGTCCTATTTCGAACAGGTTAGTTGACGACGAGACACTTATACACCTAGAGACAAGGGTTTCCCAAACGGGTGGTCCGATTTTCAGTGTGGTGAACACCCTGAAGGGACCACCAGGTCACCGACTCTGAGGTACGACGGTTGCGTCCCTCACTCCCCAAACTAGGGACCAGTCCCTTGATTCCAGCGTGTACGGTACTTTACACCGGGGGGTTTTTATTTATTTATTAAAATTTTCAGTGTGATGAACACTAGGTCGGTAGGGTGAAGACCCATATATCAACTGAAACTTGCTGTACCCAAACTTTATGTGTTCAGGTGAATATGCGGACAAAAAACAAAAAACAAAAAAAAGTTATTTACATAGTACATATGACCTGAAGGGTCCACCACGATCACCATTTCTAGGGTGGAGGGTTACGTCCTCTGTTTTCTCTACGCCCAAGCTAGGGACCCAGCCCTTCTAGAGGAACTCCTCCCGTACCGTGGGGTGAGGTCATAAGGACAGACCTCTTAGGGTACCTGTCTCCTCGGACCGCCCGATGTCAGGTGTCCCAGCGTTTGTCAGCCTGTGCTGCCTTCGCTCAATGTGTGTGCGTGGTACATATGGTGATCCAATAAGTCAGACTCCAACTAACTTAGGTACCTATCTCCAAACTTAGAATCTATGTCTCCTGACTGACGTTTCAATATGATTCTAAATTCTAGCCCTCACCCCCAGGTGAGGATAGTGGGGGTGAAACAAGTTGCCAGTTGACATATGGGTTTATCTAACTTTCGCCCCAAAACTTTCTATTGATGTGTGGGTACCAGGACCGTCGTAATAAGTGTCAACGGTTTTCCACCTTCGTTAGGTTTCGAGGTAGTTACCTACTCACCTATTTGTTTTACACCAGATAGGTATGTTACCTTATAATAAGTCGGAATTTTCCCCCTCCTTTAGGACAGTGAGATCTCGTACCTATTTTGAACTCCTGCAATAGGATTCACTTTATTATATTCGGTCAGGGGGTTTCTATTAAGGTGAGGATGCTCCGGGACCCCCTCAGTCCAAGTGTCTCTGTCTTTCATTTTCTCACCAACGGTCCCGGACTTCCTCCGTCCCCTCCGTCCCAACTGACCCATGTCTCAAGGTCAAAACGCTCTACTCGTCCAAGGACGAACGGGAGGACGGGGACACGGGAGTGGTACCCAGTACGGACCCGATCGGAAGACCTCCTCCGTGTACACTTTGTCTCGAGCGGGTTGTTAGGGTCGACTCCGAGGGGTTCTAGTCGGTTATCGGTAACCGGGGATCTGCACACAGACTCGGGTCGACTCGGTCTTCTTGGTGCAGATGGGGTCGGTTCAGATCGGGGTCGGACACTAGACGTCTGAGTACTCGGTGTATTTAAGAATAACTACTTCCAGTAGGTATGAACCCCGTTAAACAATACGTAATAAGACGGTTATCCACTGACTATGTTTGAGTGTATTTTCCGGAGATCGGGAAGCAGTGAATAAGTCGACGAGGTTGTGTATTCATGATTCGGGGATAAGACATAGGTCACTGTCTCGTCGACCGTTCCAGGAGAACCTCTGGTGTCAACTCTCTCCCCTCTGTCTGATACTAGGTTCATGAAGTAACAACGAGTCGAACAGCACAGACTGAGAAACGTTGCGGTGCCTGACGTCGTACGGTCCGAAGGGATAGGGAGTGACAGAGGACCTCAAACGACTTGAACTCAAAAGGAAAGAACTCAAGAAAAGGAAAGAACTCAGTAAGTAGAAGAAGGGGGTGAGGGACCTTCACTTTGAGAACGGGTAACTCCGTCACTACGGTAGGTCAGTAGAGGAAGAGACAGTGGGGGAAGAGGAGGACGGGAGTCAGAAAGGGTCGTAGTCCCAGAAAAAGTTACTCAACCGAGAAGTGTAGTCCACCGGTTGCACGAATGTCACCATTTTAATTCACGACATTTCCCGGATTCATATCCCTGACACCCTCTTCGCGTACTCTTCCCGTGTATAGAGTCCGAACCCGTCAGTCCCTTCCGAAGGACCTTCTCCTCAACAACTTTACCTCCGGATTTCTTCATCCTCTACCGGTCCACTCCCAATACACTTCCGTTCTCGTCTCTTCTCACAGGGTCACCTTCCTTGTTCTCATTTCCGGACCCAACCAACGTCTCTGTCTCGGACCGACGAACCCTCTTTCCGTCCTTACGACTCTTCGACACGACCTCGGTAAAGACTCGTTCCTGAAATAGGACTCCCGGACCCCGTCCCGCCACCACCGACCCCATCCCCCACTCTTAAAGTCGGCATAACGACGCACTAGTCTTCACGTGAACTCTTTCTAGTGAGTCCGTCCCCACATCTTCCCTGTAAGTGTACGTTAATTCGGGCCGGCACTTCCGACGGACCTCTCAGTCTCCAGGGACACGGTTTTACACCACGTCTGCCACGGGCCTAGTAGTCCTCAACAGTCGCCAGTCGACAAAATCGACGGGTAACGGACCCGACCGAGGGAGACTCCATTTGCACTACGTCTTTGACTCCAACAGGGGTTCCTACTACGTGTCAGTCTCTTCTCCGGAAGACGGTTTACAGGCGGGAGAGGGGTGGGTTAGTCGTTCGGTGGTGGTCGACGTCTTCTACAGGACAGGTTAGCCCTCGGTCCTGTGGGGGTGTCCGGTGGAGGCCACGTAGGAACCCCTCACTTAACCGACTAAGACCCGTCTCTGTCTCGTCGGTCTTCGGAGGGCGGTTGGGGTAGGGTTGTACCGGTGGACCGGGGCGGTGCCCGTGGGGAAGGGGTCGACCGGAGGGGGGACATGGCCGTTCTAGGGTGTAGGCAGTTTGTGGTGGTAGGCGACCGTAGGTAGTAGTAGCCTCTTTTCTTTATTTCTGCAATGGGAGAGCACCAGGGTCCTAATTACAGGGACGACACTTTTGTTTGCAGCGCAGAAGGGCGGTTGTAAATAAAAACTATTTACGACACTGAAACGGAACTGTAAAGTCTTCGTCGCCCTCTGGTAATGGGCCACTGTTACAAGATAAGGTGACTGTAATAGAGAATTAATATTATACGTTCATTACGACTTTTTTTACCGGGTATTTATCGAGCAAACCTCAACGACGTAAGAGGACAGCCCCCTTTGCGACTTCCTAAAGTAAGTCGAGAACGTTTACTCCTCTCTGTTTACCTATACCCCCGAGACACACACAGGACGGAGCAGTTACTGTTTCGAGGGTCCCACCGCCCTCCACCGTCCCTCCACTACTAAAGTCCCGTAGTCGACCCGAAAGCGGAGGGGGATGACGGGGGAGGGTAGGTAGAGGTAGGGGGGTTTAGTCTCCCGCGAAGTGGGGTAGTGTTAATTATTCGGAAGTTGAGATCAGGACGTTTTGCTAAACGATACAGTGTATTTCCTCTGTCCGTCACGAAAAAAAAAAAGGGGAGTCCTTTAATTAAGGCAAGTCCCCGTCCCTCCAGCTCCCTTCTCGAAGACCTCCTTTAGGGTAAAACGTTGAGGAGACCCAGGAGTTCTCGCCTTCTTTGTAGACGGTTTCAAGTCTCACTTGTCCCAAGACTACCCCTCCCCAACGAACCCCTGTCCCGTTCGTCTCCGAAACTCTACCGAGCCCTTTCGTTAGACCTGTGGGAAAACTTTGATCACCTGTCACCTCTCCCCAGTTGGTTTTCAGTCTCAGTATTGTAATTGTAAATGTGCTTGGACTGTGAAACCCTCGTTCTCCCCGGTTGACTTAAGTGCGAAACTTTCGGAGTCACGAGCTTTGGGTTTGGCCACTTATGAGTTTCAGATTTGGTCACCGAGAGTTAGTCTTCACTAAATCGAGGGGGCGAGACCCACCCCCCAGTAAACCGTGTCAGACCTTTGGTTCCCGACCTGTGATGACCGCAGATCGCTCATCTCTGGTTCCTACGACGGTTTACAGGAGGTTACTGGTCTTACCGGGGGTGATGTGCCTGAGTAGGTCGGGTTTCCAGCTGTCACTACGAACACTCTCCCCTTCCCCAACCACTCAAACAACCTCTTCCGTTTTCCGGAACTACACCAACTCTTCTTAGATCTTTATGACGTATCGACGGGTGAAACGCTTCTTCTATATGTCTATACATCGAATTCGTAGGTCCCCATCGGTCGCTTTCCGACCTAATGTCGGATGTCACTTTCGGATAGACCCCTGAAGGGATCGTCAGGTCGCCAATTCTGAGCGGCGTGTCGAAAACGGTCGAGTGAGTTGGAGAGAGACTCCGAGCCAAAGAAGTAGACGTTAGATCCCACTTAAGGAGGAACATCCTTCTTAGACATCCTTGTCTACTCGCATTCTATCTCGTTCGTTTACCTTTCCGTGAACCACCAACGAGGGACCGCCGGGTCACCAACCCTGAGACGGGAAGGTGACGTCCCCCGTGTCAAACCTAGGGACCGACCCCTTGATTTTAGGACGACCGAAGTACCGTGTGGGGTTTTTTCGGATAGGACCTCATCTTGGTGTTTTTGGTTGGGCAGAGTCCAAAAGGGTAGACGGGAAACTCTTGTAATGATACAAAGGAGAAATAAAATGTCTGGTCCTTCATCTCGAGGGCCCACCCGACGGGTCAGTGTTATCGTCAATCCCTCTACTTCCCCAGTCCCTTCTCCCACCGGACCCAAGTCTTGGACCGGAGTAGGAAACGGTCGACCACAATGTACTCGTTGAGCTGGAGAGTCCCGGAAACAAAGGTGCAGATATTTTACCCGAGTATTTGGACGGGGTACTCCAACGGGGTCCTTACTCGGCCTATCGGGAACGACACACGACACGAATCAGCGACAGCACAGGTTGAGAGACACTGGGGTACCTGATATCGGGTAGTCCGAGGAAACAGGGACCCCTAAAAGGTCCGTTCTTATGACCGCATCCAACGGTACGGGAAGAGGTCCCTTAGAAGGGTTAGGTCCTTAACTTGGGTCGAGAGGGCGTAACGTCCACCTAAGAAGAGGTAGATTCGGTGGTCCGTTCCTATGACCTCACCCATCGGATAGGGAAGTGGTCTCCTAGAAGGGCTGGGTTCCAGAGGACGGAACGTCCGACTAAGAAATGGTCGACTCAATGGTCCCTTCGGGTTCTATCGGGAATCTACATTCCTTTATCTTAGGTTCAGGTCACCGAATTCTCTAAAATTAGTTTCCTTCATACCTGTCTCTGCACCCGTTACGACCCGTTCCCGTGACTCCATGGGTCCCCACCCGTGGTCACCCTTTGGCGACGGTCTTATTATCCCCTTCCCCGACCCCTTCTTTAAAATACGGACCTCCGTCCCCTGACTGGTTCGGTCCGAGACCCTTATTCCTGCACCTGTAGTCACCGGTCCCCTCCGCTCCCCGTGTCAGAAGTAACAATGGTAGGGGGTAGAAGTAAACCAAACGAAGGACGCTAAGGTTCGACGAAGAGTTCTCTTTTGGACCTCGCAGTTCCCCAGTGAACGTTCCACCGTCGTCTTACCTTTACTCCCTGACGGTCCGACGCCCAGGTGCGTGGTGACTGCCCGAGGAGTCTTACACAAGACCTCAAGACCTGTCGGGAGCCGGTCGAAGTTCTTCAGACAAGGTCCTCAAGTCCAAGTCACGTTCCAACGGCCGAGTCTACGGTGGTCCCGTGCAGTCGTAAATAGCTCGCACCGACTGGACCCGTCACTGCGCCTCTTACACACAGGGACGAGTCTCGTCGGTGGTGGGGTCCCCTCCCCCACCTCTGTCGACGGTCCGTCCGTACGCCCGAGTCACACCGGTCTACGAGTCTAAAAACGCTTTCATCGACTTTGTGTCTAAAAAGGTACTTTAAGGAACTAAAAAGTTATAACCGGTGATTAAGTCCAAAAAGAAGGCGGAAGTTTGTGACACATTCGGTTTCAGTTGTTCAGATATCCGGTGACCAAACGTGGGAGACCAGACCAGGCGTCGGTAAAGAGAGGAAACCCTCTACTACAGTATGGGCGGACCTCAATAGGATCTCAAGTGGGACGAGTCTCAGTGTCGGTCTCTGTGGCGGTACCACCGAGGACCGGTTGCCCGAGGTCCCCTACACGTGGACTTCGAACTCCTGGGAAGTGGACGGGGACTGAGGAGGGAAACGGGGGTCTAGTAAAGGTGTCTGTGGGATCCGGTCGACCGGTGTATCGATTTAGTCCAGGGACTCGGAGCCGCCGGGGTAGACATATTACCCGGAGACACCTCCGAACACTCACACCTCTCCCTCAGGTCTACCTCGTGACCCGTTCCGGGTAGTGTCACCAAGAGTCAGTAGTCCCGTTTTTAGTAGCTTTGGTTTTTCCTGTTATTTTCTACCGGAACCGACCTAAGAGGAACCGACCCAAGAATCTCTTCCCCCGGGTTCTGACAGAACGGACATAAAAGGAGAGTAAGGGTTCTTATAGTACTCTCCAATCCTATCCGTGACCCCAGTCTTCGGCACCCAAACCTATGGTGGACGGGATAATGGAGCGACCCGTCGAAAACGGACGAATGAGTTGGAGAGACTCAGAACCAAAGGAGTGAACATTAGACCCCACTTGAAGAGGAACATCCTCTTTAAACATCCCTGACTTTCGTATTCTATTCCGTTCGTGACACGACACGAATCAGTGAGTCAACACAGGTTGAGACACGTCAGGGTACCTGACATCGGCCAGTCCGAGGAGACAGGTATCCCTAAGAGGTCCGTTCTTATGACCTCACCCAACAGTACGGGAAGAGGTCCCCTAGAAGGGTTGTGTCCCTAGCTTGGGTCCAGAGGACGTAACGTCCGTCTGAGAAATGGTGACTCGGTTGTCCCTTCTTTCTGTTTGTGATTCGTGTACTTTTCCGTGAACTACCCTTAGGGGACCACCAGGTCAACAACCCTGAGACGGGAAGACAATGTCCCCCGGGTCCAAGTTAGGGACCAGTTCCTTGATCCTTACACCAATTTTTTTTTTTTTTTAATCACAGGAAAGTCTTTGAGGGGTGTGGGAGAAAAGTGGGTGAAGGACCAAATCCACAGTTTCCCCCGCCTCGAACTTGTCTTTCGAAAATGTGGAAGTCCAAAAGATTCTACACGCCACGGAAGGAGGGGTTGGACCCCGTCCACACAGAACATACTCGAGACACAGAGGACGAGGGGTCCCTTTCAGTTATGACTGGAGACGGGTTCCGGACCGACAATGATTGCAGTGGCACCCGTCCGACCCCACCGGACCGGACTTTGTAAGTACTAACGGTGTTGGACGGACGATGGAGGAGGTTTGTCTCTCAAATGGACGGTGGTTACCATAGAAGGGGGTCGGGGGCAAATGGACGGTGGTTACCATAGACGTCCGAACGAAAACCAGGTGGTACCCGGGTCTATTTTTGTTTACTAAGGTAAATTGAGTGCGTGGGTCAACTCTCTCCTTTGTCGGTGGTCCAGTGATCTTACCTTCAAACCACCCAGCTCCTAAACCCAGACAAAAGGAATGACGAGATAGGGGTCCCGGACCGTTCCACATCCAGGAGTCAGTTATAAACAACTTACTGGATTCTCCTTAGATTGAAAGTACCTCGGGAGTAAGACATGGTCTATGACACTTCAGGGGAGTTCCGAAACAAAGTAAGTTAGGAGTGATGTAAGGGGTCCTCCACCAAACATAGTCGGTCCTACCAAATCCAATACGACGTCATTGTTAGGGGATCTAGGGTCACTTTATTGTTCCGAATTTTATTGTTTCCAAATAAAGAACGAGTACAATATCTTCAGTTGTACCCCGGTATAAAATACCTCAGAAGTAAGACTCTGGGCTCGACTACCTCGTGGGTTTTTAGAGTCTGTAACGGACAGTGGTCTCTCATATGTTGGAGTCTCTCCAATTCACTGGAGAAACTCTTTTTTCCCTCTAAGAGTAGGGACGTTAATTTACGACGTCGGGTTCTTCACTATATTCACTATGAGATGGGAGTAAAGTAACCGGTCTCACTAGGGTTGGTTGGTGCACTCCCAGTCCTTTATAGAACGTGGGTTTACGGGTCTTCCAGTTTCAATTGTTCTAGACCACATGTCTGGTGATTACCGATGGTGTCAGTATAAAAACAATAGAGGCAAAAATATCTACTCCGATAGTTCCGAGTCTCTTCAATTCACTGAATGAACGGACTCTAGTGTTTCGATTCTTTATCGTCTAGACCCTAAATGTGAGTCAAGATAGATTGAGACCTTTGATCATAGAGTCGGTAATGGTGAATATTTGGGACTTCATACTGGACAAGTTGGTATTTAACCATGTATTCTGTTTGTTTAAGACCCTCAAGGGACCACCGGATGACCAATCCTAAGGTCCGAAAGTGACGGTACCCGGACCCAAGTTAGGGACTAACTCCTTGATTCTAGGATGTTCGATGAACCACACCGGTTTTTATTTTCGATTCTTTGTTTGTACAAGTCCCTTAATCCGACTATATCCTGTAGAAAGACTCCCCGAAGGGACCACCAAGTGTATCATTTCTTAGGTGGACATTACGTCCACTGGTCCAAACTAGGGACTCAGTCCTTTTAGGGAACCTCTTCCTTTACCGTCGGGTGAGGTCATAAGAACGGACCTCTTAGGGTACCTGTCTCCTAGGACCACCCGATATCAGGTACCCCAGCGTTTCTCAACCTGTGCTGACTCACTAAATAGTTCATGTGTGTCCTGTGGAGTGATGTGTGGAGGTCTTTCCCCGTATAGTGGTGTCAGTGAATATGAATTTAATGTGTTTATTGTTCGTTTCCGTTTATGACTCGTTTTTATTTATCTGGTTCAGGATAAGTTCTGTACAAACGAAGCCGGGTGTGTCATAAAATAAATTAACCTTTACAACGGTTATTAATTTTTGGTCCTCTAAAGTGAAAAATTTTTTAAGAGAACTTTGAATTTTTTTTTTTGTTGTTGTTGTGACTTTCTGGACCGTTGGTCTCGGACGTAAGGGTAGTCTAGTCCGTCAGTAGTCGCACTGACTTCTGTTTCGGTCCGAGAGTCTACTGTCTCTCCGACGGACCTGACCTCAGACGTTCCGTCCCACAGTTTATTGGGTCTTGGGGTCTGTGTTTTACTGCAAGAGAAATTGATGTCTACATTGTCGGAGTGAGAGTGTGAAATTGCATTAAAGTAGTTTCAGAATCGTTATTGCCACAGTAGACACATGGAAATTTTTCACAACTCTTCCACAGTGAAACCCTTGCGTATATTGGTGATCGAGAGAACAATTCAAAACCCGTCTATTTTGGAAGAGGGTGATCGATGGGATGGTGAGTCTCTACTTGGTGGTCCGGAAGATCCGTATAACTGTAACGACGGACCAAGACACCCGTAAACTTGAACGGGGACCACCGAGTCTGTCAATTCTTAGACGGACGCTACGTCCTCTAGGCCCCAGTCAGGGATCCAGCCCTTTTAGGGGACCTCTTCCCTTGTCGATAGGTGAGGTCATCGGAACGAAACTCTTAAGGTACCTGTCTCCTCAGACTGTCTGATGTCAGGTGTCCCAGGGTTTCTCAGTCTGTGTCGACTTACTGACTGTGAAGGTGGCTAGAGGTGTATTATAAATTTCTTCGATCAAAATGTGTCATCTCTAGGTAGGTACTAAGTGGACCCTCTTGCGGGTACGGTACACACTCTCGTTGTGGAGGACCCCTACATACCAAAGTGTCGAGTGGAGATGATCTGGAATACCTATGAATCCATTTGACGTAGGCCTTACAAACTAGGTTCTCATGAAACACTGCGCAAACTTTCAGAAAGGTCCTGAAGGGACCTCCTGATCACCAATTCTACACGAAGAGGACGTCCCCCGTTCCCAAGTTAGAGACTAGTCCCGCGATTCTAGGACATACCGCATATCGCGTCGGTTTCTTTATTTCTTTTCAGGAGACACACTGGTAGTACTCCTGGATACTTTAATTACGTTGTCCATAATCTCACAGAAAACCTCCCTCCTCCCGTCCCCGTGGTTCCCCAGTTTCCCTGAACGGACGTCTTATGTCGTACAACCCCGGAGAAAACGTTTGTCGAGACCGAAGGTTTGGGGTGACCGACGGATTAGAAATCTAGACTATAGTACCTTCTTTGGTACAAGAAGGGGGTTTGTCAACGTCGACGGTGTCGGTCTCTGGTGTCCCCGACCCAGTGGTGGGACACTGGTCTGTGAGAATCACAGAGGAGACCCTCAAGGACAGGGGATTTTACCTTCTTTAAGGTCGTCGGGTCCCTTTTCTTCTACCCCGCCCGGTACCCGTGTCTACCTTCTAGGGTCTCTGGTCTTGTTGCAAGGTGTCAAGACTCTCGGACGGTGTTTGGTCCGGTGGTGTTCCTACGGAAGGTGTGGTGTAATAAGGTCGGGTAGACGACTCTACAGAAAGGGTCCCCTCGCCTTCAGGGTAAAGTAGTACCTTCAACTCCCCCACCTACTCTCAGTCACACGTCTTTACACGTAGCACTGACTACAACGAGTTTGTAGACAGTGAATTTCAATTTTTGTTTGTAGAGGTAGAGGTTCCTGGGGGAAGTAGAAGTCGACTCCTGGAGACCTACAATGGTTCAAACGACGCCGAGTCCGGAGTACCGTTTTCACGGACACTCTAGACCCTTGTAAGTGCTGAGGTCTGAGGTTCTGTGCCGGTGAACCGGAAGTGGGAGACCCCTCCGTACGGTCCGGACCTTGGGAGTCTTCGACCGTGGGCTCGGGACCCTCTCTTGTCAGACTCTTTGTCGGGGGTGGCTTCGTCACCGGGAATCAGGAGGGAGACCGTTTTCAGGACCCGCCGAAGGAGGTCAGAGGAGACGGGAGGGAAACGTCAGAACAACACCCACACTCTCTCGGTTCGTGATAAAAATCGTTACAAATAAGAATGAGAAGAGGAAGGGAGGGTAAGAGCTGGAGAGACCTTGCTTGGATCTACGTAGGGGCGATTCCCGAAAAGACCGTAGCGTCTCGTGCACAACCACACGCCCTGGAGAAAGACCTACGTCGGCCCTAACTCAACCCTCATTGTTTGAAAAGTTAGAGTCTACGAGGTCTTAGTCCTGGGCAGACATATAAACGAACTTTTACTGCAAGGAGTTTCGACCAAAGGGGTCGTACTAAAGGTCTTTCCTATGTTCTGTCGTCTTCAGAGACCTGAAGGGACTACCAGGTTACCAATTCTGATGTGTGAAGGTTACATCCCTTGGGTCCAAGTTAGGGACGAGTCCCTTCAAGGTGTACAGTGTGTCCACGCTGGCTTTTTTATTTATTTTATTTTTATTTCTACGTGTATGGAAATTTTCCCCGAAGGGACCACCGAGTCTACCATTTATTAGACGGGTGTCACAACCTGTGGACCTCAGTTAGTGACCCAGTCCTTCTAGGAGACCTCTTCCCTTGCCGATGGGTGAAGTCATAAGAACGGACCTCCTAAGGTATCTGTCTCCTCGGACCGTCCGATGTCAGGTACCCCAGTGTTTCTCAACCTGGGTTGACTCGCTGATTGTGAAAGTCAAATGAAAGTATGGATATTTCCACCCCACATCCCCCCCGTCATAAAAGGACCACCAGGTCACTAATTCTGACACTAGAAGGTTACGTCCCAAGGGTCCAAACTAGGGACGAGTCTCTTGATTCTACGTACGGTGTACCATGGCGGTTTATATATATATATATATATATATATATATATATATAAAAAAAAAAAAAATTAATTTTTTCTCTCTCATCCTCAGAGACTGTATGTTGTCAACACTCAGGACCAATTGAACCGGTGTTCCTCTACGCGACCCACTGTCTGCTCGTGCGCACGGGGCCTGGGTCGACGACTCGGATTTTAGACTTGAGACTGTGAATCGTCGGTATTCTGGAACCCACAAATGGACAGGAGAGACGTGGACAGAGGAGTAGACATTTTACTACCACTACTATTCTTATAAGTGGACCCAATACTCCTTTTACTCTACGGGAGTATACTTCTCAAATTTCGTCACGTACCGTGTATCCTTCGTAAGTCAATTACAACCGTCGTTGGACAAAATCCTCTCCTTTGGTCAGGTGGTCTCGGGTCGAGACCCGGTTCTCCGGGGTCGTAGACGCTGAACCTACTCCGACTCCGGGTAGAGACCCACCCCCGTCCCGCGTCACAGTCGGTGTTCCGGACCTCGGTGGTCCTCGGTGAGAGGTCTGGTCCAACTTCCGTGACAGGACCCTCGGCCGGTGGGTCTAACTTTCTTAGTATCAATAATGGGCAGTCGGTTAGGCCGGGAGACGCCTGTAACGATTAATTATTGAAATGTCTGGGACATTGAAGTGTGTTCTTATGACGTCTCGTAAAATATACACATCTTTGAGAATTATACATGTTACCTCTTTGTGTTCCTCGTGTCCAATACGTCGCGACTAGACAGCTAGAAAGAAGATAAAAAAAAAAAAAGGGCGAGAACTTACTTTTGTTTTTTCTTTGTCTGCACCGAGTCCGGGGGTCCAAAAACTTATGTATTGGTCCTCGACGGGAAGTCTCCCGCCCGGGTGCCGCGGGGGACCACCGGTTCCAGACTTGAAGGTCGTAGACCGCGCCGGGACCCGCCCGAGACTCAGAACTTGTGTTCCACCCCTACCCTCTCTCTTCCGTCCCCACGTCTCGCTCCGTCGACCCGCACGAGACGTGCGACGGGTGGGAGTCAGTGTAGAGAATGCAAGTGGTGAGGGGGCAGTAAGCAAGTAAATAAGGTGTTTCGGAAACGCGTGGGTGAAAGGACGGTCCGTGACACGGTCCGAGGTCCCTATGTCGACCATGGGGGATGTCTGGGTCATTTACGGGAGTCCTCGAATCTCAGATTCCTCCCTCCGTCTCGCACTAGTTTACGAATGTGTGTCTTTTTCTTAGTTTGACGTTTCCCGTTCCGGAACTCCCACTTTTCGGTTTCCGTCTGCCGGAGGGGAGTTCCCTAGTGGGTCCTTCGTCTTTTCTGCCTCTTCCTTCCTTACACCAAGTCAAAGGAGTGACCATTTAGGCCGGACTAAGAGGACGGGGGCGGTAAGGTGCTCTCGAGACTCCCAAGGTACCGTTCCCGTCCCGCTGTTCCCTCCAAAATATTTGACATCGCACGAAGGACGGTGGACAGAGAAGTGGGTGGACACGGGGGTGGCATTAAGGGGCGTGTCGGTTAGTCGCTAGTGGAACGACGGGTCGAATTTTACGAGGTTACTGAGGGTGATATGAATTTTAGGTTTGAGGTCCCGGGACGGCCTAAATCGGGTACGGGTCAAGATGTTGGAGGAGACGGAGACACAACTCATGTGAGGGTGGTGCGGGTCGAGTAAAGGACAGACGTGCGACGATGGAGTCCTGGAAACGTGTGCGTCAAGAACCAAGAATTTCCCGAGAAAAGGACTAGGGAAGTCTAGGAAACCCTTTGTCGTATTTGCCGGGAAGAGTCTCGTGTAGCTTCATCGTGGGAAGATTAGATTCATCGTGAGGACGGGGGGGCGGGGGGTGGTGTGTGTGTGTGGTTTGAGAAGGAGAGGAGTACAGTGGACAAAGTGAAGAAGGGGCCGTGGATAGTGACAGAGCACAATAGAATGAGTGAACAAGTAACAGCGGGGGCGATCTTATATTTGGGTGTTCCCGTCCCTGGGGAGGACGAAACAGGTGGTGATGTGTGTGTGTGTGTGTGTGTGTGTGTGTGTGTGTGTATTTAACACACCAACGGGACCCAGAAGGAACGACCGAAAGAGATCAGCGTCCGCTCGTCCCCGAAGAGAGACGTCTCGTGTCCGAGATCTTACGTCCTTGAGTCATCAACACCACGAACACGAATCAACGGGGTGTCGTCCACCTTAGAAGGGGCTGGTCCATAGTTTGGACACAGGGGACGTAACCGTCCACCTAAGAATAGACAAATGGTGATCCCTTCGGGGGTTGGTGACACAAAGACTCCGTCTCTTGTGGCCATGAGAGTGTCTAGGTTTGTCTAGGGAAAACTGACAAAGCCACAAAGGAGACCAAAGACCCATGAAAGGGGGGTTTCGGGTCACGGACGACCAGAAGGAACTTTTTGATGGGAGAGACCGACGACCTGGGGTCAAACGGGAAGACCCTGTGGGGAACCGGTCCTCAGAGACACAGTCGTAGAGGTTGGTTCTGTTGAGGGTTACACACAAGAGTTCGTAGACTGTGTGTCAACCGCGGGTCTTTTATAATCGACTTACTTACACACGGAGATGTGTCGGGAAACTCTCTCTGAGGGAGAGTCACGGGGTGGGTCCCGAGACGTGTGTCATCCATAGATTATTTACGAACGACCTCCGAGTCATAGACTCTAGAAAGTGTCATCAGGACCTGGGACATACAAGTGTATAAGTAAAGATAAGGTGGAAGTACTCCGAAGAGTCCTTAAGTATCTCGTTGTTAGAAGTGAGGGTTCCCGTCCTTTGAGTTCCAAGTCTCCCCAACGTCTCAAGAGGTTCCGACGGGTCGTTGACCGTGTTGTCCTGAGCACACGTCCACCGGACGGAGGTTCTAGTCTCGGGAAAGGAAAAGTACAATTCCTTCGTACTTATAGGGTACTTAGATCAAAATAACCTCAGAGTGAGAACGAGTCTCCTTGGAACCTCCAGTTCTGGGGAAACTTTTAGACTTCTTATAATTCCTTTGCGAAGGGTCTTTTATACGTCTAACAGATCAGTTTCGATACCAAAAAGGTCATCAGAACATACCTACACTCTCAACCTGGTATTTCTTCCGACTCACGATTACCTGACTACGAAAACTTGACACCACAACCTCTTCTGAGAGCTCTCAGGGAACCTGACGTTCCTCTAGGTTGGTCAGGTAGGATTTCCTTTAGTCAGGACTTATCAGTAACCCTCCTGACTACGACTTCGACTTTGAGGTTATGAAACTGGTGGACTACGTTTCTTGACTGAGTGACCTTTTCTGGGACTACGACCCTTTCTAACTTTCGTCCTCCTCTTCCCCGGTTGTCTCCTGCTCTACCAACCTACCGTAGTGGCTGAGGTACCTGTACTCAAACTCGTTCGACGTCCTCGACCACTGCCTGTCCCTTCTGACCGCACGACGTCCGGTACCCCAGTGTTTCTCAGCCTGTACTGACTCGCTGACTTTGACTCCGTATTTTACTTTAAAGACCTCCGACGTTCAAGGACTTCGGTCTGACACTGGGGGCGCAAAGGGGTGAAAGTTAAATTCCTTAAATTCTCCACTAGAGTCGTGGAGACTCTTACTCCTGGAGACTCTTACTCTTGGGTCTGGAGGATTGTTGGACACACGCGTCGAGCGGGAGGTCACCGGTTTGGACATTAACGGGTCTTCGGGTCGTAACGTCGGACTTTTCCCCTTCCTAAAAGGGTAGTCGGCCGGTCTTCCCCTAACTGGGAGGTCCACCCCTTTTTGGCTTATTCCTAAATTTGTTTTCTACTCGCACCACTATCAAATGTAAAGTCCTCCTGGAGAGTCCCGGGACCACCTCCTTCCCTGGCGTGTCCTGTTCGCACCCTCGGTCTACCTGGTCCGACGGTCTCGGAGGAGGTCCGCTCTCTGGGTTCCCTATGGTTAATCCTGTCGGGACCTTGACCTCCCAACTTGGGTCCCAGGGGTCGGGACTTGGGTGGTTAGCCCAGGCGGGTGAAAAAACTCGAGGCGTGAAACGGTTCGTCCATAAGAAGAAGAAGAAATTATGATCCTTTTGGTGGGATTATCGAAGTAAGAGTCACACATCGTTTGTGAGGTATTTATAACCAACTTTCTTACTGGTAGACTTACTCGTTTCCTTATGTACCCTTACACTCATTGGTAGAACCAATTTTGACCAAAGACCACTCCGCCGTCCCGAATGTAATGTCTGAGAGCCCCAAATCCCTGAGGTCATTGACCCCAATCCCGAAGGTCATAAGATCTTGTAAGATCATAGAAGATTCCATGTCTGTGTCGTTGGGTCCTTAGGGTTCGTCCCTGAACACCCCACCTCCAACCCCCCTCGACTCACTCGTCTTTTCTAGTTCGTCCGAAGGACCTTCTCCCCCGTACCGACCTTAACTCACTACTACCGGTCCTGACTCGGTCTGCGAATAAGGAGTCCGTCTCACCACTCTCCTCCTTCCCCTCCCGTGGTACTCCGTGTCATGTCTCAAGACCTTAATCCGTCCAGACCACCATGGACCTACTTGTGGAAATTCGAAATTGTCAGTTCATAAAAATTTGTAAAAAAGGAAAAACTAACACCATGGCAACTACATGTTATAATACATTCGAAATCCACATGTTGTATCACCAAGTGTTAAAAATTTCTAATATAAGGTAAATATCAATAGTTTATAACCGATATAATAGTTTATAACCGATATACATGTCATATAGTAACGTCGATCAAAAAAATTATGTATTATCAAACACGGAGAATCAAGGGATTGGGATAGTGTAGGGAGGGGGTGAAGGGAAAGGGGTGACCATTGGTGACCGAACAAGAGGTGTAGATTCTCAGACAAAGAAAAAACAATATAAGTGATCAAACGAAATAAAAAATCTAAGGTGCGTCAATACAGAAACAACCACCGAGTCTTTCACTTCTTAGCCAGACGTTACGTCCCCTGGGTCCAAGCTAGGGACCCAGTCTTCGAGGGGACCTCTTCCCTTACCGTTGGGTTGAGGTCATGAGAACGGACCTCTTAAGGTGCCTGTTCCTCGGACCACCCGATTCCAGGTACCCGAGCGTTTCCCAACCTGTGTTGATTCGATGATTGTTGTTGTTGTCGTTCTTTTTAAATTGAACGGACAACCTGGGTGTTCAAGTCTATTTTGACAAAAGTTTTTTTGTTTAAAAAAAATTTCTTTTAAATTCAGTTTTTTCACCTAGTTTAACTTCTTTTTATAACAATCGGTTCAGTGTAGCATCCGCCCCAACGTCACATTTCACTCTCCCATCCTTATTTCGGACTCAGTTTCCATGAGGTTCTTGAGAACTCCGGGACCGGCACAATTTCGGACTACGCACAGAGAATTCCACCGGAGCTTCGGGTAGGAAGGGGACACTCCGGTCTCCCGTTAAGGAGAGTTGGGAGTTACTTCAGTCACCGACCCAAATTCCTGGTTCGAACATGGTTTTTTTGTTTAATCGAACTTGAAATGGTTCTATAAGTCTTCGTTCTACAAAGATGTATTACTGTTTTACTATACGGACCTCCGAATTAAGTGGAGAAGGTAGGACACTAGTGAACCCCTCTGTGTGTGTGTGTCGTCCTACCAAACACCTCTGACAGAGAGAAAAGGAAGTACTCGTCCGTCCCGACTTACGTTTTCAACGTTCACAGACACTACTCCGAACCTGTGCCCCTTCAGTCGTCAGAAGAGTCACCAGGAGTTTGAGTTCGACTCCTTGTGAACAGTGGACACTCAGAGGGGTTTTCGTCCGTCGTTCGAGAGAAGGGACCCGGGGGAGTGTTCGGGGTGAGACTTCGTCCGTCCACGTCGGGAAGAGCCGGTAAGTCGGGGGTGGTCTCCCTATGAGAGTTTATGACCAAAGCTCTTGACTAGATTTTCTGACACATTAGGAAAACGTTCAGCCACCAAAGGTGAAACATCGGAAGATACTTACACTTCTTTCCAGTCTACCTCCACAGTCAACTATCTAGTCATTTTTATGAAAAAACTGCTATCTAGTGGTGGGCTACAAACGGGTAATGAGTCGTCAGATTTTTAACTCACTTCCCGGAGGACATATCGTACTCCTTGAGACGAGATATGAGAATTACTAGATGTACCTTTTTATTAAACCTTTCTTTCACGTACATACGCACACATATTGACTTAGTGAAACGACATGTGGACTTTGATTGTTGTAACGATTGGTTGATACGAGGTTAGAGTTTATTTTTATGGGAGTAGAAAATTTTGATTTTTTTTTTTAAATTTATTTTCTTTACTCACTGAGGCGTTAGTCTTATAAGGAAGCTGAAGGTCGATAAATAAGTACATTTGTTCCGAAGAGACGTGAATACGTTTTGTTCTGATCCTAACTACAGTTTTAGCCAGGGTAAGACCGTCAGTGTCAGTAAGTGCCTATGTATTAAATCGACTCTCTCTTCTCCTTTGGTGGTAGAGTAATCGTTTACATGAAGGTACGTTTATTTTTTGTGTGTTTTTACCCTATGGTGATGTTCACTATTGTTAAAAAATTTCATGGTTCCATATGGACCTACCACCCTTACATCTTACCCCGCCGATGACACTTGTTCCAATGTGTGTGTGAATACAATACACAATTGTATACCGGATCGTAAGAGTGAGGGTACATAAAAGGAATTCTCTTTACTTTTAGCCCCTAAGGACCCACTCGGTCATCAATCCTGAGACACGAAGGTGACGGTACCCGGGGCCAAGTTAGGGACCAACCCCTTGATTCTAGGGTTCTCGTTTTTTTTTTTTCTTCCTTTTCTTTTTTATATACAAGTATGTTTTTGGACATATAAGTACAAACATCGCCGAAAGATTTTTGACCTGTACACTTTACAGGAAGTTGAGTGTGTACCAACCTTTGGTCACCATACTTGGATAGTCCCTTAAGATGAGTTTTTAGTTTTCCACCCAGTTTTCCGCCCCACCCCTATTACCAAGTGTACCTACGATAAGAAAGAATTCTCTTGACTTAAGTACGTCTTAAGTATATTTTACAATTTATATGGGTTCAACCTTAAGAACTTTGTCACCTCTCCGTCCGGACGTCGGGTCAGAGACTCTCTGTGAGTACCGTCGTTGGTCTTTACTCTACGATCGATTTTTCTCGGACCCCGAAGGGTCGACCGCGATCACCGTTTCTTGGGCGGACGGTCTCGTCCCCTACGTTCTTTACGTCCAAGCTAGGGACCCAACCCCTCTAGAGGACCTCCTCCTTTACCGTTCGGTGAGGTCATAAGAACGGACCCTTCGGGGTACCTGGTCTCCTCGGACCGTCCGGTGTCAGGTATCCTAGAGTCTCTCAGTCTGTGTTGACTTCACTGAATCGTGAGTTCTTCTCGGATCTTGAAGGGTACCTTGGTGTCGGGTGAGGGTTGGGTCCGAGGGTGTTTGTCCGACAATGTCTGAGTCCGCTAGTGAAAATTTTTTCCAAATAATGAAGGTAACACTTAATAAAATTTTTCTACTATAAGTCAAAAAGAAGGTCATCTTTTCTCTGTCTCCGAACAGGGTCTCTGGTCCTCAGGGTCTGCCCGCCCAGAGGACTGGTCTGTGGGTCCGACTGCAGGGCCTGCCTCGGAGAGATGGGGACGAGACCGTGGACCCTCGACGTCTGGAACCACCCCCCGTCGAGTCCCGTGTCGGAGGGCGGTGGGGACGGTCCTTCACTGGCCGAGTCATATGTCCTACTACAGTCAAATCCGACCTCCCTTCCCTGGGCCTGTGGGTTTGGGTACTAGGACGTCCCCCAAATCCTACGTAGAGGCAAAGACTCCGGGTCTACCCACAGGTCACCGATGTCGAGACCAGGCCCGACCTAACGACTTGGTGTTTTGGAACGGGTGGTCCAAGCCCGTGTTCTTCAGTCGTGAGGATCCGACCTAGACCCCTGTCACCGCCGGAGAGTCCCATTTGTGGGACAGGACGGACCTACTCGGTGGTCCTTCCCCGACGTCACAAAATTCTGTCTACCTCGCCCGGCGACCCCTCTCCACTGCACTCAGTAATTCTCGGACCCGATCCCCTGGGGCACGGGTATCGTGGATACCAGTCCGGACACCTAATGAACCTCTCTGCAAAGGTCTTCTCAGGAACAACTGGTCAGAAATGGGGTTCAGAGAGTCGTCGCCGAGGTAGGGACTCACAGACGTGTGTGGACACCTGTGCACGGTCCCCGTACGCACACATACACACACACGCACGCACACCTTACACGTCCTCCACCCCCCGAGTCTGAAACCCTGACCACCCGACAGGTGACTCGCTCAGGACTTCTTCGCCACACATCCCCGACCCTTCGACCCGACCGACTCGTCGGTCTGACCCGACCGACTACCGTAGAAACCTTGGGACACCTCTTTTCCGTCCCCCGCGACGTAGTGATTCCGACCGGTGGTTCGGGGCGGGTGTGGGGCGGGGCGGGGACGTGTAGGAGGTGGTCGCACCTTTGGGGGACCCTCAGGGGTAGTCGTCGGGGGTGGTTAGTTCGGACTCTACTCTTTTCTGACCTCACTGGATGTCTGAGGACCCGGTGTTGACATTCCCAGAGGGGTAGAGTACTTTGTGGTAGGGTGGGACGAGAGTGGGGTAAAATCTCTACCTCTTTGACTTCAGGTTTCCCTGAGCGGATGAGGTCTCTCTTCCCGTCTTGTTCTACAAGTCCCGAATATATTCGTTATGACAGCTGTGTCCTTTTAACCTTTGGCGGATTTGCAGGTGACTATAGTATTACGTAGCTTTTGTCTCTCAGCGTTCCACCATCAGTTGGATGTGTCGACAGGGTTTGTCTTTTAGCTCTTTCCCTTTCGGTCGACGTCTCACTAATTATGTCGTACAGGAGGTCTCTATTACAAAGTTTGTGACTAGACAACGAGTACCTATGTCTAAATCTCCCCCCTTTGTCCGTGCGTGGTTTAAGGATCTTTACTGACAGAGCCCTATCCCCCACCCCGTTTCCCGTCTGTAACCTTTCCTCTTGACCCTGTTCTGCACTTGTTGACGACAACGACTCGGACCCACTCTCCCTCGAGCCCCATCAAGTAGATCGAAATGAAAGAAAAAAAATTAAAGTGTTAAATTCCTTTAAAGTACTTTAATTTCTCTGTACCTACCTGGATCTCAACCAATATGTCTCACTTCATTCAGTCTCTCTCTTTTTGTTTATAGCATATACTTGCATACATACATCTTAGATCTTTTTTTTACCTTGTCTACTTGCAAAAACGTCCCGTTCTTACCTCTTCGTCTACATCCCTCGTCTGTACGCCTGGGTCCCCTTCCCCTCCCGCCCGGCTCGACTCTCTAGTCCTGACTGTACACCCGTGACGGTACACATTTTGTCTATCGGTCACCCTTCGACGACATATTGTGTCTCTCGAGTCAAGGCCCGAGACACGACTGGATCTGCCCACTCTACCCCCACACCCTCCCTCCGAGTTCTCCCTCTCCTATCTACGTACGTATATCTACTCAGTGAACCAACATGTCGTCTATGACCGTGTTGTAACTTTTCGTTAGTATGAGGTTGTTTTTTATAAAAAATTCCATTCGACACTATTATTTTTGACCCCCATTGAAAAGTAGGGGAATTCGGAAGATAGAAGTAAGGGGAACTTCTTACCTCTCTCTACGGAAGAACGGGTCGTCGACACCGACCTTTTGGGGGTTTTGGGGACGGTCGAACCTGGAACGAGTGTTTCGGGTCTCCAGACGGAGTGACGTCCCACCCCTTTTTAGTTTGGGGTGAGAACCGTCCTGGTTCCCCTTCCACTTTGAGGACCGAGGAGAGGACACCCTGACTAAAGTCCGATGGGTCTGACTCGGTGTAAGGTCGGTCCTCGTCACCCCGCCACAGTCTCGCTCTGGTCACTGGGGACGACTGGGTGTGAGGGTGTATGTCCGTCGTACGCTGTCAGCCCCACCACCCACCCCCCGTTTCTTGATACTGACCTCTGTCGGAGTGAGTTGTCAAGATTACTCCACCTACTTTGACCTCGGATAATATGTCTCACTTCATTCAGTCTTTCTTTTTGTGGTTATGTCATATAATTGCGTATATATACCTTAAATCTTTCTACCATTGTTACTGGGATATACGCTCTGTCGTTTTCTCTGTGTCTACATTTCTTGTCTGACAACCTGAGACACCCTCTTCCGCTCCCACCCTACTAAACTTTCTTGTCGTAACTTTGTACATATAATGGTATACACTTTATCTAGCGGTCAGGTCCAAGTTACGTACTCCGTCCCACGAGCCCCGACCACGTGACCCTACTGGGAGTCCCTACTCTACCCCTCCCTCCACCCTCCCTCCCAGTCCTACCCCTTGTGTACGTGTGGATACCGACTAAGTACACTTACATACCGTTTTGGGTGGTGTTATGACATTTCATTAATCGGAGGTTAATTTAAAAAAAAAATTTCACTTTCCCTTTGACGAAAAGGTTCTTTCTGTGTACATTGTTTGGGAGTTCCTTGGTCTTGGACTCTGTCTCAGGAGGAGGAGGAGGACAAGGGATTGTGACAGGAAATTGACTCATTACTCCTGAACCTTTATTACTCTGAGTACTCTTCCATTCTTTCTATCTAGGTCCTTGTACGAGACGTCCCGACGGACCATGTCAACAGGTCCAACTAGTGACGTGTTTCCGTGAGTCGGTTCCCCCGATATGGACCCAACATAAGACACAAGATTTGGAAGTCAGGATTTCGTCCGGTACAGACGTGTCTCCCCGACAGAAAAAGAATGAGTGTATTTCTGTAGAAAGACCCGATCGTTGAGTTCCAGTGGGGTACGGGTTCACGTTCCGTTCCACACCCTAGAGGGGGTCCACAAGTTTTGTCCAATCTCCAAAGGGACTTCCCTAAGCTCCAGAAGACCTGGTGACCGTTGAAGAGTCCACGGACGGACCGGGGGATTTTGTCGTGTTTGTCCTGTGACGGAAGGGGTTCGTGTGTACTAACCCCTATCCCCAGAGTAGACCCGACCCAGAGTAGACCCGAATCGGAAGGTCTTCCGTCCGTTATCTTGGAGAAATTAGTTTTTGAAGAGACCCTGAAGGGAACACCAGGTATTCTGGTGCGACGGTTACATGCCCCACGTCCAAACTAAGGACTAGTCCCTTGATTCTAGGGTGTACGACACACCATACCGGTTTTCTAATTTTTTTTGTTTTCGGAAGGGACTATTGAACTTCGAACTTAAGACAACCATTTCAGTTCTCCTTTGAGGTTACAAACCACACCCCAAAACAAAACCTCTCCCGTCCCTCGTCACCCGTCCTATAGGACCGACACAGGTCCCTCCGTATCGGTGTCCCGACTCTGGAGTGTTAGTGGTCGAGATAGGCACGATTTTCGGTTATTGGGTGAAGATCCTTCTGGAGTGGGAATGTGGGGGTCTTGTGGTTTGTTCAAAGACGTCTTCCCTTAAAACCGACCTTCCCCCTCCCCATAGGTTCCCCGGTTTGACATGGATTCTTCCGCAGGGTCTCCTTAAGACCCTCTCTCCTTCCTTTCGCCCCATGGGTAGAGACCGATCCTACAGGACGAGGGTTCGAGTCCTCCTGTGGGGGAATTGTGAGTCGGGACGGCACCAGTCCGAGAGAATAGAGGTCTAGCCGTCCTCCTCGGGGGGTCTCAGACCGACTCCTGTGTCGACAGGGAGGGAAGACGAGGAGCGTCCCTGACCGTCGCGGACGGTCGTTTGTGTGGGTGCGGGTCGTGAACCGCACAAGGCAAAAGAGAGGAGGAGGTTGGGACCGTCAGCTTCGTTTGACCTCGTCGGTTGACCGGGGTTTCTCTTCCCGACAGCTGAGCAGGAGTCCGAAATCGAGAGTTCTTTCGATAAATTTGGGTTCGTCCGTGTCGGGGTCTTCGACCGCTCCCACCGTGTAAAAAGTCTTTGGTTTTATTGTCGATACTACTCTCCGTGTTGGTATCACGCTGACTGAGTGACGACGGGTTTGGGGTTGTCATCCCGAGTCTCGAGACGGACAGTGGAGGGGACCGACCTGAACCGAGAGGATTCTGGAGTCTGGATCTCCTTGTGTCGGGTCTCCCTCCACTTGGGTGTTCCGTGGTCGGATAAAGAGGACGTCCATCCAACAGTCTATGTCCCTCCCGTCGAGTAATTTACACTTAAAGTCCATTGGTTGTTTGTCCAAAAGTCATATTCGTACAGGGCTGTTAACGTACCCTGTGTGAATCCGTTTTTAGTAAGTGACAGATGGAATTTAAGTGTAAATTGACTCGTAGAGAAACGACGACAATAAAGAACCCTCAAAATACCCAAACAAAAACGAGTTAGACCGTTAGGATGACTCAAGACCTATATATCACCTACGGGTGCACTACGGATTTAACAAAGAAAGAACCAGTAGGGTCTAAGTGAATTAAGTCCTTAGACATAGTCCCTGAAGGGACCGTCAGGTCACCGATTCTGAGGTGCGAAGGTTACGTCTCCTGTACCCAAGCTAAAGACCAACCCTTTGATTCTAGGATGTGAGGCGTCCCGCGTCGGTTTTTATTTATTTATCTGGTTAGATGAGTATTAGGGGAACCACGCACACACGAGGTAGCACAGGTTGAGACGCTGGGGTACCTGCCATCGGGCGATCCGAGGAGGCAGGTACCCTAAGGGGTCCGTTCTTACGACCCCGTCCTACGGTAAAGGAAGAAGTCCCCTAGAACGGTTGGGTCCCTAGTTTGGGTGCAGAGGACGTGACCGTCCTCCTAAGAAATGGTGACTCAGTGGTCCCTTAATTTTATTGTGTAAGGCCCCCGGGCAGGTACTAAGATAAAGTCCTCCAAATCTTCTTACAGGAGTCTAGAAGTAAAAATCGTCTGAAGGGGTCTTCTCAGTTAACCTGGCCTTCAGACTCTACGTCGACTGGATTTGGAGTTAGAACGGAAAAATTCTGTTGGAACTTTTATTCTGTGGTCGGGTGATCAGTGGGAGGTAGGGGATGGTGTGGACCCTAGTGAGTCTTACATTCTTCTGTCGTTCATATGTTCATGTATAAAAGTTAGACACCTGTCCACTTCACGTCCGAGTTCTCTACATATTCTAGGTTTCTCAAAGTTCCACGGTCTTAAGATGAGTGATGCCCTCCTCCACCCCCTACCCCGCCCCGTAATGGACCATGGGTGGATGTCAGAACGAAGAACGTCATGTCAGGGGAACCCTCGACTACAGTAGTCCTTAAGTCTTATCCGGACTTGCCGGAGGAATAGGAAACTCGGGAAAAATTTTGATTAGGTTTTATTTATCGTAAAGAGGATCTTCTATTGGTTCGATTAAATATCAACGGCAACATCGACTTGTGTGTACCCAAAATATCCAAAGAAGTTAAACGTCCCAAGAAGTTTTTCGTCTCCCACCCCATGTCTTGTGAGTGCAGGTTGGTGGCAATTACTAACGTCAACCCTCTAAACCCTTCACTATCACGGGAAGTGGCTTCTGTCTATGTGGTCGTAGAAGTCCTTTGTGTAAACCAGTCTACCCGTTTGATTTTTCCCAGAAAGCCGGACTTTTAAATCCGGTTCGACTCCTCCCCGCTACCCGGTACCACACGTTCCACCGAGCCGGATCAGAGTCTCTCCACTCGTTCACCGTACACTTCTTGTACGACAGGACTGACTCGATCGTCTACCGCAAAATTTATCTGGTCTTTGTCTCCACAAAGACAAATTTTATTAAAAAAAAAGTTCTTACTGAACTTGTTTTTTTTTCTTAAACTTCTCTTAATTTTATACAACTCAAATTGCTGCACGGTAAGAAAAAAAAAAAAAAAGGTCCCCTTTATATATTTTTGTGTTTTCCGGATTGGGAACGATTTGGTTTTTTATGTGCACAAACAGTGAGTCGACACAGGTCGAGAAACGCTGGAGTATCTGACATCGGACGGTCCGAGGAGACAGGTTTTATGTGTTACCCTATTTAAAGTAACTAACCCGGGAGTCATATTGGACACCCCTCCCTCGGAGTGGCAGTAATTATCTTTGCTACTTATTAGCATACCCTGAACCCTCTGTTCCTAACCCCCCCCACTTCGTCCCTTCACAAGTGTAGGACGTAGGAGTCAGAGGAGGGGGAAGGGGAAGACTACCTGGTAATCTCTGTCTCCCCTGTCTCCCACCCCCGACAGACCGGGGCAGGGAGTGGTCGACGAAGGGGACCTGGACGGGTGGAGTGGGGGTGGGGGTAGGGGCGGACACACCGACACATACAGAAGTGAGGATCTTTGGGTGCCACTACGACCCGGACCCCTCAGTAGGTGTCTGACTCCCGATCCCGGAGACCAGGGGAGACAGGAGGTCGTATTAAGTAAGGTTTGTGGTAGCGCTCAAGGGAAGACGAGACCGACCCCGTCACTGCCTCCTGTCCCAGGGGTTACAAGTAGCCCCCGAGTTCTGTGGTCTCCGGGACCATGGGAGTGTGGTCACGTTTGGAAAAGGGGGTTTCCTACCCCTTAAACCTTCTCTTTACCACTATTTCCAGACTTTCGGGACCAATTCTCGGACCTTTCCAAATAGTAACGGGGTCGATGGTTGTTCGTTCGTTCGTACGTTAGACAGAGACTCTTTTTCCGTTTTCTCTTTTCCGACAAACGGTTTCGATTTCGTTCTTTCGCCCACAACGTCCACCGGGTTCCCCCGTCGTCCCTTCGACCGGTTGGGGGGAGGTTCCGGGTCCGGATCCCGAGGTCCTTTTGAACCTCACCCCCCCGGGTTTCACCCCCCAAAGACCAAGTACCTAAGTTATACCGGAACGTTCTGAGACGGTGACTCACCACAGGCGACAGATGGTCGATCGATGAGTGGGTTCAGAAGACGGGGTCCCCGGGAACAGTGGTACACTACCGTCATTGGACGGATTTCGGGGGACCAGAGGTCTGGAGTGTAGGATAAGTCCAGACATGGAGGGTTTGACACGTCACAGGGGAGTTTTATTCGACACTTACACAGTCAATTACGGTACTTGCTTAATGACTTACTACGGTTTAGTTCTTCCCCAAAAGGAACCCTGAAGGTACCGTCAGGTCTCCAATTGTGATACACGCAGGTGACGTCCCCCGTCTTCAAGTTAGGGACCAGCCCCTTGATTCTCGAACGTACGGGACGACGTTCCGTCCCCTTTTTTTTTCTGGTTCCTTCTTTTTTTTTTCTTTCCCCCATAAACAACAGGGGACTAGAAGAAGGACTGAAACTTACCGTCTACGGGGTCCTGACCAAGAAGTCCCGAGGACACGGACTTATGAACGAGGGTAAGACCAGGTTCGGTCATAGGATCGAGTGGACTCGGAGGAGTGACCAGGGGGACGAAGACGAGAGAGTAACCTTCCGGATAATTATCAACGGTGTACAGTTGGCTGGGTCAGTGAGGAGAGGAATTTGGGTAATAACTGGTCTCTGTATAGTTGTACAAAAATCTCTCACTTAATTGTGCAATTTTTTTTGTTGTTGTTGTGTAATTATGTTAATTGTTGCGGTACGCTTCAACAATCTCGAATTTTAACTAGTTCCCGAGTAATATGTGGAATACTAACAGTAATGGTAGGTGCCAAACGAAGTAATTCCAAAAACAAGGTTAGGACAAATGTAATATTTACATTTTAAAAGGGTTTTTACTGTGTAACACTTTAAAACTCACTTCTTATTAAAAAACCACTTAAAGTCCGTCTATGAAAGAGACTGACAGACGCGTTGTATATATGATCACAGAGTCTTCTGCTGTCAAGAAGTCTTATATCAAGATTAAGTCTGTTACACTTATAATCTGGTTGTTTCTCTGTTTTTTGGAATCACTAACTGAAACTACGTCTTTCACTTTTGCCTTGAGTGCTACGATCTCTTACGAGGAAACAAAGATGTCTCCTCGTCCAACTTCTGTTGCAAAGTACTTTTGCTCTTCTGACATGCCCACACAGCCCCACTGATGCCTTACGTTACTGTACGTGTGTCACTTTATTGTCTTACTTAAAAACCGACCGGTTTTATTTTTAGCGGTCGATGTCCGTAAATGAAGACGTTTTTAAGGGGTCAGTTATTACTCAATTTTCGAAGGTCAGTAGGGAACCTTAGTCAAGGTTCGGCAAGTGGGGCTCAATGTCCCGGTCCGTACTGGATGGAGACGGAGACTATATGGTGGAGGGGACGGCGGGGATACAGGTGAGGGGACGTCGGTTAAATCACGTCGTCCTAGGACGTTATGTCGGGGTGGGTAACGACGGAGTCCCGGAAACGTGACCGGTAGGGAGGTGGACGTCGTCAGAAAGGTACTGAGACACGACTCGTGAGTGTAGATTCGGATTTAAGTTGGAGAAGTCTCTTTGCAGAAGACTGCAATAGCGATAGTAACAGGGGTTGGAGGGACCTATGACACGGCGGGTCAGATCGTCCGTTTACACCGACACCTCCGAAACTTTACCCCACTCAGGGTCAGTTCTAGACGACATTCACAGTTTATGTGTGGCTAAGGTTTCTGAAGTGAGTTTTTGTATTACGTTTTCATGAATTACAAAAATATAACTAACGTCTAACTTTACCATTAGAAAACCTATATAGGTCCAATTTATTTTCTATACTAACTTTAATTAAGGGAAAATGGATTACACCGATAATCTGTAAATTTAAATTTTAGTGTACACACCGAGTATACCATAGACAGGACCTGTCGCGACGGGACTCGAGTCGTGTAAGAGATAGTAGAAATAGTAACCACTTTAGTGGAGAAGACAAATCAATGAACTGAGGGTGGACAGAAAGGTTGATCTTACGACCAGGGGTGTGTAGGTAGTCGTCCTTGACAGAACAAGTGACAACATACGTGACATGGACGGTCTTGGACCGTCGGTCGTCGACGACCGACCGACTTGTTTGGTAAGCTCAGGGTCCAGAGTACTAGGTTTTGGTGACGTCAGGGAGGTTTCAACCCGGGGGTTCGGAGGGTCCTGTCCGTCTCTTCACCATTGTCTTCTACGTCCTCTCCGTTCCTACGTCACTACCTACCGAGGGGTCGGGTTCATCTCTGGATCCTGACGAGGAGCTTCACCCACGTCCGACTCCCACGTCCGACACAGGTACGTGTGTCGTCCTTCCCTATCAACCCCCTAGACTAAACTCGGGGAGGAAGGGGGTTCGTCCGTTCGTTCCCTGGTGAGTCGGGTCCGGTACGAGACTGGTGATGAATGAACCGAGGCCTAAACCATCTACTACCCCTACTCGTCATCCTGCGTCGGGTCCCGTTCCTCGTGTATGACCCGTATCAAGTCGTGAAACCCGTAGTTGTGGTCGACCCATATCTTGCAGAGTTCCCAGAGTGGGAGGTAACGGGGTGAGACCCCTTCTTCCTGTTTGTCTACCTGATCCCGGTGTATGATACTCGGCTCCCACGTCTACGGTGAGGTGGGGACGGGGTAGGGTTTCGTAATCCGGTCGGAGATACAGGAGGTCCCGGTGTGTAGTCCTGATGTAAAGGGTCTGAGGGAACGTCGATCTGTCCGGGTGCACTGAAGAAGACCGGTTACCCTACACCCGTGTTCCTACAATGTTAAAGGTGTGGACCGAGGGTACACTAAGAGAGGTAGAGAAACGGTTAAATGACTTGCCTTTACCTAAGACTCCTAGAGGCTTTCCAGTCCTGGTTTGCTACCTTCTTCGGGACTACAGGGGTTTACAGACGTACCTCGTCTCGAGGTGGAGGGGCGAGGTGGTCTGACACTACACTCGTCCTTCGCTCACACTGTAAACCTCCGACAGACAAGGTCGACAATCGAGTGGTACTTAATTTTACTTGATTCGGTCTTCCTTAGAACTTTTGGACCCTCTTTTCCTTCAAGTTATTTTTCGACTGTGTGACTTTTGCTTGAAGGGAAGTAGAAACCTCTTCACCAGTGTACGTAATCGTTATAATAAAATATGAGACTGGTCCCTGAAATATTAAAGTCCGTCGAAGTAGATGAAGTAGAGTCCACTCGGAAAGTCAGGTCACCGTATTAACTGTACTCCACGAACCTCTCCCACTTTAAAGATTATCTGATAAGACGTAGTGTCTCAGGTCGATGGGTCGGGGCGGAGGGGTGGTGTGTGTCGGAGAACGGAGTTTACGGGTGTAGTCGAGGAGTGACTCCGTAGTCTGTGGTACTGGTGTCCATGGACTATGGGTCCCTCTCCCTCCGTCGGAATGGAGAAGCTTGGTGTAATCGCCGTCCTGGTGACCGACCTACAAGGGTCAAACAGACCTTTATTCCCTCTAGTTCGTGCACTCTTCAAAACAGCCCCACGGAGTCCAGTCTGTCGAGACCTGGACACTAAGATGTTACTGATCTAGCCGCACCAGAACTCCTTACCCATAGAGGACTGTCCTTCGTTGGACTGTTAGGCTGTTATAGAAAAATTTACTTTTGAAGTACAGAAGATACGCCACCCACGACGGTCCCTGGATCGACTACAGGTAAAGAAGGAGAAACTTTGTCTTACGGTCAAAATAAGTCCTACCGTTACATGGGTCGATTGTTTGTTACGTCAAATACGACTGGAGGACGAAAGGAAGTCCCTCAGACCTTGGTCCGTCTTTCGCGATTACACTGGTCGGGGGTCATGTGTAGGGGACCCTTCTCAAAGATGACCCGTAGGGACCATCCCCTGTGAAGTGTGTATAGTGTTGAGTAGTGACCCTCCTCCTTCGTACAGGACGCACTGAGGGGATTCTCTCCCGAGATCTTCGGAGACAGACCAAGGGGTTCTGAAGTAGGACACTCGGACAGGGGAAACGACCAATACAAAACTTATAAAAGATATATTATTTAGTGTCGACTCAGAAGTGTCACTTAGTAGCTTGGACTCTCCCCAGGACCCTTGGGGGTTGTCTCAGTCAATGGTTGTTTGACACACTGGAGCCCGTACGAGGAATGGGAGAGACACGAAGGAGACTTTTTACCCCTAATGTTACTTAAGGAGTGTCCCGAGATCACTCCTGACTTACACCTATGTACTTTTTATGGGTCGTATATCTTTCACAAGTCACAAATAATGACAACAGATCAACAATTTACCGAAAGGTCCACCCACCAAGGTACCATTTCTTAGACGGACGGTCATGTCCTCTGAATCCTCTGTGTCCAAATTGGGAACCCAACTCTTCTAGGGGACCTTCTCCTTTACCGTTATGTAAGGTCATGTGAACGGACCTTTTGACGTACCTGTCTCCTTGGACCTCCTAATGTCAGGTCACAGGATTTCTCAGTCTGTACTGGATCGCTGACTCGTACGTCGACAATTTACGGTCCTTTGCTATCTTGTTTGTTTATAAGGCATTGAAGTGTAAGGACTCAGACGAATTTCTTCCGTGTCGACCTCCCCTCTACCTTGGGTGAACCCCCTATCCGTGTTTTCCGGGTTTAGGAGTTAGTGTTAAGAGTTTCTAGTGAATAGTTCATCTCACGACCCGTCACTTTACTTAAATGTGTCATAGTGGATGTCTCCTCTGTCTGTACCTTTTGTAAGATCTTTATGTTCCCCCCCAGGGGGAAGTGAAACCGGAGAAATTAGACTCAAACATTCTTGACTGCAGTTAATTTACGTGTCTCGTACGTTGGGAGTACGGAGATAGAACACTGGTTTGTCGTGTCTTCAAGGAGTCTCTTCAGTGTCGATCTACCGAAAGATCTGAAAAGGGTGTGACCAAGGAGTTGTCGGGAGTCCCTACAACTATTTGTGGTAGAAACTCTGGTGGTGGGGTCAGGTATCGTCGAGACTTGTCCGACCCCTGTGTCTCAGGGTCTCTCTAGTTTCATCGTCACACACCGGTGGTTGTCCGTCTTAGGTCGGTGGGTCTCTCTACCGACCGAACCCGTTGTAAACAGTTCTTAGTCTTACTTGAGGGTTGTCCACTTTGACTCTTTCGTATACAATTTTAGGTCTAAGACTTTGGACGTAAACGTTTACGTAGCCTGCACCGGTGTGACTCGGGCTCCGGGGACCACGAGCTGTCTCTGACCGGGAACCGACCAGGGGTGGGTCGGACAGGCCGAGGAGATAGGATCAGTGGACGGGCGGGACTCGTACTTCAATCGTCTGGTCCGTAGCTCACTACCCCCCGGGAGACCTTGAGGTCGGACTCGTCGTCTGCGGATTCCCGACAAAGTGGTCGGTGTTTGTGAAGTCCTTGTTTGAGAGACTCGTCTGAGTTTTCCATTTCCACCTTTCGAACCTGAAGGGACCGCCAGGTCACCAATTCTTAGGTGGTCGGTTTCGTCCCCTGTGTCCAAGTTAGGGACCAGCCCTTGTAAGGTGAACGACAGCTCGTTGATTCGGTCGTGGTGTTGATGACTCGGACGGACTTGAGATGTTGTTCGATTCGCTGACGTTACTCTTCGGACACGTGGCGTTGCTCTGTCGTTGCTTCTGGATCGTTTCGGTTTTTTAATTTTTGATTATTTGACTTAAATTTTTTTTTTTTTCGGTCGTCTCCTCACGTCTACTCAATATGCTTACTAGGGGTCACGTGAGTCTGTTTTACAATAAAAAAGGTCGACTCTCTGTAGAGTGTTTCGGTTTGTCTACGAGTGTAAGGACGTCGGGTCCTTAGAAAGACTTCCTAAAACAAAAAATTACCTTGATAAAGTTTGTGTGATTCATGTCTGGAACTGTTTTGTTGGTCAGTCGTACGAGGGAGTGGACCGAGATAGGACTTACTCACTCACTTTCAACGAGTCAACACAGGTTGAGAAACGGTAGGGTACCTGACATCGGGCGGTCCGAGAGACTGGTACCTTAAGAGGTCCGGTCTTATGACCTCACTCAACGGTAAGGATGAGGTCCTCTAGAAGGGTTGGGTCCCTAGCTTGGGCCCAGAGGCCGTGACATCTGTTCTGAGTAAGGGTAGACTCGGTGGTCGAGATAAAATATCACTACAATATCGTTCTCAACCGCTCCTACGTCTCTACGACCGCGGGAGGGTGTGACGACCACCCCCTCACCCTTTATCACGTCGGCGGGACCTTTTGTCAGACTGTCAAGGAGTTTACCAATTTGTATCTCGACGGTCTCCTGGGTCGTTAAGACGACATTCTATAGATGGGTTCTCTTTACTTTTGTGTGTAGGTGTACGAGTCCGTATTTATAAGTCTCGTCCTGAAGGGACCACCAGGTCGCCAATTCTTAGACGGACGGTTACGACCCCTGGGTCCAAGGTAGGGACCAGGTCCTTCTGAAGTACACGGTTCCCCGTTGATTCGGCCATGTGGGGTTGATGTCTCGGACATGCAGATCTCGGACAGGAGGTGTTGTTCTCTTCAGGGACGTCGCGTTGATCTCGCATCGGGGACGGGCGACGTCGATCTCTTTCGGACTCGTGTCATTGTTTCTGCATCGTGTCGGCTTTTGTTTTCTATCTTTGAAAAAATTTCTAAGTCTCGTCGTAATAAGTATTGCCGGTTTTCCATCTTTGTCCGGTTTACAGGTAGTCAACTACTTATTTTTGTACCAGAACGGTCCGTTACCGTATAATAAGTCGTTATTTTACCCGACTTCACGACTGTGGACGATGTTGTACCTAGTTGGGACTCTTGTGGTCCAGTTCACTTTCTTCGGTCAGTGTACACTATGTTGAGCCAAGTGTGTTCTACCGGTTTCACCCGTTTAGGTGTCTTTACTCTTCACTTAATTCCCGACGGACTCCGACTCCCTTTGCCCCTCACTGTCGATTGCCACGCCCCAAAGAAAACGCCCAACTACCTTTACAAAGTTTTAACTGACACCGCTACAACGGGTTGAGACTTATAGGATGATATGATATTTAAGAATTTCCCACTCAAAACATGACACACTTAATTTAGAACTACTTCGACGATGACCTTTTTGTTTTTGTGTCTTTTTCTTTTGGACGTGAATTTTTTAAAGGGGACAGGTGGTATACTGGGTCGTTCGGGCGAGAACCCGTACATGGGTCTCTTTTGGTATTAAGTTTTTCTATGTGCGTGGGGTCCCGAGTGACGTCGGTTCTGTGTCTTCGTTGGGTTTACAAGTACTTGTCTTCTTACCTATTTCTTCTACACCCCACACACACACACACATATATATATACCTTATATATATATATATATATATATCACCTTGTAATGAGCCAGTATTTTTCCTTGTTTCAATACGGTAAATGTCTCTGTACCTACCCGGATCTCTGTCAGTGTGTCTTACTTTATTCAGTCTTTCTCTTTGTGTTTACAACATATAATTGTGTATATGTACCTGAGATTTTTCTACCATGTCTACTTAGATAGACTTTTCGTCTTTCTCTCTGTGTCTGCAATCTCTTGTTTTCGTACCTAAGGTTCCTCCCTTCCGTCGACCCTACCCGACCCTCTGACCCTGCCTGTACGTATGATACCTATGATACACACTTGATCTATTGATCACTCTTGGACGAAATGTCACGTCCCTTGAGATGAGTCACGAGGTACCACTAGACGTGTCCTTCCTTTGGGTTCCTTCGCCCCTACTTACGTGTGTATATCGACTAAGTGAACCGACGTGTCGTCTTTGTTTTGTTGTGACATTCCGTTGATGTGAGGTTAAATTTTTTATTATTTTTTTTTTTTGGGGAAGGAGGGGGGTCCACTTACCGGAGTGATCTCTTACGATAACCGGTTCAAAGGTAAAAGTTTGTGAGCCAAACCCGTGCTAAATTAAAAACGATGAGACAGTTCCCTCTTTGTCGAACCTGTCTTGTAAGACCGATTGCCCCCTGTTTGCAGTTGTCTCTTTTCCCGTCCCCACAGTCCTACACCAGACCTGAGTCGAGTCTCGATTCTAAGGGGAGTCCTCAAGTTCCCCGTCCCTGGTTTAGGGTGTAGGGAGGGGTCTGAAACTCAAGGGGTCTTTTTCCGGTCTCAGAGGGACTCAGGGGCTAGAGAGTTGATGTTCCGTCGGGGTCGAGGGTCTGGGGTGAGTGGGCTACGGAAAGTGTCTGAATTCCTTCTCCGAGTCGACGTCAAAGTGTCTCGTCAAGTACCCCTAAGGTCACTGGACGCCGTTGTTCGTGTCACTCCCCGATCGGGAAGGACCTGGGGGCCCTTAGGGCAGGTTAGGGGAGAGGGACCAGGGTAAGTTCTTCCACTTCACGGGTAGACGACCCCAGAGGAGATGGGTGAGATTGGGGACTACCCATTTTTGTATAAGAGGTTTACAGAGAAT
The DNA here is from genome assembly GCA_006410555.1 of Capra ibex. NCBI lineage: Eukaryota > Metazoa > Chordata > Mammalia > Artiodactyla > Bovidae > Capra > Capra ibex. Next base: position 1,724,764 of record SJYO01055647.1, read on the forward strand.
ACAGGTGTTACAACTCCCTAGGGGAGGTCTCTTGGTCTGAGAGAGACCTACCCTTTTTTATTAGGAAAGGTAGAAAGGTGAGTATGTTACGTAAGGACTCATGTCTTCCTATAAAGAGTCGGTAACGGGGAGGGAGGTCGGAGGTTTATTTTATTTTATCTAAGCGTACAACTATTTCAGAGATAGAAGAGGTTAGTGGGTAGGGAGAGGTAAGGGAGGACGGTCGTAGATTTTCTCTTTCAGACTTAGTCCTTCGTACGGACCAGGGATAACAAGTGAGGGAGTCAGCACAGGCTGAGAGACACTGGGGCACCTGATATCGGGTGGTCCCAGGAGACAGGTACCCTAAAAGGTCCGTTCTTATGACCTCACCCAACGGTAAAGGAAGAGGTCCCCTAGAAGGGTTGGGTCCCTAGTTTGGGTGAAGAGGACGTAACTGTCCTCCTAAGAAATAGTGACTCGGTGGCCCCTTTGAACGGACCAGGGGTCACGGAGACTTTATCTCAAAGTACTTTAGAGGTAAAGTTGTCTCGAGTACGGTTCCCGTCCGCTACTATAAAGTGTCTCTCAAATCACTATACAAAAGAAACACAAATTAAAATACAATTGGAAGAATCTCTTTTAAAAAAAGGAAAAAAAAAAAAAAACCGAGGTGACGTGTCGAACGTCTTAGAATCGAGGGACTGGTGTCTAGCTTGGGGTCCAGTGGAGTCGTTTTCCCGCCTCGGGATTAGTGACCTGACGGTCACTTGAGAGGTAAACCTCCCTTAAAAAAAACCGACGGGGTACGTCGGACACCCAGAATCAAGAGACTGGTCCCTAGTTTGGACACGGGGGACATAATCTTCACGTCTCAGAATTGGTGACCTGACAGTCCCTTCAGAACCTCTTTAAAAATTAAAGGTTAAACTTTCGAAGGAAACGTGTCCTAAGAAAAAAAATTACTCTAGAACAAAAAAGTCATCATTCAGTTATTACCCTCTTCACTGTCTGTAGATCCTGGTTTTTTGTCCTTCCACCAAGGTCTTACCACAGTCCTTTACTCTGACCTCCCTGAAAGGACCACCAGGTCACCAATTCTTAGACGGAACGTTTTTTTTTTTTTTCTTAGAGGGAACGTTACGTCCGCTGTGCCGAAACTAGGGAGCTCCCCCTTGATTCTAGGATGTACGGTGCCCCGTTGACTTGGGAGCACGGTGTCGATGACTCGGACACGTTGTTGATCTCTTAGACACCTGGTACTTCCTAGGGTGTGACACGTGGATTCTGGGTTGCGTCGGTTTATTTCAAAAAATTTCTTTCCTTTACTCTTACCTTTCCTTGGATCCAAACTCCTGTCTGACGACGAAGAGTCGACTCTGAGAAAGAGTAGACTTTCCACCTCTGTCGAGACGGGTGGAGCATCCCAAAGACGTTCCCGTTTCAATCCCTACGTTCTGTCGGTGTGAGTCCCGGTATTTGCGACACAGCAATAGTGCCTGTGGTCGCCTTTGTCCGTAATAGAAGGTCGTATCGGGCCGTAGGACTCCAGAAGACCCCGGGGTCCCGTGTCTCCTTGACCGGTTTCCGGTGCGACGGTACTGACCCCTCTCAAACTTGAACTCTTGGACCGTCCTACACTCACTCTAGGGGGCACACACTTTTTCGCAAGTAGGTCACCCGGACTCCGACGGGAGGACCGTGCCACCGGGGACAGACCGGCGACCCTAGGACCTAAAGTCCCCCGAGGGTGGAGAGGGACTGTCTATTCTCCCCGAGGGACCCGGATCTCCCAAACGGTTTGTCAAATCAAATACGACTGTGGACGAAAGGAAGGACCTCAGACCTCAGGCACGGTCCGTCTCCCACGGGCGTCATTTGTAGGACCCGCGACTTAGGACTGACCCGCAGGGACCAACTCCTGTGGAGTGTGCCCTTCGCTTCACACGGGACACACTAGAGGGTCCTCTTCCGAGACCTTCGGACACAGACCAAGGACGTCCGAAGTGGGGTGCACGGAAGGGGGAAATGACTGACACGAAAAACAGGAAGTGACACTGTTTAGTGTCTTCACTCACACTCATGGACGACCCAGGACCCTTAGGAAGATCGTTTAGGAGGTTAAACTCCCACTAGGACATCTGGGGCTGTGTAGGACGAGAGGTCTGAGATGTACGATCCCAGAGATGAGCCTGGTGAAGGAAGGGGTCCTTTATACAGAAGAAGGGAGGGACCAACAGGGAGGTCGACGACAGACCGGTGGAGAAGAACTCGTTTCGGGACGGAGAGGGGGGGTAGGGTTGGGGTGTCTTGTCTATGAACGGGGTACTTGGGTGTAGACAGTCCCCAAAGGGAGGGGGTCAAAGTCTTCGTCTTTTCGTCCGTTGTCTCTTCAGCGACGGTCCTCCGTAACAAAAGTTTCGATTACTTTAGTCTTTAGTCGTCTAGGTGGGGGTACAAGTAGGAGGGGTTTAGTTGTTGTTTAGGTTCCGGTGAAGGAGAGGGACAGACGGAGGCCGGACGTTACTCTTGATCCTCTTCGGATGAAGACGTAGACGACTACGTGACGACGTTTTGTTGAGAAACGTAGAGAGGTCGGAGGGTCTGAATGGAAAGAAAGAATTACTCCCCCCTCTTTTCCCTTCAGATGTGCAATTTTACTTTCAGTGGTCACTCTTGTCTCTTTTCAGTCGTCTCTCTTTCTTTCCTTATCTCTCTCTCTTCGTCACTTTACTTACTTGATTTTTTCTTTCACCTTTTGGTAAACAATCGAAAGAGTATTTTCGGAAACAAAAAAGAAAACCGGTATGGCGTACCGTGCACCCTAGAATCAAGGGACTGGTCCCTAGTTTGGACGTAACCCTTACGTCTCGGAATTGGTTTCCTGGTGGTCCCTCCTGGGATTATTTTTGGAAAATTTTTGACCAATTTTCAAATCCTGTTATACCTTTTCGGAATTGTACAGATTGTTATTTCTGACTTAAATTAGATCTTGTACATTATCTTAGTATAATTAATACTAGTTGAATTAAGTAATTATGAGTGAAGTAGTTGACATACAATTATGTCCTGTCTACCATCACCCGTAATTTTCTGGACAAACATATCCGTTATAAAATTTAATTCATTGACATTCACATCACATCCAAATTTTGAACACTTAGGGACATAATATGTGGCCCCGAAGGGTCCTCTGAGTCACCATTTCTTAGATGGACGGTTACGTCTTCTGGGTCCAAACTAGCGGCCCAGTCCTTCTAGGGGACCTCCTCCTTTACCCTTGGGTGAGGTCACAAGAGCGGACCCTTTAGCGTACCTGTCTCCTCGGACCGTCCGACGTCAGGTGCCCCGGCGTGTCTCAGTCTGTGCTGACTTCGTCGACTCGTGTTCGTGTATAACAGTGAACAGTGAACTTATTATACCAGATAATTAATATGAAGTTAAAAAATTTTCCGATGTATGAGTTCCCAAGGTTGATATACTGTAAGACCTTTTCCGTCTTGATATCTCTATTGTTTTCTAGTCGACGACGGTTCCCAAACTACCGCCACTTACATGTTCCATCAGTGCCCTATTTACCTATCTTGTGTGTCCTAAGACTTCCGTCACTTTGGTAAGAATCCTCTGACTTACCACCTATGTCCAGTAGTACGTAAACAGTTTTGGGTATTTGGACTTGTTGTGTCTCACTTCACATTACATTCGATGACTGAAATCAATTATCATTGTAAGTAAGTAGTTGACATTATTTGAAGACGGTTCCCTTTTGCTCCAGATCCTTGAGACATAAAAGACGAGTCAAATAGACATTCGGATTTTGATTAGATTTTCTGTTTTGTTTTTGTTTCATCCCTGAAGGGACCTCTAAGTCACCAATTCTGAGGTATGGAGGTGACTTCCCCCGTTCCCAAACTAGGGACCAGTTCCCTTGATTCTAGGGTGCACCATACCAGTTTGTTTGCTTGTTTTTTTTGGTTTCATATGATTAAAAAAATTTTTGTCTGTATGTGTTTCCTATGAGTCCAAATTTCTTTTTTACAAAACTTTATTATTTTTTATAAAATTAATTTTTTCTTCTGGATACAAACTTCAGTCGGAATAGGGAATGAATGAGAGTTGGTGATCCTAGAGTCATTTAGTTTGGGTACAAATGACTCTATGTCCATGAAGACACGATTGGTGATCTTAAGTTCGTTAATTGTTCTGTCTTGTCGAGAAAGGGACTACCTCGGTTCTTGGGGTGAATGATCGACCTCGTGAATTGGAGAAACCCGACGTCAAATGGGTAGACATTTTACCCTTACCGTTACGGGTGGAGGGACTAATAACACTTTTAATTTACTCAACCACGTACACCTACTTATCCTAATACAGGCCTCGTATTACTCGTAAGATCTTTATACTTACACTTCACACACGTCAGTACCGACTGAAGTGATTGGGTCAAAATAAAATAAAATAATTAAACCGGTTCGGTGTATTCAAAGTCCTAGAAATAAGGGGTTTGTCCCTAACTTCTGTGCGGGAGTCGTCGCTTCCGTACCTCAGGATTGGTGACCTGTCGGTCCCTTAAAGGTCAGACCTAAAAATCACTTTTTTCTCTTTCTCGATCTTCCGTCTCACGATCCCCGACACCCAACTCAGTCACCGATTCTTTTGGACTCATCATGGTTCCTTTTGTTGTACTTTTTCGTAGTTCTTCTTCTCGAAGGTTTTTCCGGATACCCCCCTCTGGTACTTACAGGTGAGGTCTTTGTCTCTGGGTCTCTTAAAAAAATTAATTGCTATTTCGGTAGTTCAGGTTTACCCGTTTAGACGTCACTTACCTCCGGGGTTCTCTTCGTCGTTATCCCATTTCTGTACGGGTTCCCTCCCAGTGTGCACATCCAGACTATAGGAGGACCAGGGACAAACATCTGTTTTGTAATGTATCCTGTTTAAGGGGTCTTGGGTCAAATAGACGTTCTGCAAGGTCCAAGAACAGCCATGGATTTCTAGAAATACCATACAACCGTGTCGGTCTCCCGACGGAGACCGATTAAATGTCCAACTATTAAGGATTAATTAAATGACACAATACTAGAAAAATATCTCTGTTAAGGGAATATTTCTCTATTATTTCAGGAACGTGATACCTCAGCCCCGTTTGAAACTACTGAACTATCGGATCTTCGATAGTTACGGTTTCTTTGGGTCCGAAGGGTAGGGGGGGTGGGACCTTGTCGGACCATGGACCGTCCCTCTTCTCTTTCAACTCACACGGGGTTTGTCTTTAAGGGATGGGGGTGGGGGTGGGTGTCCGACTGTCCGTCCCCGAGTGGCCCACCTACAGGTCCTTGTTCCTTACAAGAAAACCCAATCCTACCTCCGGTCAGTGACGGAGACGGTCCTGACCCAGTCGTAACATCTTCACTCCTACCCTCTCTTTGTTCCCACGTAGACCTTTCGTTTCCCCGTCTCTCCCCCACAGTCTGTTTCCGTCGTGCAAACGTGAAGGTCTCTGGACGAGTACAGTACGGGACTCGACCCACTTCCCTCCGTGTCCACTACTTTTGTGTCGGTGACGGGTGTCACGTGGGTGGAGCACTACTACTGTTCTACGTTTGTCGTTATTGATCTGTCTTGAGTAAGTCGCACATTAATGAATGGTTCGTGGGTCCTCCGTGGTCCTTGACCTTGGGTGGGTCGTTCCCTGTTCGAGCCACGGTATTCTTACCATTTCCCCCTCTTTAGTTTCGTTCCTCTTCTGCAACCGAGTTTCTACGGCCGTCTCTTCCAGTCCCCTACCGTAAGGGCCACTTCCCTACCGTCTCCGCTTACGTTCCTCCACTCTTTTACGTGTCACGCATACCTCGTCTGTCACGGACCTCCCTTACTACCTTTGACTCCGATGTTTCTGAACTTGAACCCACTCTCCTTCCCGGAGACCTAACGGTTCGGTTCGTTGGGCCTGACAGAAGACGTCCGTTACGTTACTAGTCTCAACAAGCCCGCACGTGTGGAGTCCAGAGGGATTCCAGGTGCCCTCCCCTCTTCTGTGTGGACGAAGCAAGGAAGAGAGGGTCGTCGACCAGACACCCTACTTGCGGTCGTACACTTTTGTCTGTGACTGAGCCCAGGGAGGCTCCCTCCTTAAGTGTGGGTCTATGGGCTTCGACTTGGAGAGGTAGTTGGTTGGTTCGCTCCGTTTGTGGTCCCGTAGGAGTACACGAGTCCTGTTGTTTGTTGTTCGGACTACCTGTTACTCAATTCCTCCTCTTCTTATTCGGAGAGAGTCTTGGACCGTTTCCAGTTCTTACCCGTTTGGTGTCTCTGTCTCGTCTCTGACCGCCACTGTCCCCGGCCCCTCTCCTTTCTGCCCCTCACTCGCGATTCCCCATGTCCCGGAGGAGACCCCAACTACTCTTGCGAGACCTCGATCTGACGTCACCTCCGACGCGCTGTAAAACTTACAGGATTTACAGTGGCTGAGCATTTGAAATTTTGCCAATTGACCTATAATGTCGTTGAAGTGACACTACGCCTTTTTTCTTTCTTGTTTTGAGTGTCCCAGAGGAGGGGATTTTGGTCGTCGGGTAGTTGACGGTCGGTCCACTGGGTGTAAGGACAAATACACGCAGACCGTTGGAGTTTACAGATCTAAGAAAGACGAAAAGAATCGTTTCGGTTCGTTGCCAAATTTTATTTTCGACCCTAAAGTGACGACAGACTGAAGTAAAAAGGGTCTCAGGAAAAGGTAGGTAAGGGAAGTTCAAAGAGTTGTAATTGAATAATAAGGGTCATAAAGAGACTACACAACGGTATAGGCCTATGGGGAACGTGACAATGTATTACACGACGAAACTTCGTCGACGATAACGAAATAAAGTTGTCGAGATAAAATTTCTACGAACGATAGACTTCGTATTGACCATTTGTGAACGGTCTTAATCTTTTATTTATGTCCTTATTTATGTTACACTTGTTTACTTACGACATCTAAGATAGGTCTCTGACAATGGATGTGCTTTTTTTCTCCGACCGTGGGATTTTGAACGAGAAAGAGACAGTTTTTCCTGTCTACTCACAATCTTTCCGTGAGTTCGGGAGACTCGTGGTTGTGAAAGAGGACCTCTATTAGTCCTCCTGTTTTTCTTACCTTTTGTCTTCGGGATAGAGTGGGATAGACGTATGCACGTGTGTGAGTCAACACAGGCTGAGAAACACTAGGGTACCTGACATCGGGTGGTCCGAGGAGACAGGTACTCTAAAAGGTCCGTTCTTATGACCTCGTCCAACGGTAAAGGAAGAGGTCCCCTAGAAGGGCTCGGTTCCTGGCTTGGGAGGGGAGAACGTAGAGGACGTAACCGTCCACCCAAGAAATGGTCAACTCGGTGGGGTCTTCTGGGGGAGCATGGTACATTCAGTTAAAATAAATTTCAACGGAGGAACCTGTAAACCCCAGAACCCGTGGTGGTTCCTGTTCCAAAGTGTTAAACTTTTTGGAACAAAGGGTAAGAGGGTAGAGATGACATTCTCCTTTAGTTGTCTCGTTTGTGTGCTCCTTGGGGAGGGGGCGGGACATTCCCTTCGTCAGTGACTCGGTCCGGCATCTTCTACTACTTGGAGTTTGTTCGAGGTAGTACGGACGTTCCGACCCCCCTCTGACTCTACCCGATCTGGTTAAACGGTAGTGGACGAGAACGAAGTCGAACGAACCAAAAAATTATCGTACATACGTACATGTACAAAAAAGATGAAATAAAGGTTTGTCTAACTCTCTCTGTTGTGGGTCCATTATTCACCATTAATTAAATATCGAAATACTGTGTAGATTGGTCTCGATTAACGGGTCCTAGTGGTACCTAATGTTAATTCCCCGAGGTCACTCGTTCAGAGTCCTGGAATGTGTCGTGCCTCCAACCTCCTCTCTGTCAAGAGACTCAAGTTCTCGAGGAGTTCTGGGTCTTTCCCTTTACTCACCCATAAAGAATAGAAGTCTATTTTATGGTGTCTTTATGTGTGTGTTCACGTGGGTTTCTGTACATACTCTTGCAAGGATCGTTATGATCCCATTACTAGATACTCGTCTTGGAATAACCTACGGGTACTTGTCATTTTCTCCATTCCTTTACCTTCACGTCAGGGTGACTTTATGATATGTCGTTACTTTTCTCGTGAGTGTTGTTACCCCTGCCGGAAGTGGTTAAGCTTTTACCCACTTTCTTCGGTCTTTATCTCTTTTTCTTTATCTACGAAATACTGAGGTAAATGTATTTTTGGTTTCCGTCCGTTTCGGTGCCACGACCTTCACTCCGGTCGCTGACTCTCCTAGTGAGGACGAGAGGAGGAGGTAGGGAGACGCCTGAAAGTTTCACGTACGCAGTCGACCCATGGAAAGAACATATATACAGATAAAGTTACATTTCCTTTTTTAACGTAAATGTATTACGTATGTATTAAGGGAACGTGAAGACTTCAAGAAAAACCGTGTACACGATTCTACTTCGTCACATTAAAAATTCGGATCGGGAACCGTCACCTGCCTATACAACAAAGACGGACGGGTCATCCGTGGTAGAGGACCTTGGATGCGAAGTTAATTCGGGGAGGGGATGAAAGTCAGAGAACGGTACACCCACGACCGAGGTGAGTGACCTTGGTCCCCGACTCGTACACTATGTCGGATGGGTTAGCCGTATCGGGTGGGAACCGGTGACTAACCCAGTGTCGGCCAGTACACTATATTCGGTCGGGTTAGTCTCGTTTGAGACCCTGAAAACGACCTTATGTCTCCCGGGTCACCGGGGGAAAGGCGACCCTCCTCCACTCGGACCTAGGACCTCGGCTTTCGGAGGGACCGTTACTTTGGTTAGGTCTCCTTTTAGCTCGACCGGGTACCGTTTTACGTCGAAGCCTGGTGTCGGCTCGAGACCTCGGTACGGATTATGTTTCTATTTGGTTCTTCACGGGAAAAGCCGGATTAGTCCGACCATATTGCAGACGGTGAACGATACCGTTGACACATCGTGTGTCGGATGGTCCAGAGACGTGACAGTCGAGTGGATGTTCGTCTTTAAGGGTGTCTGTGGTCACTTCTTTCTTCGTTTGTCTCCTTTTCCTGTCCTCCCGGTCTTTTACGGTACGGTCTCTACCCGCGAAGGTCCAGGGTCGAAGTGTACAACGGGTACTTCATGGAGTAAGACGGACTTGAACCCCTTCGGTGGGTTGGACGACTGTCAGGGTGGGGGGTTGGGAGGACGTTTGTTGGGGAGGGCTTAGGGGTAGCGGTCGACTGTTGCACCGAGATTAGTTTGTCCGGGGTTTTCTGTTCTGGACCTTTCTACTCCTTACCGAAGAATAGGATGGTCGGAACACTCGAGTCAGTGTGGGGTCGGAACTCGGAGTTAAAGGATTCATCCTATGTGGGTGTGTAGGTATACAAATGGGTGACGTACTCAGGGGTGATGTATGGCTCTTGTTAAGATCTTCGACTCCTGTGTCTGGACGGATGTCACAAATGTCAGGTCACCTCTGTGAAAGTCACTAAAGGCCCCCACTACTCGTGGTCCTTCTGTTATTTCCCACTTTTCTGTATCTCATAAACCCTCCACCCCACCCCTCTCGTTGAAATCTCACCCTTTAGTCTCGCCCGGACGACCTCCTCCACCGTAACCTTGTCTGGTCCTCCCCACTCCCTTTCTGGGTATCTCTAGATGTCGTCGGACCCCTTGTTGACTATGTTTTCGGGACTCCGTCCTGGTTTGATCTAGATGGAATCTTTCTCCCGTTTCCGTCTCCCCGATTTCTTATCCATTCCCCTTTCATGCCCTTCTTCAGTGTAATCTCTCTGGCCGTCTCCGGTGTAGGACTGTTGTGACCCCGGGGGCATTCCTGAAGTGAGATGTACGTACCGCGTCCCCAGTCTGTAAATTTCGTTTACCAACCCACGGTTAGTCTCAGAGCCTTTCCGGGGGACCCGTCGACCGACCTTGGTGCAGGTTATCTTGAAAGATGCTATTACTTTTACAAGAGAAAGACGTGACAAGTAGGGTACCCTGTCAGTAAGCTGAGTCGTGTACACCCACCCCTGGTAGACTTTATACCGGTCACGTTATTCCGTGACGAAAAAATTAAACCCCGAAGGGACCACCGAGTCTCCAATTTCGCAGACGGCAGTTGCACCCTCTGGACCCAAGCTAGGGACCCAGCCCTTCTAGGAGACCTCTTCCTTTACCGTTGGGTGAGGTCATAAGAACGGACCTCTTAGGGTACCTGCCTCCTCGGACCATCCGATGTCAGGTGCCCCAGTGTTTCTCAGCCTGTGCTGACTCGCTGAAGTGGAAGTGGAAAAATTAAACTAAAGTTAGTTTGGTTAAAGTTAAATAACTAAAGAAAAAAAAAAAAGGACCGGTACAGTACAACATACGTTCTAGAATCAAGGGGTTGGTCCCTAGCTTAGGTGTGGGGAACCTCACCTTCGGAATTGGTGGCCTGGTGGTCCCTTCTGTGGCTAAAGTTAAATTTATCGGTGTACTCCCCTTGTGTGACCCTTCAGACTCTTTACCCACCGTGTCTCCCATCGGCGTTACGTTCTCCTTCCGGTTGACTTCCCGGGACCGGTACTCCGTCGTCCTTCTCTTCTTCCTGAGTCCTTAATTGAACTTCCGGCCCGAACGGTCACTGGACCTACTCCCAGTCCTCTCCGTTTAACGCGACTGTAGATTCAGAGGTGTCATTCGTGCACTCCGCCCCACGGAACTCCTGACCGTGTGTTGGTCCTTTGTGACTGCTACGATCTCCTGTTACACCGTCGCGGTCCCTGGTGTGGGTTCGGGCATTGACGTGCGGTGCCTTGTTCTAAAAAAAAAATTAATTAATTAAATAAAAAACATCAAAAAACCGGTACGGTACACTGTCCGTGTGACCTAGAATCAAAGGATTAGTTCCTAGCTTGGACTCGGGGGGACGTCGCCTCTCGTGTCTCGGAATTCGTGACCTGTCGGTCCCTTTAGGGTGCGACTTGTTCTAAAGTACCTTGAGTCCGGCAACGGTCGAAGGAAAGGAGGGGTCTACTCCCCTTTCCAGGAGGGATGCTGCGGAGTAATAATTCGATGGATAGTACCGACCCCTCCGTCTTACTACGGGAAGGGTTTCTACAGACGAAGGATTGGGGACCCTGGACACCCAGTGTTTCCAATGTTTCCCTTAATCCGATGTCCTCCCTACTCCCGACGATTAGTTGAATTTTATCCTCCCACCGGATCTAACAGGTCCGCCCGGTCTATATCAGGGGTCCCGGGATTTTGATCTTTTCGTTTCGTGCTTTCGTAGTCTTTTTCTCTACGCGGGTGTCCTCACCCTAGTCTCTCGACACTACAACGACCAAAACTTTTGCTTCCTTCCCTTGGGACTCGCTCCTTAAGATCCCCAGAGACCTTCGACCTTGGTCACTGTCTCAAAGAAAAGACCCCGAGGTTCAGTGACGCCTACCACTGACGTCGGAACTTTAATTTTCTACGAACGGGGAACCTTCCTTTCGATGCTTTTTGGATCTGTTCCATAATTTTTCGTCTCTGTAGTCAAGCGGCTGTTTCCAGGTAGATCAGTTTCGATACCAAAAAGGTCATCAGTACATGCCTACCTGGTAGACATGTACTCTCATCCTGGTATTTCCGCCGACTCACGGTTTCTTAACTACGAAACTTTGACACTACGACCTCTTCTGAAAACTCTCAGGGAACCTTACGTTCCTCTAGTTTAATAAGTTATTACTTCCTTTAGTCAGGACTTATCAGTAACCTTCCTGACTACGACTTCGAGGTTATGAAACCGGTGGACTACATTTCTCGACTGAGTGACCTTTTGTGGGACTACGATCCTTTCTAACTCCCGTCCTCCTCTTCCCCCACCGTCTCCTATTCTGTCAATCTATGGTAGTGGCTGAGTTACCTGTACTTAACTTCTTTTGAGGTCCTCTGTCACTTCCTGTCCCCTCGGACCCCACGACGTCAAGTGCTCCAACGTTTCTCAGCCTGTGCTGACTCACTGACTTTTTGTTTTTGATCTTCGACCTTTTCCGCTCCTTTGTCTCGGTGGCGAAGGTGGAGGTCTGTCCTTGCGTCGGACGACTGTGGACCGGGAATCGTACCCCTCCGGACACAGCCTGAAGACTTGGTGACCTCACGAATTCTAGTATTTGGACACGATAAGGTCCGGTGGTTCAAACACCCTTAAATAATGCTGTCGTTGTCTATGTGTACCGTAAAAAAAAAAAAAGAAGAACGGCGGGAGTAATAGAGACCTGATTACCTTAATAGCTCCCATGTCTCCGGTCCTTAATTTCTCCGTCTATTTCGGGAGTAGGGCCCGGTGTGGGAGGGCGGGAGGGCAGTCCCTACTGTGTATGACTTGGACGTCCACGACTGCAAAACCTAAGGCCTGAGGGCCGTCCCCGTCTTCGGGAGCAACCCGCCCATCTGCCTGGGCAACCGTTTATTCCACAACCCTCGGTGCTTCGCTTTCCACCCCTACGGAGGTTTGTGGGGGACGAGGAACATCTGCTCGAAGTACCTGGACGTCCCTGTCTACTACATCCACTGTAGGGTCTTCCGTCACTGGTCTTGACCCACCGGACTCATTTGAGTAAGGGGTGTCCGTGCCGGTGGGGGGGTGGCACAGGGTCAAACGGGGTAGAGAGGGACCGTTTAATGTTGGTGGAGGAATACGCAGAGGGACGGAGGTGGTGGATGTGGTTAGGTAAGAGGTGTTCGAAATTTTGTTCCTGTTTTTTATAGTGTTGGGGTGCATTCTGACATTGGCGAAGGTCAGACTAGATCTTATTTTAAGTTGCAGTAGTGGTACCGGTGTTCGAAGATATCTTAAGTCGGGGACGATTGACCTCTTCTGAGAACTCTCAGGGAACCTGACGTTCCTCTAGTTTGGTCAGTTAGGATTTCCTTTAGGTGGGACTTATAAGTGACCTTCCTGACTACGACTTCGACTTCGAGGTTATGAAGTCGGTGGACTACGTTTGTCGACTGAGTGACCTTTTCTGGGACTACGATTCTTTCTCTGACTTTCGTTTTCCTCTTCGCCCGTCGTCTCCTACTCTACCAATCTGTCGTAGTAACTAAGTTACCTGTAGTTACACTTGTTTGAGACCCTCTATCACCTCCTGTCTCCTTGGACCGTACGACGTCAGGTACCCCAGCGTCTCAGCCTGTGCTGCAATCGCTGACTTGTTATTGGGTTGTTGTGGTACATGACGTGACGTACCCGGAGGACCGGTAAGGAGGTTGTACGAGGGAGGACGGGGTCCCGGAAACATGGACGACGAGGGTCACGGACCTTGCAAGGAGAGAGAATAAGGGTGTAGTCTGAAGTCAAGAAGTGAGTCCAGGGCAAAGTCGACAGTGGAGGCGTCCCTCGTCGTGGTATTGGGTGGGGGTAAGTGGGAGAAAGACAAGTGGGACGGAATAAAGAGTTTCCACGGAGATTTGCACTTGTACCGGACACCTAGTCTTGGGGTGGACAGGATAGGTGTCCCAGGTGAGTCGTATGTACCGGAATCTCGGGAACCTTACCCCGGTCAGGTTCAACCCTACACCGACACAGCTTATGTGAGGTCTAAGGATACCGAACTATGGGGGCTCGTTACCTTTTGTCGAGAAGTTATAAAGAGAGAGAAAAAAAAAAAGTTTAACACCGTGTGACGTGTCATACACCTTGAAGGGACCGGTTCCTGTCTTGGGCACTGGGGACATCATCTTCACACCTCAGAGTTGGTGACCTGGGGGTCCGTTCGGGTGGAAATCATAAAATGTAAACAAATGGGTGACACTGTACTATGGTAAAACCTAGAGGACCCAGGTTATTTTGTAGTAATTTTACTGAAATTGACTAAAAAGAAATTACGTCGGTGATCTTTTAAATTTTAACACCTACCCTGAACATAATATAAAAATAACCTCTCATAGTGGGATCTGTTATCAGTCACGATTTAAAAGAGTAATACCACCACACTACACCAATGTATTCCTTTACGGGAACAAAAATCTTTTGTGGATGACTTCATAAATCCACAGGTTGTATGAGAGTTCCCCAGGTCTTTTTTATATGTCTTTCTTCTCTCCCTCCCTTCCTCTCTCTCTCCCTCTCTCTCTTCACTCCTCCTATTTCGACTACCCCGTTTTCTTTGTTAGTCCCTTTGACCTCTTCCCTTACATCTCTTTGTCGAAGGGAGCACCGAGACGGACGGTTCTTAGGCGGACGGTTCTTAGGCGGACGGTTCGTCCTTTACGTCCTCTGTTAGAGACCCAGCCCTTCTAGGGGATCTCTTCCTTTACCGTTGGGTGAGGTCATGAGAACGGACCTCTTAGGGTACCTGTCTCCTCGGACCGTCCGATGTCAGGTGCCCCAGTCTTTTCTTAGCTTGCACTGAATCACTGCAAAATTTGTTGTTGTTTACGTCTCCTTTGACGTGAAAGACCCTTACGAAGAGATTCAACTTTAAAGATTAAAGTCCTTCACTTGTGTGTGTCTTGTTTTTGTGGAGGTGAGAGACTGGGAGGGGGACGCCCAGGTACCCGGACTCAGGGGACGGGTATCCTGTGTTGGGGGTCCCTGGTTCCTGGGCCGGTAGGACAGGGACGACCTAGGGGTCACGGAGCACGTCTGTCCCGACACAGTTCTAGACGATCCCACCGTCCACCCAGAGGACTCAAGTGTAGTCATTTTAGGGTTCGTTTCCTAAAAAGATCTCACCGGAGTTGACTCCTCGGCGGGTCTCTTTCCGAGATCCTCGGCGACAGAGAAGAGCGGGGAGACGACCCCGGTGACCTTACCAATTCGGGGTCCGACTGGGGGCTCCGACATGAGACCTTTCGCCTCCCCGACGCTCTCCGTAGGCCCGGAGAGTCGTGGGTTGACCTTTGTCCCGTCGACCGTGTCCCTCGGGAAGCGACGGAATAGGGTGCCGGGGAACGGTAGAACGGGTAAAGGACAGGTAGTGGTGGTGGTTCGGAGTTGTTGGCGGTCGTCGGAGGGACTCGGAACGTTTTCGTGGTCTTCAACCTCAAACCGAGAAGTACCTCGTCGGTTTCTCTTAAGTTCGATCACGGTCCCCGCTCACCTGTACGTCGGTCCGTGAAAGGTTCGTGTGTGGTGTTCGGTGAACCAAGCCGAGACTCGTAGGTGTTTCGTCTTCCTCCGGACCTTACAGTGTGTAGTCCCGCTAATGGCCGTCCGGAGTCCCGATATCTTAAGGTCGCTCCTAAGCCCCCAGTATTTACCACGGGTGTAGACGGGTCTTCAAGGCAATTAGTACAACGTGACTAGCCTTACGGTCTTCAACTGGACACCCCTTCGTAAATTTGTACCGGAGAATCAGTTCGTTCCTGAGTATTTCTGAACCTGTGACGGGTCCACTGAATCTCGAGGTTGAAGTGTGTGGCACACTTCAGTGGCGGGTCAACTCTCTTCGGTCAGGAGGACCTATCTGCAGGACCACGTTCTTCTAGTCCGACACATCTGTCGGTCGGTCTCCCTGCCAGCTACCGTCGAGGGGTAAGGGACTGACCCATAGGGACTTACATGTTGAAACGACCCCTGAGTCATTGAAGTAGACATTTTGCCTGGACAGTGAGTGTGGAGGTTCCTCGTGTCACTCGCGCTCTCTGTCTGTAGTAGCGGAGAGTCTGTCCTTCACCCCGTCCGTGCAGCAGTTTCGTCTAGTTCACTCTTCCATCAGGGCATTCATTTTATAAATTTTAGTATTACCGTCGATGGTCCTTTAACGTTTTGTCGTCAACGAAGACCTCTCACTGTGAACCTGTCTTTTTGCGTCTGAAGAGTGAAAAATGGGTAGACAGGGTCATCTTCCAAAGATTCGCATACAAGTACACACACACACACACACATATGTGTATACATGTAGTATGACCCGGAGGGACCACCGAGTCGCCATTCCTTAGGTGGACGGTTACGTCCTCTGTGCCCAAACTAGGGACCCAGCCCTTCTAGGAGACCTCTTCCTTAACTGTTGGGTGAGTCCATAAGAACGGACCCTTTAAGTTACCTGTCTCCTCGGACCACCCATGTCAGGTACCCCAGTGTTTTCTTAACCTGTACTGAATCTCTGATTTGCTGTCGTTGTATGTGTGTGTGTGTGTGTGTGTGTGTGTGTGTAAAACCGGTATGGTGCGACATATAAGGGGCTGGTCCCTGACTTGGGCCCGGGGGACAGCAAGCATCTTCGTGTCTCAGGATTGGTGACCTGGTGGTCCCTTCAGGGACATGTAAAAATAAAACTCTTTCGTTCGGGTTCTCTTAAAGTTGTCACAGGTAAGTCTTACCAATAATGACCAACGCTACCAT
Organism: Capra ibex; assembly: GCA_006410555.1. Taxonomy (NCBI): domain Eukaryota; kingdom Metazoa; phylum Chordata; class Mammalia; order Artiodactyla; family Bovidae; genus Capra; species Capra ibex. The sequence continues at coordinate 1,741,099 of SJYO01055647.1, forward strand.
TAGGACAGTCAGGCCCGGGACTACCCCCTATTAGACAGGGGTCGGGAGGTCAGAGACATTGGTAGTGGGACTACTCATAAACCTTCCACACCCATGGTAGTGATGTATTAGTAAAAGTACTCTTTACGGCTTTCCGGCGAGTCCACTTTTTTCGTTCAACGTTTTGTTACGTGTATCATACTAAAGTAAGACGAGGATCTTCTTTCTTTTTTTTTTTAGCGTGGAGTTTACCTATTTTTTTTATGTGTCCTTCTTATATGGGTTATGACTATTGCCACCCAAAGGAGACATCAAGCCTACCCTTACCCCGACCCACACACTTCTGCATGTTTCACGTGAAATATAGACAGAGATAATAAAATAAAAAATTACACTTACAGAAGACACAAAGATCGCGTTAAAAAAAAATTTAAGTTGGTAGAAAGTCACGTTACCTACCGACATAGAAGTCACCTTACAAAAACTTCGTAAGAACATTCACTTCGTGGTTTCGATTTATTTAGTATACAAGGTGGGTGGGTGACCTTTGGTTCTTGATCAAAAGGAAAACAAAGTAAAACCGGTACGGAACCCCGTATACCTGTCTTGAAGGGGGTCCTCCCTAGCTTGGGTGGGGGCGACGTCACCTTCCCGTCTCAGCATTGGTGGCCCGACGGTCCTTGTAGGGTGGACTCCGAAGCGAACGAACGAGTTAGTACAGACTGAGAAACGTTGGAGTACCTGATGTCGTGTGATCCGAGGAAACAGGTACCCTAAAAAGTTTGTTCTTTCTCATAACCTCGCCCAAAGGTGAAGGAGGAGGTCCCTAGAGGACGAACCGTCCGCGTGACAAATGGTGATTCGGTGGATCTTTCAGGATCAACTCGGAATTTGTGTCTATTCCAGGCCCTGAGTTCTCGTAGAGGGGATGTCTACGTTAGTGGAGGAGACAAACAAAGAAATTGACTTCCTATCGACTAAATATTACAACACAATCAAAGTCCACATGTCGTTTCCCTAAGGTAAAATGTATGTGTACATAGATAAGAAAAAGTCTAAGAAAAGGGTAAATCCTATAATTCCTTATAACTCGTCGTGAGGGACACGGTGTGTCCTCTAGGAGCAACCGACAGACAAAATTTATATCGTCACACATGTACAGTTAGGGGTTGAGGACAAAATTTTCCTTCTTCCACGAGACCCGCCGCCTAGGGCCGGGAACGGTGGCGGTGGGCCAGGGACGTCTCCTACCAACAGTGGAAACCGGGAGTGGAACGACTGGGGTAAGGTGAACAGGTGCTCCACCTAGGACGACTTCAGAAACTGGGGACACTTGTGCCACTTCTCCGGCCTTAGCCTCAACAACTCGACGTCTGTTGTCGTCTCTTACTGTAGCAATTCGGGGTCCTACCTCTATTTCCTGTACCCCTCAGTTATGAGTCCGGGTGGGTGTCCGACGAGGGGGAAGTGGGTCTCTTGTTCCCGAAGTAAGAGAACAAGTGGCGACGTTCAGGTGGTGACCCCCTCAGTTCTTCTCCTCCTGAACTCCCGAAAGATCCTCCTTGTGAGGAGACTTCTGGTGCAGGTAGGATCTTTTGCAGGGTAAAAGGGAAGGACCGAGGTCCTCTCAGACCAAGAGGAGAGTCCACTTGCCATCCCAGTGGGGTAGGGTAAGGGGTTCAATGTTCTTTCGTACCGGTGCACTGGAGAAGCTAGTCACTTTTGTTAGTTACTCTTTCCTCTCTTTACTATTACAGTGAAGGCCCACCGTCGAAATTCCCGACCAGTACGTGTGCAGTGACACGAAAGGTAGTAACGATAGCTCTGGCCTCTCCGTACATAGGTCGTCTTCGGAGGGAGTCGGACCCAGGGACTCACTGGTGTTTCTCGTCTCCTCGGGACCAGTGGGTGTGATCTGGACCGTATGTTCATTCCTTATTTGGAAACGACAAGGTTCGGTACCTCTAGACCCCCGACGAATTGGACGGATAGGACTTTGTATGTCCGTTTGTCCTGAACTACAAATAGTTCAAGAAAGGTCTGTCTTTCAGGTCCGAAATCGTGGGACTTCCTTAAAGAATCTTTTTCTAAAGATTAAGTTTCGTTTTGACATGTTTTGTGTGTGTTTTTTTGCTCACTGGTGACCCATTTTAAATCTTTCGTGGGAAAATGGAGACTCCTGCGACATATTACATTCCATGTCGTGGGTACTCTTTGAGTTATCCCCAACAAATGACCGGCTTATCGATGTAACTAATGACTGACCCATTCGGTTGTCCCGGATTCAAGTTTCGGATAAGATCGAAGGATTATAGTCACACGGGACAGTAAACAGGTAAGTCTCGAAGTTCTCGGGTTTGAGTTTTTGTGTTTTTTTTGTTTTTTGGGTTTGAAGTCGGTCATATTTCTCTGTCATTGTCTCTGGTGATGTTTCTCTGTGACCCTTATAATTTTCTGGATTACACATTTCGGACAACTCCTGTCACGGATTCTTTATCATTATAGAGGTTTACGATCGGAAATAAAAATAATAACGACAATAATAATAATTATTTACGAGCGGGTTTTCTTAGATAATATTATTAATATTGTTTTACATAGTCTCTGAAGATCAATGATGGGTCTCGGGTAAGAGGGGAAAGAGGAAGTATAGTTTTGGATTTAGAATGAGTCCCGTAGTTGTGTGATCGATATTCAATTGTAAAAGGTCGAAGGGAACGTCGATTCGTACCGGTGTCCAGATCAAGACCGATTACCTTTCGTTCACCTTTAACGAAACCCTCCTTTAGAGGGAGGGTTTCTCCCTTTGTCGGTCCTGTACGACGAAACAGGAGTTGAGGGGGCTGACGGGGATTTAGGGGATGGTGAAGAAGGAAGGACGACGATGGACCTTTCACTCACACTGTCGACCACGGGGTCGTCGGAGAACCTGGTACGTCATTAGAACTCATGCCTTTGGTGTGAGATTCCACCCCTCTCGTCTCTTCATCTTAAGATCTGGGGATTTCTCACCCTTCGGTGGTGTGGTTGTGACGACCCGATAACGAAACCCTAAAGGTGATATGGCTCAGTTTCTATCAAATATTCGTGCACTGAGTTAAACATTATTAAAAGTAAACAAATGGTCAAATGTTAAACGAACCTGTTCTTAGTACAGTGAATTTAATGGAATTTGAACAGTTGAATGGGTGTGTGGGTCTTGGACAGTAGGACGAGTTTTTAGATGACTCGTCGATAGTGTACGGACATTGACTTAGTACTAAAGAGGGAGGATGATGGGGGTTGTGGCCTAGTCGTCTCGGGGTTTTCCTTTGAGTCCGACCGCGTTGAGTCTCCCGATAAATGTTAGACACTAACTCCCTCGGTTCCAGTCCCTAGTCTCCAGTCCCTAGACTGAGATGTAGTCTGGTACTGAGTCCTAGGGTTAGTGACTGTGGTGATCCAACCTAGTTCTAATTCTTTTTCGTCCGTTGAGTCTCGTTTCGTTATTAACTGTAAAAACTGGACGGAGGGGTCGTCGGTAAGGGGAAAGAAGGTCGTGGTTGGAGGTTGGTAGATTCGAGTCGGGGTCAGTGTAGTAAACTCGGACCTAGTTCGACATGGATTTAGAGAGAGGGATGTCAAAAGTCAATATACTTGGTTATATAGTTATTTATCTTAAATTGACTTTGACTGAAACCGAATTCGGTCAAATTCAATCCAAAAGACAGTGACTGGTGGGTGTCGAGGACCCCGGAGACGGTCGAGGTTTTCGTTCGACCATTGACCAAAGGTCCGACACAGTCACCTCCTGTTCTGTCTCCGGGGTTTGAAGAGCGACCCGGTGTGAATGGAGTCGTTTATTCGGCTTGAACGGGAACTTCCCCTCGTTCAAACCCTTCATGACTAACTACTCCACCTAATTCCCCAGTAGTATCGGGGTGTACTAGAGCGGTTGTCACGCCAAGTACTTCCGTGCGACCGGTTCGCACGACTTGTGCTTCCAGTAGTAGTCGAAGTTCTTAGGTCCGGACAAGAGGTAGTAGTAGCTACGTGAGACGTCTCAGTCCCCTGTGCTGTCCAATCTCCGATCTGTGTCGAACAGACGGGAGGGACCTGGAGTTCGGTTCGAAGTTCCGTGTCGGTAGGGCCCTGTACCAGTCCGGATCTTCCTAGGGACGTCACCTGTAGACCCCATAGACCCCGTAGGCCTTGGTACGGGACTAGGAAGTTATTGTCCTGGTGGACACGAGAGCCCAAATCCGGCTCAATTGAGGTGGGGGTCGGGGTCTCCGTCAGTACACGGAATCAGGACCAATTAGTCTTTGGAAGGAGAGAGACCGATGTCACTAACCAAACCCTTATACATACGTCGGGGTAGTCTTGGTTGTTCGGTGTTCCTCGTTTAGTCGACCCCAACACCCCATCTCTCCCTGCCACCGAGACCGACGGGAACTTGTACCACACACGTTCCGACGTCGGTGGGACTCCCCACCTAGACGGTCTTGTACCTTGGCTGTGTCTAGACCCGTTGGAGCAAACGTGAGACCTAGTTTGGTATAGACTTTGGTCCGGTTGAGGACTGGAAAGTCATTGTACTCGGGTATTTGCGGGAAAAATCAATACGGTTAAATCTCATGGAAAGTGACAGTGGAATATTCGTTTCTTAGAACTACGTCTGATGAGATGAAGGAATCGTAGAGGGAAGGTTTGAGGTTCTCGGGGTTCGTGGTCAAGATGGATCATAGACCCACGAATCTTATACCCACTTAAATAAAAGCTTAAAAACAAAAGGAGACCTCTATGGTAGAACCGTGAACCAAATGAAAAATTTCCGTGGAGTAGATTATAGACCCGAAGGGACCATCGAGTCGACCATTCCTTTGACGGACGTTACGTCCTCTGGAACCAAGTTAAGGACCCAACCCTTCAAGGGGACCTCTTCCTTATCCGATCAGTGAGGTCATATGAACTCGAAGGGACCACCGAGTCTACCATTTCTTAGGTGGACGTTACGTCTTCTGGACCCAAGCTAGGGGCCCAGTCCTTCTAGGGGACGTCCTCCCGTACCGTTGGGTGAGTTCATAAGAACGGACCTCTTAGGGGTTCCTGTCTCCTCGGACCACCCGATGTCAGGTACCCCAGTGTTTATCAGTCTGTGCTGACTTGTTATTCGTGTTCGTGTAGTTCATAGATTAGAGATGGACATCTTTCCCCTTGTGTGTGTGTGTCTTCAGCGAGTCGGCACAGGCTGAGAAACGCTGGGGTACCTAACATCGGGTGGTCCGAGGAGCCAGGTACCCTAAAAGGTCCGTACTTATGACCTCACCCAACGGCAAAGGAAGAGGTCCCCTAGAAGGACTGGGTCCCTAGCTTGGGCCCAGAGGGCGTAACATCCGTCTGTGACATGACAGACTCGTTCCCTTAGTCGTAAAAGAATTTGTATTTCCAGACTAAGACATTCTTAAGTGTTCCCAGAGGAATTGTAATACTAAAAATCCCATTATTTATCTACCCAAAATAAATAAAACATATTCATGACGGTAACACAAAGAGATTCACTCATAAAGAAGAAAAAGAAAGGAAAAACCGACACAGTCCAGAATCAACGCCGTACGTCTTAGAAAACAACACCGCACATCCGAACCAATGGTGTGCCGTACACCCTAGAATCAAGGGGCCGGTCTCTAGTTTGGACATCAGGGATGTAACGTTCCACCTAAGAATTGATGACCTGGTGGTCCCTTCAGAGAATCTACCAAAAATTTTTAGCACTTTCCTATATTTCATTTCAGGGAGAGATTGGATACTGGGAAGGATTAGAGGAGGGGGTTCTGTTGGGTGACGAGACCCAAGAACTCATAAGGATGTCCTTCGTAGTTGTGGTCTTCAGTCGTTCGACACCAGGTACCCGGTTTCGGTCGGGTACCGGACGAAAAATGTCAGGTCCTCGATTCTACAAGACGTACAAAAGTACCAACTTTCCTTTTGTCTTCTGGCATACTTTTTGTACTTTTAATATACTTTGAGTGTAAAGTCATATAGGTGCTTTATCCAGAGAACCGTATATCGGTGTGGGTGAGTAAATACAAAAACAGAACCCGAAGAAAACGTAAAATTTTTAAAAATAAATAAATAAACCGACGAAGTTCTGAATCGATTCCGTACGTCCTAGAAATCGATACCGTATATCCTAGATCAAGGGACTCGTCCCCAGCTTGGGTCCGGGGGACATAACCCTCGAGCCTCGGAATCGGTAACCTGGTGGTCCCTTCGGGGACGAAAACGAAATATTACCGTCTGAACTTGTCGACGTTGTCTCTTACAGATCGGGAGTTTCGGATTTTGTAATAGACCGGGAAATATCTTTTTCGGGTCGACCAGATCCGTACATTTTCGTGCACACATTCACCCACACGCGTACGTACGTTCATAAAGAGGAAGTCTTTGTTATTCATCCCCGTGAAACGAACACAAGCTAAAAGGGATCAATCTGTATTGATTCTCTGACGAGGTGCTGTGGGAGACGTCGGGACGGAGGAAAACGACCTACATGTGATCAGGTGACAGACAGACGTCATCTATAGTGTTGTATTGAGGTGTACTACTAGTCATCTACAAACGAGACTTTTGCAACGACTTTATTTGTAGGAACTCTTGTTTGTAGAAACGGGTGTACACAATAAGATAGTCTTCTGTGTAAGGATGGATACTTTGAAGACTCCAGTTTCCGTGTCCGTTAAGTGTGGTTTTTAGTGAAGTTAAATTCAACTTTTAATGGAAGGTTGTCAAGTATGATCAAGGCAAGGATTGCTGTCACAGACAAGGGTGTTTGCGAGGATTCGGGACCCGTAAATAGTGTGTCAGAAACGGTTGGATTGACCACCTCCTTTCACTGAAGTCACGGATTTGTACATGGATACTGAGACTCCCTCCGTCGTCGTTCCGAAGTCCGACGTAAATAGACTCGAAAGTAGGACAGGTGGGATGTGTGAAGGGTCCACGTAAGTGTAGACTAGGACTCGGGTCGGACCCCGGTCGGGGCCTCGTGTGTAGACGACTAGGAGTCGACCCACCTGTCTCCTAACTTACTCTCCGACTCATGGTGTCTCACCGTCGGAGTATCTGGTTTGATCAAAGTTTTGGGATTAGACGATGGACGATCAACTCACTGAAATCCATTCAGTGGATTGGAGAGACAAGAAGTCAAAAGGAGAAGATGTTTACCTCTTTTATTATCATGGATTACTAGCACCCTGACGACTGTTCATTTGTTCCACCATACACACTTCGGACCGTATGTTCAAGATTGTGCATCACAGTCGTTCTACGAGTGTATCGTCTGGACTCTGTCAAGAGAGATCTTTCCGGACCCGGAACCGACCGTAGACTCTAGAACCACAATCCTCCCGAGGGTGGCGAGGGATTGACTATTCTCCCCGAGTGACACAGACATGACATGGTGGACGAAAGGACCTTACGCCTAGGCACGGTCCGTCTCCCACAGAGGCACTGCTCGGGGGTCATTTGTGGGGGACCCGCGGCTCAGAGACATCACCCGTAAGGACCATCTCCTCTGGATGGACACACACCAGTATTCAGTGGCGAGTTCCTTGCTTCGTACTGAGGGGACCCTCCACCGAGACCTTCGGACGTAGACCAGTGGTGGGGTGCACGGGAAAGGGAGACGACTAAGAGAAGACGGAGGAAGGTGAGATGGTTGGATATCGGTTCTCGTGTTGGTATATACGACCCAGAACGTTCGGGATGTTCACTCAGTCGCTTGGACCCCCACCAGAACCCCTGGGGCCGTGTGTGTCGCCCGTCCGTCATTTGGGTCGATGAAGACACTGAGAATGGACGTCTCTTACCTGCAAGACGGGTGTTGGAGGGAGGTTTGTGGTGTCTGTTCGTGTGGCGCGGGGGTAAGTCGAAGGGTGGTTCATGAGGGAAAACCTCTAAGATCTAAACGGAAACAACAACGTGGGCTAATCCCCAACTTGGGCGCATGGGGACGTCACCTTCAGAATTGGCGACCTGATGGTCCCTTCAGGGATCTAAACGTCTAACTTTTCCCTTTCCGGTACTGAAACTGGTTACGGGGGTTGGTCTCTGGTTCTACGTGGGTCCTTCGGGCGGCTCAGTTGGGTCCTCGGTGTCTAACTCGGGAGTTCCCTGGCGGGTCACGTCCCCCGTCCGTCTCTCTGCCTGGTCCCCATAGAGTGGTTCTGGTCCTACAACCCGTACTGCTACATCAGCGAGAGGACCGGCGGCCTGAATAGGCCGACCTTGACCATCGACGCCATAAGGTCCTTCCTGTGGCACAGTAACAACAACTTCCACTACAACGAGAACACGGACTTGAGGGACACCCCCTCCTTCGGCCACCCAGTCGACGGTCCTCGGGCCCCCCGGGAGTCGACAGACACACGGGTCGAACTGACGGAGGATGTACAGACAAGGTGGTGGGTGGGTGACACCGTACACGAATCAGCGGAGAAACACTGGGGTTCCTGACATACATCGGACGGTCCTAGGAGAATCTCACTTTCACAATCAGTGAGTCAACACAGGCTGAGAAGCCCTGGGGTACCTGACCCCGGACGGTCCGAGGAGACAGGTACCCTAGAAGGTCCGTTCTTATGACCTAACCCAACGGTAAAGGAAGAGGTCCCGTAGAAGGACTGGGTCCCTAGTTTCGGCCCAGAGGACGTAGAGGACGTAGTTGTCCGCCTAAGAAATGGTGACTCGGGGGACCCTTCGGGTGGATGACGTCCCGTCCGTGTCTTCGGAGAACAGTGGTTTAGGGTATGCGAGGGAGGGGGACTCGTTCGACGGTGGTAGGGGGACAGGGAGTAGTGGGAGGGGGACCCGTAGGATCGAAAAGACTCCCTCCGTCACTCCTGCCACCCATCCTTATACGTGAGACTTCTGTCTTCCGTCCCCCGGACTTAGGACAGAGGTAGAGAATGATGAGTTCGGACAAAAGGGTGCAAATTTTACCCTCATTGCCCTGAAGGGACCGTCAGGCACCAATTCTGACGTACGAAGGTGACGTCCCCCGTACCCAAGTTAGGGAACTACACCTTGATTCTAGGACGCATGGTGCTCCATGCCGGTTCCTTTTTTTTATTTTACCCTCATTATTCGTCTGAATGCAGTAATCCAGGGATGAACACTCTTAACTTACTTGATTACACCGAGTCTTCAATTTCACAGACGGACGTTACACCCTCTGGACCCAAGCTAGGGACCCAGCCCTTCTAGGGGACCTCTTCCTTTACCGTTGGGTGAGGTCATAAGAACGGACCTCTTAGGGTACCTGCCTTCTCGGACCACCCGATGGCAGGTGTCCCAGCGTTTCTCAGCCTGTGCTGACTCCCTGAATTGAAAGTGAAAGTGAAAGTTACGTACAGTTCGTTAATTTTGCTAACGGATTACATATCTCTTTTCGTAAAATAGTCGAAGTCAAAAATAACGACAATACGACAGAAATAAGGTAGTACGAGACGTTAGGTAAAAGACGTCTCGTAGGTCTTCTTAGAAACTTTTCCCCTTTAGTCTAGTGCAGTAGGAGAGGGGGTTTGGGAGGAAACGTATGTCCTATTTTGACTCGAGGAAGACACCGGAGGTCCCAGGAGTGGTAGGCCGGGGTAGGTTAAGAGTCCAAAGGAGAGAGGGGGAGTGAGAGGGGAGAGAGGATTGTGCGGTCGGTGTGTACGGAAGAGGGGAGGACCTGATGGTCCGATAAGGGCGGAGTCCGGGAAACGTGAGTGACGAGGGAGACAGGTCCTGAGTGAAGGGGGTCTAGGAATGTGACGTCACGGGCGAAGAGTGGTAGACCCAGATTCCCTTAACAGGGGGAAACAGCTCCAGGAGGGACTGGGAAGTCAATCTGGTCGGGGGCGGTTCGGGACGGAGGTCGTGAGAGGTACCGAACTGGACGAAACAAACGTGGTGCGAAGAGGACGGTCCAAAGGGGAGTAAACAGGTGAACAAATAAGAGAGGGCTACCCTTACAGTCGAGACACTCCGTCCTCGAAAACAGACGGAAATTGTCACTTGACCGTGTCACGGACCGTATGTCCTCTACAAGTCATGAGTTATTTACGAATACCTTACTTCTCCATTCATTCTTGAAACCGTTTGGTCCGAGTCGAAGCTGTGTCTTCGGAACGCACCTACTCGATTCGGTCCTAACGTCAAAGGACTCCCGTCTTACCCGTCGTGGTCTTTAGTCCAGAACAGAAGGTCCCTCGGGGAAGGGGTTACAGGGACACCGTAGACACCACGTCCAACCGTGGACTGTCGAGAAGACCTCGGAACACCGTCTCGGAGAGAACCTTTTGACGAGGTCGGTTGGAGTGCCTCGGGTCATCGGTGACCTCTCGAAGTGGGAGGGTTTCTTTTACTAGTTTACTTCTTCGACACTATCGACACCAGTATTTATCTCTGTCGTCCTGGGACACCCCGGGAGGGTCCATTTTTAGGAAAAGGTACAGGGGTTAAAAGAACATCCCTTATTCGAAGTAAGTCGGAGAGACTGGAAAGGACTCAAGGTCCCCCGTCCAAGTTTGTGAACAAATAGTCCCCTCCCTCCCCTACGTCTTCGTTTCCTCCCCGTCAGTCCTTTGTTATCACGTCGGAACCCCGTCCCAGGACCGAGGAGGAGTTCCCTGTGTGTCTTGTCATAGAGACTCAAGAAGACATCCTTGATTCCTGGAGTGGTTCCACCTTCTACCATAGGAGACCGTCTCGTTTTCTAAGGATCTTGTGGAGGGACAATTGACGTGGTGGTTGGTTAGTCTTGTTTCAAAACGTGTGTCACCTTCTTCTATTTCCGGGACTGGAAAAGAGGTTTACTAAGAGGGAAATTTTTGAAAGTACCAACTCGTCTTAGAAATCTCAACCAAAAACCTGTACTTAGGCGGAAGAGGGGTGTAACGACCGGAGAACTTATTTCGTTGGAAAGGAAAGGTTGGTCGTGAACGGAAAAAGAAAAAGATTGAAAAACCGGTGTGGAGCTTCGTACACCCTAGAATCAAGGAACTGGTCCCTAGGTTGGACGCGGGGGATATCACCTTCACGAGTAAGAATCGACAACCTGACGGTCCCTTAGGTTGTGAACGGAAAAATCACCGTTCGTCGGTTTGAGTCCTTTGCTATTACACAATTATTGATTGTGAATGACTAGTGAATGACGTACGGTCCGTGACACGACCCGAGGGGTAATAGAGTAGGTTAGGAGTATTGGTGAGGTGGTACCTATGTCAGTAGGGGTAAAATGGCTTCCCCTGTGACGTCCTGTCCTTTCATTTCCGGGGACGGGTGTCAGTCTCTGGACGACTCACCGTTTCGGTCCGTCAGTGAGGGTTCAGAGTTCGTGACCTCGTGACCTAACCTCGTTCGTCTAACCGGGACTTACTCGGGAAGATGTTCCCCGGAGCCAAAGCAGTAGACATTTTACCCCACTACTGGACTCAGGGTCGGGTTGGAGGAGGTAGGAGTGGACATGTGTATTCCGGGCGCGAGGACGTGGACACCGAAGACCGGAACCTACTAGAGGAGTCCCAACTGCTACAACTTTTTCATCTGTCTCTCCATCTTCCCCTGTCCCTAAAGGAAGGTGTACAACTTTCTGTCCGACAACCCCAGCTACGCGTGTAAGACACCCCCTGCTCTGTCTGTTCGAGTACTCCTTCTCCCGGTCCCGGGGATGGGTGGGTGGACGGGATGGTGTTCCGAGGTTTTGCCGACGAACCACGGTCGGACGTAGTGTCTGAGGTGTCCCAGAAACTCCTTCCCTGAGGAACCTCTACAAGATCCCCGTCCTCCTCCACCCTTTCGACAACTGTGGACGACGAGGTCTCAACTGTATACTGCATTAATTACAATTATCAACTATAATAAACATACGTAATAAAAATTTACACAAGATTATTGTTGTCGGACTAGTTCTCTGACCCTCCACCGGTGACGAGTTGGTGTCGAGTTTAAGTAGTAAGTAAGTAAGTGAGTAAGTAAATTGTGTGTAAAAATTTTTGACTTCATATCAACTAAATGTTACAAAGTCCACATGTCGTTTTGTACGTTAAAATGTATGTATATATATATAAGAAAAAGTCTAAGAAAAGGTGATATCCAATAATATTCTATAACTTATATCAAGGAACACGATATATCATCCAGGAACAACAAATAGATAACATATATACGACGACGACGATTCATCGAAGTCAGCACAGGTTGAGACACTCTGGGGTCTCTGCCGTCGGGTGGTCCGAGGGGGTAGGGACCCTAAGAGGTCCGTTCTTGTGACCTCACCCAACGGTAAAGGAAGAGGTTACGTACTTTCACTTTTCACCTTCACTTCAGTGAGTCAACACAGACTGAGATCGGTGGGGTACCTGACGTCGGGTGGTCGGAGGAGGCAGGTACCCTAAAATGTCCGTTCTCATGACCTCACCCCCACGGTAACGGAAGAGGCTAACATATATATCAGTACACATAGACAATTAAGGATTAAATAGGGAGGGGAGAAGGGGAAACCATTGGGATTCAAACAAGAGGTACAGTTATGTGTAAATGACTTGTGGAGACCGTACGGTCCGGGAGAAGATTGTCGACCCCAATCTTTTCACTTGTTCTGTCTGGGTCTAGAGATTGAAGTACCCCGAAAATAAGGTCATCTCCTTTCTGTCCAGTAGTTGTTAATCCCAGTTTATGTACCACATACTTTTCACTTTTGTGTCGTCCCTGACCCTCCTCCTGACGTTGAAATTTGTCTCCTCGGTCCGTCCACTTCTCATTCCTTTTTGTTTCGTGGTTTTTGATTTGGTTTTAATTTTTGATTTCCGTGACCTCCCTTGTGCACCTAAATCACCACCACTCATTAAAGTACGTATTCTGTGTTGGGTGCGTTTCCGGGACCCCGACCCTCTTGACTCTACCTCGTCACCCCTTGTCGTTCCTCCGGTCACACCATCCCTCGTCTCGGACACTCACCCTCCCGTCCTCTACTCTCGTTCTCGTTAAAAGCTACTTTTCGGTCTTTATGTCTTTAAATACACGACATGAGAACACGATTCAGCGAAGTCAGTACAGACTGAGAAACACTGGGATACTTGCCATCGGACGGTCCGAGGAGACAGGTACCCTAAGAGGTCCGTTCTTATGACCTCACCCAACAGTAAAGAAGGAGGTCCCCTAGAAGGGACTGGGTCCCCAGTTCGGGCACAGAGGACACAGACGACGTGACCGTCCGTCCAAGAAATAGTGATCGCGATACACTTGATCTTTAGAGGTCCAAATATTTCGAACCATTTTTGGGGAACGGTGGATTAGGGCGAGGGTTGGACTGGTCGGGTAGTCCATCAACGAGGTACAACGTTTTCACAGACCTTGTCGAACACAATGGAAGTGAAAAAGAAACTTACACCGGAGGGTCCTGTTCCTGTCGGTGAGGGTGACAGAGGTCTGTCTGACAGGGTCTTGGTCACCCGTCCTCGAGACCTCTTCCTTCTTCTGTCTTCGACCGGTCAGTCCGGGTCGGGGTCCAGGGATTGACCATCTAAAACCCTTCTTCTCCCAAACCTCTCTCAGTCTGGACTCCCGTTCAACCGGTCGGGATTTGGAGTCAAGAGGGTAGACACGTTACCCCGGTCACTGAGACATCGGAGTCGACACGAAGTAAACTAGATGTACCGTGAAGTTACTTCTTTTCAACTTGAGTAACAGTTCGTGTTGTTTTTTTTACTAAGTTGTATTTTAGACCTAAAGTTTCAAGAGAACTTTTATAGTCTAGTCTCTGAGCGGAAGCCCACATTGTTAGGAAATAACTACTTGTGTAGACGGATGGTCGATGTTCTCAGTGTCCTTTGTAAAAAAATTCTAAAAATTTTAAATAAAGAAATAGAAACCGACGTGACTCAGAAGTGACGACGCACGTCTGAAAGAGATCGACGTCACTCGTCCCCGATGAAAGATCAACGTTACGAGTCTAAAGTCATCAACGTCGTACGTCCGGGTCATAAACACCACGTGTCCGAGTCAACGGGGTGTCGTACACCTTAGAAGGGTCTGGTCCCTAGCTTGGGTGTACGGGACGTAACGGTCCGTAAGAATTGGTGACTTGGTGGTCCCTTTAGGTCCTAGTAAAAATATTGGACTCGTAGGTCATGTACGTTTATTTCCACTGACCTTTTACACCAAACACGTTTCGTTGTGTTTACTCATAAAGGAACGACTTCTCCCATACCTCTTTTCCCTTGGGAGGGTGTGACAACCACCTTTACATTTGACCACGTCAGTGGTACCTCTTGTCATGACTTTAAGGAGTTTTTTGATTTTTATTTTAATGGTATACTAGGACGTTAGGGTGAGGCCCCGTATATAGACCTGTTTTGAGTAAGCTTTTCTACGTACGTGGGGGTTACAAGTAACGTCGTGACAAGTGTTATCGATTCTGTACCTTCATTGGATTCACAGATGAGTGTCTACTTACCTATTTCTTCAGTACCGTATATATGTTACCTTATAAGAGTGGTATCTTTTCTACTTTATTACGGTAAACACCGTTGTACCTAGTTTGATCTCTAACAGTGTGATTCACTTCATTCAGTCTGTTTCTTTCTGTTTATAGGATGCCATAGTGTACTCCTTAGAATTTTATACTATGTTTACTTGAGTAAACATTCTGTCTTTATCTGAGTGTCTGTGTCTTTTGTTCGAATATCCACGGTCCCTCCTTCCCACCCCCGTCCATATATAGTCCTCCAACCCTAATTGTGTCTCCGTGATGATATATGTTTAACGACACGACACGTGGACTTTGATTGTATTGTAATATTTAGTTGAAATGTGGTTATATTTTAAATTTTTGTTTGTTTGTTCGTGAAGGGTCCCTGACGGACACATAGTCCACGACAAAATCCGAGAAGTGTAGTAACAGTGGAGGGATTGGTTGTGATACTGAGGAGCTTGGTTCTCCCAGTACCGGGAGTGGAATTTGTTCCCGTCGTCGACGTTGAGGGAAGACCCGGGGCTCCAGGGACCCCGAGTCCAAAAAGGTCGAGGAGGGTTTAAGACACTCGACGGTCTTTAGGCCTACAAAGATACCGTAGAGGGCTAACAAAGTTCTCGTTGTGCCATAATGAGTTTTAGTTGTGTGGGTCCTCCGTCTACCGCGCAGAAGTCCGGTGCCGACCTGGGGTCCTCTGGGGAAACGGTGTGAACGGTCTCGTGGAGCGGGTCTGATAGAGGGTCTCTCCCCCTGGAGAGGCACAGTGTCCGGCCCTGTGACTCCGGGTCGCTCCGACATACCGAGGAGAGGTCGGGGTGGTGGACGGGGGAGTCGTGCCCGAACCACTTACTCCACTTACGAACGGGGCAGTGCAGACTGAGAAACGTTGGGGTACCTGAGCCCGGGCGGTCCGAGGAGACAGGTACGCTAAAGGGTCCGTTCTCATGACCTCACCCAACGGTAAAGGAGGAGATCCCCTAGAAGGGCTCGGTCTCTAGCTCGGACGTAGAGGGTACAGAGGACGTAACGTCCGTCTAAGAAATGGTGAACTCGATGACTCCTTCGGTTCTTTCACCTTAAGTCTGGAGTCGGCCCTTCAACAACCACCCAAATCCTCAGCCTACCTTGGGAGTTTAAAATTATGCTTCCTTGTTTCTGTCCGGGTGTCCGCCTCCACCAGACAGTACGGGAGAGAGGTAGGGGAGCCTCTACTCTTTCTACTCGCCAGTCTTCTTTTGTGTAGTTGGGTCAAAGGAAGAAAAATACACAAACACTATTTTGTGTATTCGAGATTGGAGAATCGTTTGTAAATTTATATGTTACGTCACCCAAAAGATAAAAAACGACACGAACACTCTGGAATCAAGGGGTTGGTCCCTGGTTTGGACCCGGGAGCCGTCACTTTCGTCTAAGGATTGGTGACCTGACGGCCCCTCAAGGGATGGTACGTCGTGACGATTGAGATCCGTGATATGTCTAGAAAATAAGTAGGACTGATTGTTATTATAGTATATTGTAACCTTTATATTAACATTTTCTGGGACTACGATGCTTTCTAACTTCCGTCCTCGTCTTCCCCTACTGTCTCCTACTCTACCAACCTACCGTAGTGGCTGAGCTGCCTGTCCTCAAACTCGTTTGACGCCCTCTATCACTTCCTGTCCCTTCCGACCACACGACGTCAGGCACCACAACGTTTCTCTGTCTGTGTTAAATCGTTGACTTGTTGTTGTTGGCATTTATTTTTCCTTCCTTCCTTTGAAAGTCTCCACTACCTGTACAAATGTTACGTCTAACACCACTACCGAAGTGGAGAGAGATTTGAATAGACCGACATATGCACGACTCAGCGAGTCAGTACATGCTAAGAAACGTTGGGGTACCTGGTATCGGGCGGTCCGAGAAGACAAGTACCCTAAAGGGTCCGTTCTTATGGCCTCATCTAACGGTAAAGGTAGAGGTCCCGTAGAGGGACTGGGTCCCTAGCTTGGGGTACAGAGCACAGAGGACGTCCCGTCCGCCTAAGAAATGGACGACTCGGTAACCCCTTCAACATATTAATATATGTATGTTGATTAAATAATACAGTTAGTATGTCGTCATTTCACCGAATTTAAAGTTTTTTTTTTTTTTTGTCAAAGGTCAAGGACGGAGGGAGGGCGTCGGGACAAAAAATCGTTTCCATACCACTGGGTCTCTTCGGACCTCTTCAGAAACTTTAAGGCCTTAAGACGACACGAAAGGATTAGAGGACCAGAAGGGTGGGTTAAGTCCCGATTTAGTTCCAGTTTAGTTACTTAGTGGTCTACTTCCGAATGCAAAGAGAGAGGTTGTCTTCCCTGACACCCCAAGACCACGAGGTGAGACAAACACCCATGAGCGAGTGGCCCTTAGAGGGTAATCGGTCGAAACGGAAGACCTATGCAATAATTAGAAAAGACACGGAGTCAAAGGAGTAGGTATTTTACCCACATTACTATCGTAGGTAGAGCATCCAGACCACACTCCAAATTCACGGAAACATTTTACGAATCTTGTCACCGTTCATCTCGGATCCCTGGGTCGTCCAGTTGGTACGTCAGTGGACCGTGTCTCACTGGTCGGGAAGGGGGAGGGGATGACGACGGGGTGGAGACCACCCCCAACCTGAAACGTGGCGAATGTTAGTCTCCCTATTGAAAGAATGCCAGTGTGACCTGGTCTTCGTAATCCTGGTCCGTCGACTAATCTATTGTCACGCGTCGGTTCGAGTGCCGGAAAACGGGTTGTATCGACTAAGATAGGGACGGGGGTGGGGGGGGGGCTTCCAGTTTCTAGTGTCGGGTGTGTGTTTCTGGTTCTTTCTTTCGGTTCCACTAGGGAAAGACCTACGTCGAGGCAGAATAGGTTGGTCTAAGAGATTCGAGTAAGACCTGTCCGTTCTCCCGACGGATCTTCTCTCCCGTACACTTTCTCAACCCGAAACAGTGCTTTTTTTTCTGCTCCTCCCACAATGACTGTCCCCTGTGTCGGACACATTTTCGATCCATCGAAGATTCTTGCACTGGATGGACTTTCAGGTGGTTAGAGTTTACAAAAATTTTGTTAAGTTTACAAGTGCTACCTATTTAGTTGACGACACATAGATATGTTCCCTTATTTCTCTATTTTTCCTCTCGACTACGAAAGTTTAATACCACGATGTCTTCTGAGAACTCTCTGAGAAACGTTGGGATACCTGACATCGGGAGGTCCGCGGAGACAGGTACCCTAAGAGATCCGTTCTTATGACCGCACCCAACGATATGGGAGGAGGTCCCCTAGGAGAGGTAGGTCCCTAACTTGGACGCAGAGGACGAACCGTCCGTCCAAGAAATGGTGATCTCACTGGAAACTTCGGGGCATTTCTCTTAGTGTGTTCAGAAGTTTACATAGGTATTAAGAGATAAAGAACTTTTGTTCGTCTCTATGTTCTCTGGTATATGCAGAGGAAAATGAATCGTTTTATAAAAACTCCAGGACTAGTAATTAATAAAATTTTGCATCAAACGACTGAGACAACAACAAAATTACACAAACGCGGTCCAGAGTCAACGTCGTACCCACTAGAAAATCAACGTCGCACGTTTGAGAATCAACACCGTGTATCCTAGATCGCGGGACTGGTCCCTAGTTTGGGTCCGGGGGACGTTACTCTCGTTCCATAGAACCGGTGGTCTGGTTGCTCCTTCAGGGTCAACAACTGAAAATAGTTTACATGTATGGAGTGAACAGACCGTTGTCCTTTACCCTGTAAAAGTAGTGCGGAACGAATTTTCCTACATATACTCGGAAAGACACGAGGACCGTCGTAATAGATATTCTCGGTTTTCCACCTACTCTGGGTTCACAGGTGACTGTCTACTTACCTACTTACATTACACCACATCGGTTCCAATAAGTCGGAAATTTTTTTTTTTTTTTTCTTTAAGAGTATACACGATGTAGTACTCCCTTCAGAATTTCGTAAGGATATCCTTTTTTTTTGTGCATAATATACTAAGGTAAACACACTTCACAGATCTTGTTCGTTCCCTCAAGGGACCGTCCGATCTCCAATTCTAAGGTCCGAAAGTCACGACACCGGATCCAAGTTAAGGTCCAGCCCTTTGACTCTAGGGTATTCGACACGTTCTACCAAATTTTTTTTTTTTCCGTTTAGATATCCCTGTCTAGATATCCTCTTCTAAGAACTCTCAGGGAACCTTACGTTGCTCTAGTTTGGTCAGGTAGGATTTCCTTTAGTTCGGACTTATAAGTAACCTTCCTGACTACGACTTCGATTTTGAGGTTATGAAACTGGTGGACTACACTTCTTGACTGAGTGACCTTTTCTGGGACTACAACCCTTTCTAACTTCCGTCCTCCTCTTCCCCTGTTGTCTCCTACTCTACCGACCTACGGTAATGACTGAAGTGCCTGTACTCAAACTCGTTCGAGACCCTCAACCACTTCTTGTCCCCTCGGACCGTACGACGTCAGGTGCCCCAGCGTTTCTCAGCCTGTGCTGACTCGCTGACTTGACTTGACTATCCGTGCCTTTTGTCAAACCCTCAACGGTCCCCTCGTACCCCTCACTGATGAATTGTCGATGTCCCAAGGTAAAACCCCACTACTTTTATAAGACCTTGATCTGTACACACATTACCAACATGTTGTAACACTTACAGGATTTACAGTGAGTTAACATACCAAAAATTACCAAATTTACCACTTAAAAAATAATTCACTTTGAACTTTTTTCTTTCACTTTCACTTTTAACGAGTCAGCACAGGTTGAGAAACCCTAGGGTACCTGATGAGGTCCGGTCTTATGACCTCACCCATCGGAAAGGGAAGAGGTCCCCTAAAAGGGTTGGGACCCTAGCTTGGGTCCAGAGGGTACGACGTCCTCCTAAGAAATGGTCGACTCGGTGTTCCCTTCAGGTTCTTATGACCCACCCATCGAATCGGGAAGAGGTCCCCTAGAAGGGTTGGGTCCTTAACTTGGTCCCAGAGGACGTAACGTCCGTCTAAGAAATGGTTGACGTTTTACTCCCTTCGGAACTGTGTTGAAATTTTTTTCTTTTTTTTTCTGATTGACGTTTAATTTTGTTCTAGTGAAGGGTTTTCTACCTGGGTTTCATTCAGTGGACTCTTTTTGTTCGGGTCCTTTTCCACACCCTCAGTCTCTACGGTCTCTTACACTCGTGTGGCTGAGGGGAGGGGTACTGGGATGTCACGGGACGAACCGTGTGACCGAAAGTCTGTGACGACTGCGGTGGGTCCTAGTGATGGACGTGTGGACCCCGCTACCTTTGTTCGAAGTCCTTTCTTGTGGACGGAAAGGTCGTGCTACGATGAATGTGAGGGTTTCCTAATAGACGATGAGCCTATAGGAGAGGAGCAGGTAAGACAAGAATGTCACGACCAGGGGTGGGTGGGGTCAGTAGAGCGTAGGGTTCTGTCCTAACTCACGTCGGGCCTCGACCTGTTGATACGGGATGTCCAAAGGTGTGTGTACGTTCTACGGACTTTTTGTTAGTAGCTCCCTGAAGGGACCACCAGGTCCCCAATTTTAAGGTACGAAGATTACATACCCAAGTTGAGGACCAACCCCTTGATTCTAGGGTGTACGAAGCACCGTCTGTCTTTGAACTCACTTTTTTTCTGTTCGACGTCTTTCTATTGTCAGTGATACCGGACAAGCACCTTAGTGACTGAGTTACCTATACTCAAACTCGTTTGGGACCCTCTACCACTTCCTGTCCCCTCGGACCTCATGACGTCAGGTACCCCAGCGTTTCTCAGTCTGTGCTGACTCCCTGACTTGTCGTTGACGGATTAGTGTACTTAAAAAGTGTGTGTTTTATTGTGCTTTGTAAAATAAATTCAACGGTCGTGTCACAACCGGATCTTCGGTTGACCGGGCCGGGGACACCGGAGAGGTCTAGGCTGTAGGACGGCACAGGGACCGTGAGTCGGGTCGGTACGACCGGAGGAACCGTAGGGAACATGCTCTTCCGTGTCGGGACGGGGTCCTGGAAACATATCCGACAAGAGAGACGGGAGTTACAGAGAGTACTCCATCGTTGTATCGGTTTAGAGAGTGGGAAGAATTAGAAACGAGTGTACGGAGGAGAGTCCTTCTGTGTGGGATAGATGGGGGTTTAGGGGTTTGGGGAATTGGCCGAGATATAAAAGGTCTCAGTAACAATGGAAGGCCGTATGAATATTAATTAATACAGATGACAAGAAGTAGACAGAGAGGACGATCTAGTATTTCGGTGGTCCTGGTCTAGGAGTCAACGAAATAAGTGACTACCTAGCGGGTCCGAACCTTGTCTCCAACCGTGGGTCGTCCGTGAGTCGTTATACTCGAGTCCTTGTTTGTCTTAGTCTCATCTTTACAGATCCCTCGTCGATAGACGGAAGAGGAAACACATACAAAATTTTTCGAACATGAACTCCAAGATGTTCCATCCCCAACCCTCGCCCCCACCGTGTGATGTTCCAAACGTCATAGAATCAAGGGACTAGTCCCTAACTTGGGTCCGGGAGTCGTCACCTTCACGTCAGAGTTGGTGACCTGGTGATCTCTTTAGAGTTAATTCATTTAGAATTTATAATATTACGATTTCCTTTAGTTGGGACTTATAAGTGACCTTCCTGAATACGACTTCGATTTCGAGGTTATGAACCCGTGGACTATGCTTCTTGTCTGAGTAACCTTTTCTGGGACTACGACCCTTTCTAACTCCCGTCCTCCTCTTCCCCTACTGTCTCCTGCTCTACCTACCTACCGTAGTGGCTGAGCTACCTGCACTCAAACTCGTTTGAGACCCTCTACCACTTTCTGTCCTTTCGGGTGACACGACGTCAGGTACCCCAACGTTTCTCAGTCTGTGTTGACTCACTGACTGGTTGTTGTTTGTAATATTAAAATTAATTTTACGTTAGACGTTGGAGAGACCGGTCCGACGTCGGAACTTTGACCCCACTTACCTACGACTCTTAGTCTAGTCGTCACCAGGTGGAGGTTGTCGAGGGTAAAGGAAAGACCCACCCCGTCACTTCTGGGACGGGTCTCCCCCACGTCTCGTCTAGAGGACTCCGGGTCCCCGTCCCTTCACCCTAGGATCTGGTCAGAAGACGAAGTGTCTCTCCGGGTGTCTTCCGTCCCCTTTCCGAGTCCGAAGTGTATTGACAGGGAGGTTCCTTGAGTCCGGTCGGTACGTCCGGAGGTCGTGTTCGGACCCTACTCGAACCTCATCTCTTCGTCCGTCTCCGACTCTCCCCGGGGTGTTGAAGTCCCCGGAGACAGGAGTGGGAATCCTCATTCGTCGGACTAGTGTCCTAGAGACAAGTGTCTGCGGTCCTTTCGTAGAGAGTTCCCCAGTGACCCCGGTCCTTCAGACGTTGGGGTCAATTTGGTGGGTGGTCCTTTGGAGGGGAACGGGTAGAGGCCTCGCCATTCCGAGGAACCCGACAACATTGTTTCGGTGTGAGACCTACTGCATTTTGTAGATAGGAGAGAGTTAAGATCTCCGACCTTCAGGCCTTAACTCCACTCTCGAGGATGACTTCCAAGGTCCCCTCCTCTGATTGAACAAGGAGGTCGGGGACCACCAGAGTCCGTAAGGAACCGAACATCGGTGGAGGGAGGTTAGAGACGGAGGTAGTAGCGTAGGGGGAGGAGAGACACACAGGAGAAGGATATTTCTGTAAGGACAACCTGAATCCCAGGTAGACTAGGTATGAAAGTAGTGTAGACGTTTCTGGGATAAAGGTTTATTCTAGTGTAAGCGGTCATTGCCCCCAATCCTGAACCTGTATGAAAAAAAACCGCCCCNCCCCCCCCCCCCCGTCCCCCTCTGGAACGACTCGGGTTAGGTCCCTCTTTTTCGGTCCCGTTTCGACTCACTAGTCCCACAACGAACTTGGTGTTCACGGATGACGGAGGGTAACGTGAGAAGGGACGAGAGTCCTACTGAGACTGACGGTCAAGGTTTTGAGGTGAGAGGTCCACGGTGGAGGAGGTTCTTCGGAAGTCCCTTGATGGATTCTACTCGGAGGAGACTAGATTAATTCTGGACCCAGTAAGGTACCTGTCAGTGGGGTAGAGCACGATCTACGATACAAGACTTAAATTTCTATCTACTTGTTCCCTGAAGGAACCACCTGGTTACCGATTGTTAAGAGGAACGAGCGTTCTGTCTCCTACGACCAAGCTAGGGACCAGTCCCTTGATTCTAGGATGTACGGCTCCCCGTCAATTCGGGAATCACGGCGTTGAGGACTTCGGACATGTGGTGTTGATCTCAGACACGTAACGTTGTTTTCTAGGGTGTACTGCGTTCCTTCTAGGACGTACGGCGTTGATTCTGGGTTGTGTCGGTATTTATTCATTTATAAAAAATTTTTATCTCTATTTACTTATTCTACCCCAGGGACTCTTCGACTCCTCCCGTCCCTTCGGTCTCTTAGGATAGGTGGTAGACATGTCGTGACCAGGCCATTGTTTTGTGAAGACGGATGGAACGGAGTAATATAAGAGTTTCCGGGTAACTTGTCTGTGTCTGTGTCCGGACTCCCGGTTTATAGTGGACTCCAGTGTCCACGTCCTTCTCGGACTCGGGGACCAAAGCGTAGTTGTACGTCCGGGCACAGGAGTGCAGAGAGAGGGTGACCCGAACCTCGTATGTCCTGTCCTCAAAGTGTTTAATTAGTAATTAAACTAGACGGGTTACTTAACGTTTTACGTCAGGACGGGGCTGACTATTGTCCTTTGTGTGGAGATTGTTGGTCTACTTGGTTCTGAGACTAAGTGGACATACTCCGGCCCAAGACCCTACTCTGGTCTGAAGGGCGAGGTCAGTCAGTGAGAGATGGAGGACCTAGACTCCTAGGTCTCTGTGGGGGGTCGGGGTACCCCGGGTAAAACAACAGCAGCAACAAGTCAACATCCCAGCATAGGATGAGAAACGCTGGGGTACCTGGCGCCGTGAGGTTAGAGGGGCTCAAACGAGTTTGAGTACAGGTAACTCCGTCACTACGGTAGATCGGTAGAGTAGGAGACAGTGGAGGAAGAGGAGGACGGGAGTTAGAAAGGGTCGTAGTCCCAGAAAAGGTCACTCGACCGAGTTGAGTCCCTTCTAACATCACACCTGACTAAGTCAGACCTAAACCCTACGGTATGGGAACTGACTTCAAGACTGAAGGAAACTAAAATTTCCGTTCTTCTTAATTTCTAATTTGTTTGTTCGTGTGTTTGTTTGTCCTTTGGGTTCGTGTAACGATTTTGTCGTCTTGGTCAACGAATTCGATTCTTCAACTCAGTACGAACTGAGGAGGTAAAGAGAGGGTGGGTTTTGGGTAGGTAGTCCTTCAGAACCGACGAGAACGAGATTCTGTGTGGGTTTTAGGTAGGTGAAAAAAGGTTGTGGTGGGACCGGCGATCGTAGTAAACGAACCTGGTTACGTCAGTAGAGAAGTGACCAAAAGAGTACAAACGGAAACAGGGATCCGACAAGGCGTGTCTAGTCTCGATGACCAAATTTTCCATGTAGACTAGAACCGTAGAAGGACCGGTTTGTGGAGGGTGTCGAGAGATCAATAGATCCCTAATTTAGGGTTAGAAATTGTCACTGGATGTTTCAGAGTGTGGGAAACCGAGGGACGTCGATGTGATTAGCATCGAGGGAAATGTCAGGTGGAGGGAGTGAGACTAGGTCGGTGTAACCGGAGTGACAAGGACTCGGGTGGTCCGTTCTAAGACGGTATCCCGGAAACGTAACTGGCAAACGAGGAGGTTCCCGTTAGAAGGGTGGTTCCAGGTGTATCCACTAGGGAAGTGAAGAGTTCAGATTTCAGTGGAAGAGTTACTCCGGAAGGTAGTTGTTATAAACGACCAAAGAGTGACGTGCAGTCCGAGAAAAGATCCAGGGCCCCTGATATCGTCACTTGTTTTACCTGTTTCTCTGATAGGAAAGATTTCGTCAGGAAGGGGGTAGTGTAAGGTAGGTAGTGGACAAAACAGACGGGTCGTAATAGTTGTAGTCGTCAAGGATACATAAACAACTATTCAGGGGGAAGGATGTCGGACCTTACGTCAGTACTATCTGACTCGGTGTCGTCGGTAGAACCTAGTACTCCGTCGGAACTCTTACCGTCGGTGTGTGTTTCCTACCATCTCTTCTTTCTATCCTTTGTGTTAGGGGCACTGAAGTACCTCAGTGGGGTAGTCGGGACCAGTCACTCAGGAGTCTCTTTCCAGGTAATCTGAGTGTTTCTCTAGGATATGGTATGTGGTTTTCCCGATTGTTCTTGTTCTGACTGTTTACAGTCGTTCTTACACCTCGGTGGTCTTACGTGTGACCACTTTCACGTCAGTCATGTCTTTTACTACACCGGCACAGAGGATTTCGATTTATTGTGTTTACAGGTGTTTACTTGCTGTTTACCGTACAAGTATGTTACCCTGTAGTGGGTTCGTTTCTTTTCCTTACCTGTGTCTGCTGGATTTGCTCGTGTCACTACTGGTCGTCTTTGAGCTGCGGGTAACTACACTACGAGGTCCCTTACCCGTTTCGATTAGAGACCACGATCTCCGCCCCCAACGTCGTGGAACCCTACTCTCGACTGTACGTCCCTAAGTCCTCTCGGAAGGTGTCCACTCGTACGGTTTGTGTGTAGGTATATTAAGTAGCTGGAGATGTGGATTCCAACATGTGAAAGGACGTGACTACGATTTAAATCTTTAAAAAAAAAAAAGGGGTCGGAGCGGTGAGTCGAACGTCCTAGAATCAAAGTCCTGGTCCCTAGTTTGTGTACATGGGACGTCACCTTCATGTCTCGGGATTGGTGACCTGACGGTCCGTTAAATCTAAAAAAAAATTACTTTTTTTTTAATTTCGTTTTTTTTAAAATTATATTTCCCACTCCCGAAAACTCGACAAATCGTGAGGGAGTTCTGCGTGGGTCGGGTGTATCCGAATTGTCCCTCTGACATAGGGCAGTTTAGACTGGAGACTTCGATAGTCGGACGGAGACCCTCTGGTCGTTCCTCTGGTGACCCCTGGGTCCTCCTTCCCACCCCCCCACCTCAACCCCAGGCCTCCGGGAAGGATGTTCGTTCCCCTGGGTCGAGATACAAACGTCGGTCGGTGAGGGGTAGAGGATTGAAGGACGGGAAGAGGTAGATGGTCTTGAAAGACACGGGACCAAAGGAGTAGACATTTATCCCAAACCTTTGTCCCTCCTGGTTGGAGTTGACCCCTCAGTATAACTGTATTACTCTACTCGTGTCGTGACTCGGAGACACGGGAAGGACGGGTTTGGGTCTTGGTGTTATCGTAGTGATCTCTTTGTAGTCTGTTTAGGGGTACCTTTCCGTAGGCTGGTGTAGGGATTGATCACGAGAAGTTTTAGTAGGTCCAGTGGTTTCGGTTGTTGCCGGACTCTTTGTCCGTGTCGGTTCTCCTCGGATTCCTTTGTGTTGCTGATTCCCACTGTACCACAGACCTGCCCTAGGATCCTCTCTTTTTTCCTCTACTTCCTGAAGAGACCTCCAGGTCACCAACTTCTGAGATACAAAGGTGACGTACCCCGCGTCCAAGCTAGGAACCGGTCCTTTGATTCTAGGGCGTACGGAGCTCCACGTCGGTTTTTGTTAACAAAATTTCCCTTTTCTATTTCCTCTACTCTATCCTTGATTCCTTTGGGGTTGTTTCACGGTTGTAGTCAATTATGATTACCTAGTGGTGATTACCTGGTGTGATTAATTTCTACAATTGTTATCCCCTTCGGTTCACACCCTTTGCTCCCGCGGGAGGCATGACAGAGGAGGTAAAAAGACATTTAGATTTGAACAAAATTTTTATCCTTCGATAGCTCTGTGTGTCCCGAGGGACTCCCAGTGTAGTCACGGACCGACTCAATTTAGTCTCGACTCTTCGTTTCCTTTTTTACTCTCGGGGTCATTACGAGGTCTTGTAATTTAAGCAACTCTTTTATAAATTTACAAATTTTCATCTATATGATTTTGTTATAACCCTGAAGGGACCACCGGGTGGTCAATTCTTTGGTGGAAGGTTACGTTCCCTCAGGACTAGTCCCCTGCTTCTAGAACGTACGGTACCCCTCTGATTCGGACACACGTGACGTTGATCTCTTTCGGGTGTGTGGTGTCGCTTCTGGGTCGTGTTTTTTTAATTATTTTTTGTTTTATCGTAAGTCAGTCAAGTCAAGTCAAGTCAACGAGTCAGCACAGGCTGAGAAACGCTGGGGTACTTGACGTCGTGCGGTCCGGAGGGACAGGTAGTGGTTGAGGACCTCAAGTGAGTCTAAGTGTAGGTTCAGTCACTACGGTAGGTCGGTAGAGTAGGAGCCAGCAGGGGAAGAGGAGGACAGGGGTTAGGGAGGGTCGTAGTTTCAGAAAAGGTTACTCAGACCTCAAAGTCGAAATCGTAGTAAGAAAGGTTTCTTTAGGGTCCCGACTAGAGGAAGTCTTACCTGACCAACCTAGAGGAACGTCAGGTTCCTTCAGAGTTCTCAGAAAAGGTTGTAGTGTCAAGTTTTCGTAGTCAAGAAGTCACGAGTCGAAAGAAGTGTCAGGTTGAGAGTGTAGGTATGTACTGATGACCTTTTTGGTATCGGAACTGATCTGCCTGGAAACAACCGTTTCATTACAGAGACGAAAAGTTATACGATAGATCCAACCAGTATTGAAAAGAAGGTTCCTCATTCACAGAAAATTAAAGTACCGACGTCAGTGGTAGACGTCACTAAAACCTCGGGGGTTTTTATTTCAGACTGTGACAAAGGTGACAAAGGGGTAGATAAAGGGTACTTCACTACCCTGGTCTACGGTACTAGAAGCAAAAGACTTACAACTCGAAATTCGGTTGAAAAAGTGAGAGGAGAAAGTGAAAGTAGTTCTCCGAAAAATCAAGGAGAAGTGAAAGACGGTATTGAATAAATTGTAATTCAAATTTATAAAATAAATTTGGGTTTGGTCTTAAATAATATTTAAATGGGGACCGAAAAGAAAAATGAAGGGATCGAATTTACCTTCGTTTAAGTAACGTAAGCTAAAGATAACGGTACATTGTTTAATAGTTTGTACATGACCGAATTTTACAGTGTGTAAATGATAGACTGTCGAAACCTCCAGTCTTTAGGTTTTACCCAGGGTCCACCGTGATCACCATTTTTGGGCGGACGGTCACACCCTCTGGATTCTCTGTACCCAAGCTAGGGACCCAACCCTTCTAGGGGACCTCTTCCCTTACCGTTGGGTGAAGTCATAAGAACGGACCTCTTAAGGGTACCTGTCTCCTCGGACCTCCCGATATCAGATACCCCAGGGTGTCTCAGCTTGTATTGACTTCGTTGAATTGTGCGTGTGTGGTATGGTCTCGATTTTAGTTCCGCAGACGTCCCGACCGAGGAGGACCTCCGAAAGACCCTCTTTGGTCAGCGGACCGAAAAGGTCAAGGATCTTAGGTGGACGTAAGGAACCGGGGGAATAGTGAGGTTGGAACCGAAAGTAGTAGCGTAGGAAAGACTGAGGGGACGGAGGGAGAATGTTCCTGGGAATACTACTACAATCAGGGTAGGTCTAGTAAGGCCTGTGAGAAGGGTAGGACTTGAGGAATTACATTAGTGTAGATGTTTCGGGGAAAACGGTGTATCCCCATTGTGTAGGTGTCCAGGGTCCTAATCTTGAAGAAACTCCCCGGTAGTAGGACGAAGGGTGTAGGTAAGTCTCTACACTCCGAAGGAGGGTGTGTCGGGGTAGGTGTGGGTCCTCGTGGGGTAACGGTCCCGTCCCATTGCAAACAAGGGGTACACGGGGAAAGTAAAGGTCTCGTAAGAACAGACGTCGGTGGTTCGTCCCTGGGGCGGTCTTGTTCCACCTGGTCGAGGGTGGCGCCCTCCGGGTGACAGGAGGATTTCATGTCGGGGTGTGGGTCCTACGAGTCAGGTGGGGAGGAACACACTTGGAGGTGGGAAATAGACGTTAGACTTGAAGGGAGGGACCACCGAGTCACCATTTCTTAGGTGGACGGTTACGTCCTCTGTGTCTAAGTTAGGGACTAGACCCTCTCAGGGTGCACGCCGTCCTGTAGATTCGGGCACGTGATGTTGATGATTCGGACGCGAGGTCTCGGACTTTCGACTTTGATGACTTGGGTGCACGGCGTTGATGACTTCGGGTTCACGGGATCTTGGACATGAGGTGTTGTTCTCTTCAGTGGCGTCACTCTCACCAGGGGTGAGTGGTGTTCACCTCTTTTCGGGACGCCGTTGCTTCTGAGTCGTATCGGTTTTTATCTATTTATTTTAAAAAAAAAAAAATTCTTTGTACCCCCTCTTGTGACAG
This sequence comes from Capra ibex, assembly GCA_006410555.1. NCBI lineage: Eukaryota > Metazoa > Chordata > Mammalia > Artiodactyla > Bovidae > Capra > Capra ibex. The sequence continues at coordinate 1,769,961 of SJYO01055647.1, forward strand.
ACCCACCCAGAAGAATGTATACGACGTCACCCCGTCCCAACCCCCGTGGAAACAGGAGTTTTGAGTCCAGACGTTCTTCGGGGAAACCCCGGAGCCTGTCCGGGGAAGGAGGAGGGTTTAAGATTCTGGTTTTGTGTCGGACCGGACTGTCACTGTGTCCCACAGGTAGCCTTGTCCTTGACGCTACGCCGGGTTCCTCGAGGTGGTCGACGTGACAGTCGGTCTTTCGACTCTCGGACTTTCCGGTCGGAGGGGAGAGGGGTCCCGTCGTAGTCTTTACACCACCCCCCCATAGAGGATTTCGTTGGGACGTTTTCGGTTGTCCAAGGGTGTCCCGTCTACCCCCTCGTTTCCAGTCTCCTGTCTGTCTGAGCCCCAAGATTCCCAGAGTCCTTCGAAGGACCGACCCGTCCCTGGTTCACTGGTGACTCCGTGTGAGGGAGTCGGGGCGTTTTCCCTGGGTTTCCACCCCCGGGTCCCGTAAAGACTTGTTGACTTGTTCGAGTAGTAAAGCTTTTGCGGAGTGATATGGAGCCTTAAGGAAAACTGCCCTATTGTCGGGGCACCGTCGAAGTCTCCGCCTCCAGGAAACGAAATGTAGTAACAACAAATGGTACCCGGACAAACTCGTCACCAAGAGTTTCCCACCAGGGACCTGGTCATCGTAGTGGACTATCTTTACGACTAAGAGTCCAGGAAGAGTTTGGACGGCTGAGTCGTAGAGACCCCCTCCCTGAGTCTGTAGACACAAAATTGTTCGGGAGGACCCCGAGGACGGTGTACTCTGCCAATCTCTTGGTGTCACAGTCTCTGATTCTACTTGACTACAGTCTATGAACGAAGTCTTATTGAGTCCTTTCCCCTTTACTTTACCCACCGCCATGTCTACTTTGGCCTTCCGTCCCTGAGTTACAGACAATTTCGTCCGCTTCCCGTGCACCGTTAGAACGACACGAGAAAAAAATTTACGTGTAAACTTTAAAAGTATTGTACAAGAAAATTTGGTCAATTTTAAACGTTGGGGATGGCATGGGGGTCTCTTTGTCTAGATAGAAGGACTTCGGTTGAGGTGTTTGACAGTCGAAACCGGTGACCTACTCAAACCCTAGTGCAACATAAAGTTTTATGAACTTGAACAACTGTTGTAGAATTTTTACCGTCCATGCAAGGTCTAAAGGTCGAAGAAGGTTTTTTGTACTTCCACATGACCGAGACCCAGACGTAGGGGTACATCGGATCGTACGACTTGATTCGTCGTCGACGAGGACCGTGTCCTGAACGTTAGGCCTAGTGGTCTCCGAGGTGCCGAGGGATTGTGGAGTATGGTCCGACGAAATAAGTGACCGTAACAGGCGTACCGGGAAGGTCCCTAGACTCAAACATTCGGGACTGGATGTTATTGTGTCCTACTCTTATACCATGAGTAAGTAAGTAAGGTTGGGACGGATTCGTAGATTATACGAGTGTTGACCAGGAGTTCACGGTACCCCTTCGTTTCAAGTAGTCTGTCTCGACTCATCCCTAATCTTTTTACTGTCCAATAGGTGTTTACTGAGTCTGTGTGTTATCCTTCTCGAGTCGAGTAATTCGTATAAATGATCGTCACCCTATAGTAAATTGTGACCGTCCTGACCCTGAAGGGACCGCCGGGTCGTCAATCCTGAGGTGTAAAGGTGACGTCCCTCATGCCCAAGCGAGTGACCAACCCCTTGATTCTTGGGCCTATGGTGCACTACACCGGTTTCTTTGTTTTGTAACCGTCCTGACAGTTATCCGACCCTATGACGACCCCGTAATCGATGATTTCGTTTGAGACCACACTCACTACTATGTGAGACCATCTGTGAGACCCTATCATAACCCCTTAATCGATGATTGCGTTTTCAGGTACGGGTTATGGGGTCATTAGGGTAAGGACCCATAAGCGATTCTCTTTTCTTTTAGGTGCAGGTGTGTTTACGAGGGTCGTCAAAATGAGGACCATCGGGGTTTGATTTTTGTTGGGTCGATAATTGGTCCTGTAGTGACATATAAGTGTGTTACCATATAAATGTGTCGTAAAACCCCCCGAGGTTTTAGTGACGTCTACCACTGACGTCGGTACTTTAATTTTCTACGAATGAGAAACCTTCTTTTCAATACTGGTTAGATCTGTCGTATAACTTTTCGTCTCTGTAATGAAACGGTTGTTTCCAGACAGATCAATTCCGATACCAAAAAGGTCACCAGTTACCTGTACTCTCAACCTGACACTTCTTTCGACTCACGGCTTCTTAACTACGAAAACTTGACACTACAACCTCTTCTGAGAACTCTCAGGGAACCTGACGTTCCTCTAGGTTGGTCAGGTACGATTTCCTCTAGTCGGGACCCACAAGAAACCTTTCTTACTACGATTTCGACTTTGAGGTCATGAAACCGGTAGAGTACGCTTCTCAACTGAGTAACCTTTTCTGAGACTACGACCCTCCCTAACCCCTGTCCTCCTTTTCCCCTGCTGGCTCCTACTCTACCGACCTACCGTAGTGACTGAGCTACCTGTACTCAAACTCACTTGAGGTCCTCAACCACTACCTGTCCTTCCGGACCGCACGACGTTAAGTACCCCAGCGTTTCTCAGCCTGTGCTGATTCGTTGACTTTACTTGACTTGACTTGACTCCTTGTTGTCGGTGTACGTTACGCCCAGATAGAGTGTTCGGATTGCAACTCGTTTCTTCGGTTTGGTATAGTCATGGGTCATACACTAAGGTAAAACTATTTTATGTTTTGGTCCATTTTGATTCGATACGACCTTCTTCAGTCCCATCGTCAGTGGGAACCCCGACCCACCGTTCCCTCACCCCTCGTGGTCCCCTATGATTCTACGACGACCAATGAACTCCTACAAGTCAACACTTTCAAGACGGACAGACTATACTACTACGGTCGTAAATGACCCATGGTCCGAGTTTCCAGTGGAAATAGGGGAAGAGGGTGTTTTGTTTGGGACTGAACGAAGGTCGTAACCCGTGTTTCGGAATTTAGAGTCTCTTCTACCCGGGGCTGACATCAGGTCCGGGTACTCGGACAGATCGAAGACCATCGAAGACTCCTTTTTTTTTTTTAGGAGACGCTATTCTCCTTCTTGACTTGTCTCGAGAGAGCAACATGGTAGGGAGGAAGACCGAAACTTACTACACGCACTGTCACACTACAGACCGTGATACCGTCGGTAGTACTCTAATACTCCAGTTCCGAGTCTTTCAGTGTATCTGTGACTGGGTCACGGGACTTTATTGACTTGACGACTTATTTAGACCTTTGTAGGTGGTGGAGGTCAGAGAGGACTTCGTGTTATTATTTCGAGGGATGATATGGTCGGTGAACCTTCGTCCAAAAGACAACGAACGTCGGGTCTCCTAAGGTAGATTTCGTTACGAAAGTACATTTCGACTGTCAGGTACTCCATCCATGGTAATAGACGAGACAAAACAACTACTCTTTTGACTCCGTGGGTCTCTAATTTGGTGAATGAACGGGTTCCCGTGTTTGGGTCATCACTGTCTCCCAGGAGTTGAGCTCAGACGTGGGTCTCGGACCCGGGATTGTAAGATGACGGAACCATTTCCGAATGGCATCCACACCTACCCTTTCCTAGTGTCCCTTCCCTCTTTTGACGACTTTGTGTGTGTCAAGGCTAAGATCCTGGGGTCCGCTTAGTCCGTGTCAGAGTAGGCGGTGGCTGATGTGGTGGTACTACCCTTGAGGTCCGTCACGTTAACTGGGACGAGAAATTCTGTTCGTGTCAGAGGGGGTCCTGACTGAAGTCGGGATGAAAGAGGTATATTTAGTCCGTCTCCCGTCGGGAAGGAAGTTTGTGGGATCTTTCAGGTTCACTTCAGTGAGTCAGTACAGGCTGACAAGCGTTGGGGTACCTGACATCGGATGGTCCGAGGAGGTAGGTACCCTAAGAGGTCCGTTCTTATGACCTCACCCGACGGTAAAGGAAGAGGTCTCCTAGAAGAGCTGGGTCCCTAACTTGGGCCCAGAGGGTGAAAAGTCCGTCTGTGAAATTGGAGACTCGGTGGTCCCTTCGGAAGTTTGTGGGATTAAAGTGGGGTTATTCTTTCACCCGCTAAAGAGTTCGTACTTTGTCGAGTCGTTTGATGTCGGGCACCCGGTATAGACCGGACCACGGACAAAGACCCGTAGGACCCTCGATTGTTACCAAAATGTAAAAATAAAATAAAAAATTGAAAGATAAAATATAACCTCATATCGGCTAATTGTTACAACACTATTAAAGTCCACCTGTCGGTTTCCTGAGTCAGTATTCACATGCACATAGGTAAGAGGGGGTGTGAGAGGAGGGTAGGTATGTAAGAATTTACAACCTTCTTTTTTTTTTTTTTTCTTATGAATAACCGTTGTGTACTTAAAATGTACTTTAAGTGTTTCGACAACACTGTAAATCTGTCGGGGGCGAGTCCTACAGAGTTCCTACAGGTGTCTCTCCTGGTACACCTCCACACTCCGACTCTGTCTTGGGCAAACCGGAGATTTCGACTTTTTATAAATGATAAACAGGAGATGGTGATTACACCGTTGGGGACAGGGGAGGGGGAGTCAGAGGTACCTCTGCGCTCATGGAGGGGAAGGAGGAGCCACCGTCACGGTTCACTGGTTCCTGTACTTGACGAGACTTCTTCCGTGGGCCCACATCTGTCCGGTGTGCTGCCACCGATTTACTCCGAAGGAGGTGAGTGGAACCGGGCCCAAGTTCTTGTGTACCCCTTTGAACGGTTCCAGAGCATTCTACCGCGTTACCACGACATTCGGACCTTCTTAGTCTCCGAGTCCCGACGGTGGAAGTTTCCGAAGTAGAAAACGTTGGTCGACCCGTACGACATTAGTGGGCCCCCGGGCCAGATGGTGGATGACTTGGACTAGGTACGGTGACCCTACTCCAACCCCCCGTACTTCCCCTGTCCATGGTTGGGAGGGAGTCCAATTTGAGATAGTACTGAAATTTTAACACGAGGCTATGTGTAATTGTAGCTGACATGGTAGAAGTGGTAAAAATTCAGATGTGGAGTCGTCGTACTTCATATAAGTGTAGTAACACATTGGTAGTGGTAGTGGGTAGAGGTTTTGAAGAGTAGAAGGCGTTGACTTTGACATGAGGGTAGTCGGGGACCATGGGTGGGAAGATAGGAAACAGAGATACTCAAACGGAGGGTACCCCTGGAGGGCATTCATCTTAGTTAGTATGTTATACAGAGAAAAGCACTGACCGAATAAAGTGAGTCGTGTTATAGGAGTTTCAAGTAGGTATAACATCGGACACAGTCTTAAAGGAAGGAAAAACTCCGACTTAGGGTAAGGTTTTATACCTACTTGGTAAGACAAATAAGGAGGTAGATACCTCCCTGTGCACCCAACAAAAGTCGAAAACCGATAACACTTATTAGCACGTTACTTCTTCCCACACGTGGATAGAGAAGTTCAGGGACGAAAGTTAATAAAACTTACACATAGGGTGTCCATTTTAACGACGTAGGCTACCGTTAAGATACAAAAGTAAAAGACTCACTCCGTGACTGACGGTCTGAATGGGGTGTCGTCGACGTGGTAAAAGGTTAGGGAGGTTGTGTCGTCTTCCCAAGGTTGGAGAGGTGTGGGATCGGTTAGTGACAGTAAAAAAAAAAATTATCGTCGGGAAGGTAGTCCGTACTCCACTAGTGAGTGAAACCAATCCTAAACATAAAGGGGTTACTACTCACTACGTCCCGCGAAGGAGGACACGGACAACCTATAGACATATAGAAGGAACCTCTTTAGAGATTCAGGAACCGGATAAAAGATTAACCTAACAAAAAACCACACTAACTCAACAGGATGGTTCTGAAATTCTGGTCTAAATACGGGGTATGAAAGGTAGAGGAAAATATATATATGAATGAATAAATAAACCGATATGGTCGAGAATCGACACCGTGTGCCCTAGAAAAAAAATCAACACCGTACGTCTGACAATCGACCCCGAAGGGTTCCCCGAGTCACCATTTCTTAGACGGACGGTTACGTCCTCTGTGTCCTCTGCACCAAACTAGGGATCCTGCCTTTCTATGTGACGTCGTCCTTTACCGTTGGGTGAGGTCATAGGACGGACCTTTTAGGATACCTGTCTCCTCGGACCGCCCGATGTCAGTTACCCCACCGTCTCAGTCCGTACCGACTCGTTGACACGTGCATGTGTGTTTCTGAGAATCAACGTCGTACACCCTAGATCAAGGGATTGGTCCCTAGTTGGGGTCCGGGCGACGTACCCCCCCGTGCCTTAGACTCGGCGACCTGGTGGTCGCTTCAGGGAGGTGGACGAAAACTGACGGGAGGACCTATAAAGGTAGACCCTTTTGTCGAGGTGGTAGGTGCCCCAGGGAGTCTATCTTTGACTTCTCGAACTGAAGAGAAGACGGGGGTATGGCGTTTAGAGTAGACAGTCGTGTACACCGACTGAGAGGGACGTTTTCCCTAGACCTGAGACAAGCGAGGAAGGTTAGTGTGACAGAGGAGCGGCTCGGGGGGCCGGGAGGGGGGATGGAGTGGGGGGGGGTGGGGTGGGGGCGAAAGATAAGTGTCGTGGTCTCCCGAGACAATGTGCGTAGTCTAGCACCCGAGGGGACGAGTCCTTGTGACCGTAGAGTTCCTTGACTTTTGCTATAGATTTGAGGAGGGGTCCAGGGTGTTCGGGAGTCGGGCGGAGAGTAGAGAGTGGTGGGAGAGGGACAGGGACGAGGGGCTCGGGTGCCGAAGGAGAAGGAGGTCACGTCATTCGTTGGAGGGTGTAGGTCGGGAAACGTGAACGACACGGGAGCCAGGTGGGACGACAAGGATGCGGGTTGAGGAGTAGTGGAGTTGGTCGGGGAGGAGTCCCTCCGGGAGGGTTGGTGGGTGGGTTTCCTCTTCCTGGACCGGACCCCACAGGTGCTGACGTCGAGGGGACGGGGTGTGTTACGGGCCGAGTGCCATGGACGAGTCTTTTGTGCGTGACTTCGGACGAGCTCAGGTTCTGGTGCTTCTCCTAAGTTTTTTGTGGGAGGGGTGTGAGTGGGAGGAAAGGGGCCCAACTTTCCTGTAGTTTTCCGAGTCGACCTGAGACGGGGTCGGGGACCGGAAAGAGGGAGGGGGCGGTTCCTGTGTCCACCGGCCCTGACGACTGTCGAGACGGGGTGAATAGACCCGAGGGTCCGGTGTGTAGTGTCGACGGCCTCGGGTTCCCTTGTACCTCCAGTCACTACAGTAGGAGAACGTTCTGTTCTGTCCCTCCTGGTCCTACGGGGGTCCCTGTCCGAGGTCGAGGTCGGGGTCGGGTCCGGGCACCGGCGTCGGTGGAGCCGAGGGTGAAGGGGTCCGCTGCGATAAGGTACACGGGACTGTGTGTGGGAAGAAAGGGTAGGGATCGTGGTGGTGGGGGTAGTAGTGGGGGTAGGGGTGGTGAGGGTAGTCGGGGTGGGGGAGATGGTGGGGGTGGTAGGGGAACCGAGAGACATTCCCACCCCTTGTGAGTTTTCGTGAAACGAGGGACCTAGGGCGTCTCTCGAGGTACGGCACCTGTGATTGTAGTAGAGTAGACTGTAACTCCTTTGAGTCCTTCTACTCTAGTGACGGGTTCGTACCGGTCAAAAGACTTAGGAGTGGGAGGGATATATATATGACAGTGTATATGATAGTCATCTTACTATTAATATCAGTATTTAATATAAAATTTTAATAAAAGTGATAAGGGAGTGAATTCGTCCGTTTTTCGTGTTCACGACAGTCTCTATGCCTTTGGCTCTAAATGTTACGTGGATTCCGGTATTCATCGTGGTCTTGGGACTCCCCGAGAGCTGACGGGTCGAAGGGCGATGTCGGTTGTGAAGGTAGTGGGTCCTGGGACCTGCCGGAGGTACTTGATTCAGACTTAAATAAGGTTTTCTCCCGACTACTAATTGTCGACCCGAAGGGACCACCGAGTCACCATTTTCTTAAGTGGACGGTCACGTCCTCTGTGTCCGAACTAGGGACCCAGCCCTTCTAGGGGATATATACCGTTGGACGAGGACAGAAGAACGGACCCTTTTAGAGTACCTGTCTCCCCGGACCTCCCGATGTCAGGTACCCCAGTGTTTGTCAGTCTGTCCTGACTCGTGTGTGTGTACGTGTGTATTACTTGTCGATGTTCCGGTTGGACTACGTCGGTGGAGTGTCGAGTGTTGGCGTCGGTCGTCGTGAATGAGTGAAGGGTAAATAGCTGGGTGAATAGGGAGTGTCGATGTTGGGTACTCCGGTTCCGATACTAATAGGGGTAAAATGTCTCTGCCTTTAACTCCGGACCTTCCCGGTTCAGTGAAGGGGTGCCGGTACCTTCATCCTTTGTAGTTGGACCGTTCTTTCTCCGGATGGCTCCTTGTCTGGAGTAGGTTGTCCCTGTCAGGGACCGGTTACCGACGGCGCATCTTAAAGGTTTGACAGTGGTAACGGATCTTTGGATCTAAACATAGTAGCCGGGTAGAAATTTGAAACCGCTGGTCAAAGTAAAAAAATTATCGTCGTACCTGGTGTGTTTTGTAGAGAGGTTGGACCAGACTTAAGACCCTCTCCGACCCGACGTTGGAACCCTGTTTTCACTCCTCGAGTTCGTGACCAGGTTCAAGACAGATGTGGTCGACACATTGAAGGCCGTCCACGGAGTTGGAGAGACTCGGAGGTACTGAGGTCCCCCTTTTATTTGTAATGGCGTTGAGTCTTCTCCAATACTCCTAGGTTACTCGGATATGGTATCCGTCGGACCACGGATCGTGTGTCCTTCAAGACGGGGTTTTGGACACTTGCACCTCTGAAGGGACCACCAGGTCACCAATTCTGAGGTTTGAGGGTTACATCCCCCGGGTTCAAGTTAGGGACCAATCACTTAATCTGGGTGTACGGCGTTGGTTTCTAGGACGTACGACGTTGATTCTCTAAGACGTAAGGTGTTGTTTCTGGACCGTGTCGGTTTAATTAACAAAAAATTAATACTTGTGCTGAAATAAACCTCTGTTCCAGACAAAAAAAAAACCGACGTGCGTGGTACGACATACACCCTAGATCAAGGGATTGGACCTTGTCTTGGACACGGGAGTGTAACTCTTGTGTGTCAGAATTGGTGACCCGGTGATCCCTTTAGGGTCTTTTTCTACAGAAACGTCTACATTAATTCCTAGAGTTTTACTCTAGTAAGAGCTAATGTACCCACCTGGAATTTAAGTTACTATTCACAGGTGTCATCGTTTCTGTGTCTCCGTCTGCGGTACCCTCTATTTTCGTCTCTGATCCCCCTACTCCTGTGTTCGGTTCCTCACGGACCTCAGTGGTTTTCTGTGTTCCGAGGAATCACTCTCATACCGGTTGTGGAGTTGAAGTCTGAATACCAGAGGTCTTGACTCTCTCTTCTGTAGAGATAAGATTTGGTGGGTAGACATACCTAGAAGAGGTACCCAGGTCGCCAATTCTGAGGTGGAAGGTTACGTCCCCCACACCCAAGTTAGGGATCAGTCCCTTGATTCTGGGGTGTACGGAGTTCCACACCAGCTTTTCATTTTATTTTCTGTAGACACTAGTACACAATGTCTTCAGGGTCCTTTGTGTGAACGGGAGTCTTTCAAGGTCTTCTGTGGTACCGACAGTGGTCGTCCTTCCAAAGAAGTCTTACCTAGGGTTGGACACAGAAGGAAACAGTCCAGGGTTCCTTGCTCCGGAAACCAGTGACGAAGTCGTCATTTGTCTCTTTGTCGGGGTGGGAAACGTCGCGAGGCATATGTTTCGGGTGTCGAAACATGTGTGTGTCTGTCCGGGAGTCTGGTCCTTGTCCTCCCACAGGCCCGATCTTGTTTCCAGAGGTTCTATTGGGGAACCACGGTTTGGGTTTCACCTCTTTCCGTGCGCCCCAGGACCACCCACCCGGACTCTGCCCTTCTGTAGGGCGAGGGGCACTTGTGTTTGTAACAAACAGTCCTTCCTTGATAATTGTGTTCAACGGAAACCTCGGTCCTGGGCGACACCCCGTTCTCTCGATACTGAAAAGTACATGACGGAAAAGAAAGAAAAAAAAAACGTTGACGTCAACACTGAGAAAAAGACATACGAAAGAAAGAAAAAAAAAAAAAAAAATTCTTTGAAATTAGAAATAAATAGGACAGAATCCGGTCCGATACGTACCGTACACCCTAGGATCAAGGGGTTAGTCCCTACCTTGGACGCTTGGGACATTGACCCTCGAGTCACAGTATTGGTTACCCGGTGGTCCCTTCAGGGGTGAAAGTTAAAAAAAGTGACACGGGGATAAAATAAAAGGAATAAAGACCACGGTCGCCCCCGACAGAGCCCTGTAGGGCAGGTCGACAGAATTCGCCGTACAGAATTCGACAGTACGGTGTAGTCTCCGGTGAGATGGACATAAAATCAAACACCCTTGAGTCTTTTACCCGACGGTCAACGTCTTCTCCTGTAACTGAAAGTCTTCTTTTAGTTCAAGGATCTCTTGGGTTCTCGGTCCCGGACCTAAACTTGGACCTCAAGACGACCAGGCTTCCAGCCTGTTTGTGAACCAAGACCCAGCTTGTCATAGGAGTTCTTCAGTACGGGTCGACCTTGGAGTCTTCCGTTGTGACCTTTTGACAGAGACCTCTACACTTGTTCAATGCCTAGAGGTCTACTTCAGGAGGACCTGACTCCCACCCAGGATTCAAGTCACTGTCTATTCTTTTCCGTCCCTCCCCTGAAGGGACCGTCAAGTCGTCAATTCTGAAGATGACGTCCCCCGCACCGACACTGAGGACCGTCCCCTTGATTCTAGGACGTACACGCGTCACACCGGTTTATTTTTTTCACACCGGTTTTCAATTTACTTTATTCTCTGTTCCTGTGTCTCCGAATGTCTCCCCTGCCGGTGCACTTCTGTTTCGGGAGCCTTTAATTCTATGTGTACAGTTAATGTGTCGTTCCACTGGTGTCCGTGTGGGAATCGTCCTCCCCTGGGGATGCGACTGGCGTCTGTTATCGGGTCCCATGCACCCCAGTCGGTGTTAGGGAGGCGTAGGACTTATTCGGACTTGAGAGGGTGACTCGGAGACGTCGACTTGTCTACGGGGAGCGTGGGAGACAGGAGAGGGACGTCGACTGGAGCCAGTGACCCCTGTTTTCTAAAGATTAATTTGGTTCAGGTTTAGGACTCCAGATAGGGGTCAAATGACACACGGGGGGATACCCGTGGGGGTTTGAGACTCGGAGCTGGGACAGGAGGGTAACCGAATGTTTACCTTCTTCCTAGCTTGTGTTGAGTCTTTCCGTTTTGTTTTGTTGTGGGTACCGTTGGCGACCGTAAGATCTTCCGGTCTACCATAGTCCGCGACCTCCTCTACACCCTCCCGTACCGTTCTTGGGAAGACCTTCCGTGTAGACTACTGAGACCGAGGGCGCGGAGGGGGAAGGGTACGCACGGGATGCTGGACCGACGGGGTCCGGGACGTGTAAGGTTCCTTTATACACTCTTGAAATGCTACCCTTCAAGGTCCTACAAACGACGAACCCCTCCATCCTCACCTTCCTTGGTCTGTGGGCAGTATTTTTCTTATTTATTTTACTCTCCTTATATTTGAGCCTTTAGGTCCGTAATCTTCTTCGGTACCCCGTCTGTTCTTATGCACCTATCTAAAGGTTTACTACTTCCCTGTTCACATCCCGATTCTCGTCTTCAGCCCATGGTTCTTTCTCCAGACGAGAGAAGGGTCCGAGACCGTCGGGCACACGATCCGTATCCTGGACGGACCGGTACGGGTCGAGTTTCGTGAACGGTGGATAATCGGGTAAGCTAGAAGTAAAGTTGGGAAACCCTTCCACACCAAACATGGTAAAATACCCTCAGATTGGTTTGGGTCTCTGAACCCTTTGGACGGGGTCCAGTGCGTGTTCGTTTTCCGTCTCGGTCCTACCCGACGGTGTGGATGGACCGAGTTTTGACTCGAGGCCTGGTGACAAGACTCGTCTGGGGACCGTGGCGGACACCGTGTTCCTGTGTGTACAGGATAAATTTCTGTATGGGGGGTCCCCTACCCCCGTCCCCGCCCCCCCACCACTCTGTACTCTTCCTCCTCCTCTTCTTCTTTATATTCCTCTGTTTCCCTGAAGGGGCCACCAGGTCACCAAATTCTTAGACGGGACGTTACGTCCCTTGTACCCAAGTTGGGGACTAGACCCTTCTAAGGTGTACTGAACCCCGTTGATTCGGATACGTGGTGTTCAAGACTCGGGCTCGAGATCTTGGGTCCTCGACGTTGACGATTTCGGACTCTCGGATCTCAGACACGAAGTGTTACTCTCTTCGGTGGTGTTACTCTTCCGGTTCGTGATCTCTTCCGGGTTGTACGTCGTTGCTTCTGGGTTGTGTCGGTTTTTATTTTATTAAAAAAAATTTCCTCTGTTATAAAATTTTCCCTTTCATTTATCCGTACACATGTGTGTTTAGGGGTCGTCGTGGTAAGTGTCACTGGTTTTCCACCTTTATTGGTTTCACGGGGAGTGGCTATCTACCTATTTGTCTTACAAAGGAGGTGTGTGTCACTTTATGTTAAGTCAGTATTTTTCCTCATTTCGCGACTGTGTCCGATGTTGGACTTCTTGGGACCTTTGTATTACGGTTCCCTTTCTTCGGACCGTGTTTCCCGGTGTGTCACAGCCGGAAGTAAATATCCCTTACAGGTCTTGCCTATGTAGGAGTCTCGGTCTTTCGTCTGATCACTGACGGTCCCCTGTCCCCTCAACCTTCCTTCTTTCCTACCACTATCTTTGTAAGATCTTCGTCTGTCTCCACTACCAATATGTCGTGGCACTTACACGATTGACGGTGACTTACCTAGGGAAATTTACTAATTAAAATACAATACACTTAAAGTGGAGATATTCAATAATTTAATTTTCGGACACTACTTTGACTTGTGACTAACCTAGTGGAGCCTTCAGACCGTGAAGGCCCTTGGTCGTCCCAACGGCGAAGAGCGCCTGGGATCTCCTTTAGTCCGAACACGTGAGACTTCCACTCCCGGTTCTCACAAGTATTGGACCTCCACCTCTACGAGTGTCCTACCTCTTTGGTCCTGTCGGAGTACCTTATAAAATGTCTATACTTCTACCCCACATCAAATAACGTTGTTGTACCTACCCAGAGTGTTTGTATTACCCTTCGTTCTTGTTCTGTCTTTTTTTTTTTCTGTCTCATACACAGAATAAGGTAGTCCCGACCCGACGACATTGTTTTGTAGTGGTTCACCCACCGAATATGTGTTGTCGGCAAGTAAAGTATTCCGCCGTCCGACCTTCAGACCCCAGTCCCACGATCGCACCAGGTTACTCACACGAGAAGACCGCACGTCTGAAGAGCGACACAAGAGTGTACCACCTTCCCCACTCCGTCGAGAGATTCCAGGGAAAATACTCCCGTGATTAGGATGAGTCCTTCCGAGGTAGGTGAGAGTATTGGTTTAGTGAAGGGTTTGCGGACTGGAGGGTTGCGATAGTGGCTCCTATAATCCAAAGGTTGTATACTTAACCGCCCCCCGCCCCCCACCCCACCGGTCCTTTGCGTTTGTAAGTCCGGTATTACTTACGACGGGGTATAGGTACAGAGAGAGTGTTCAGTAGTTAGGTTTTCAATTCAGGTTTCAGAGTAGATTGATATATTTAGTTTTTACTCACTCCTCCCACACCCTCCCTCCAGATTCTCCCTCCCCTACATACATATGCATATCGACTAAGTGGAATAACATGTCGTCTTTGATTGTGTATAACATTTCCTTAATATGAGGTTATTTTTTTATTTTTATTTAAATTTTTTATTTTTTTCTTGTCCGCTCTGAGGTCGACACTTGGACACTTTAGTTTATACAATACACGAAGGTTTTACGTCACCACTCTGCCCATATCCTGTCCGTGAGGGTAAGGTTTCCCTCTTTATCTTTTTTTTTTTTTTTCCCCCCTTGTCCACGTTCCACTGGGGGTTTGGATTACCCCGTTAGTTGTATATGAGGTTCCAAGTTCTTCTTGGGCAGGAACTCGACTACAGGACAGAAGGTCTGGGTGACCCCGACACCGACCCGGGGGTGTCGAGACTCCCCCATCGACGTCCGGATTCCGAGAGGTCCGCTATGAACGGGGGACCACCGAGGTGGATGGACCCAAACACCACCCCCGTCGGGCCCGGGGTACCGAGGTGACTCGTCTCCAGTAGACTTTGCACCCGTTACTGGAGTGAAAACTCCTCCTTCGGGACCACTAGAGACTTACCGGAAGACCAGGAAGGAGGGAGTAAAATTTGTCAATGAAAGGGTCAGTTTATCGAGGGATCAGGATAGGACCTTTTAGATTCTTAGGGCTGGAGGGTGGAGTGCGGAAGGGTAGAAGAGGAAGTCAGGTTAGACCGATAAAAGGACGAGTCCACCCTCTGACAGAACAACTGTGTGTGTGATTAGAATAGTTTAACAGTAATCGGTGTGGGAACCAGAAGAGAAGGGTTGTCCGTCAAAGAAACAAAAACAAAAGGTTATGTCTATCCAACTCTTAAAAGGTTTAAAAATTTCTAGTCTAAGGGAAAACTCATAGTTAAGATAGAAATTCAGGACAGGGAGACGACCGTAAACTAGCATTCGGAAGGTCTCATTGGCACGAGTCTTGGTCGACGCCGGTCCATCGGCGAAAGTAGTGGGTGACTAAGATGGTTCTTGCAACGTTGTGTTAGTGTCGAGTCGGTCCAAGAGACGGTAAAGTGTTGTGACGGAAAGGGGGTCAAACGTTCAAGGAGAAAAAGTGGACTCTATAGTAGTCTTACCGGAGTGGTTGTAAGACGAGTGTTGGAGAATCCAAAGAGATTGTTTGGTCTCCGAAAGAGTTGTTGAGAGGAGAGATAGACTTGGGGGTGATCTTAGTGAAATAAGAAAAAAATTTTTTTTATATAAAAGAACCGGTGTGGTGTGTCGTACTCCCACTGTACCCCCTCGAATCAAGAGGTTAGTCCCTAACTTGGGTACGGGAGACGTAACTTTCGTATTCCAGTATTGGTGACCTGGTGGTCCCTTCAGGAATCTTAACGAAAATTACTAGAGAAGTACCGTCATTATCCGAAAAGGTCATTCGTGGACTTCTGAGAAGGTCGGAGATAAGTAATGGGTCTAGGTTTCGTGAAGACGCAAAAATTCATATAATGACGTCTCGGGGAGGACCTTGGTTAAAGACAGAATCAGGTAAACCCACCAAGAGTGTTTTACGGTATCTGGTCTACCGAATGTTTTTGTCTTCCGACCTTCAGACTCTAGAACCAACCCATTCTTGGGAGAAGACCCGATCTCTGAGAATGACGCAGGAGTGTAATACCTTCTCCGTTCCCTCGAGAGACACTCCACCACCCCCCCCACCACAAAAAAGATTTCCCGTGATTAGGATAAGTGTTCCCGAGGTGGAAGTATTCGATTAGTGGAGGGTTTCCGGAGTGGAGGATTGAAGTAGTGAAACCTGTAATCCTAAAGTTTCATACTTAAAACTCTCTTATGTCCTTCAGTCTAGTATCGTCATTCTAGGGTGAGTACATTTCAAGTGTTAGTCTGTTTTGATTACGGTCACAAATCCCTACATCTGTAGCATTGTGCTATTTTTCGGTTCGTTCGACCTTTGTTCGTGTCCAAGAAGACGTCCCCGAAGACCTCCCGTCGACTCCAAGACGAAAAAATAGACCCCTACTAGTGTGACTACGAATAGAATCTATAAATAAATTGTACACACAGAATCTGTGAATGAAAGTTCATACATTATAAAGTGTTATTTTTCTTTAGTTTCCCCTGAAGGGACCACCGGGTCACCAATTCTTAGGCGGAAGGTTACGTCCCCTGAGTCCAAGTTAGGGTCCAGCCCCTTGATTCTAGGGTGCACGAAAGCCCGTTGATTCGGGTACGTGACGTTGATGACTTGGACGCGAGATCTCAGACACGCGGCGTTGTTCTCTTTGCGTCGTTTCTGTTTTAAGTTTCAACTTTTAGGTTTCGTCCTCCGACGTCGCCCACCTTAGGCCCCTGGGACCCTTGTCCGTCAGCTTCCTTCAGGGCTCCGGATCAACCAGAAAGTTTCGACGGTTCCCTAAGGCCACCGTCGTCCGAGAGTCGACTCATTTCGGGCTCACTGGAAGTAGGCGGTCGGTTCTCCGGTCTACCCCAGTCCCCCTGGACCGTATTCTTGAAGACATTCCGAGTCTCCCTGCGCGCCCCTTCTGTTCTTCCGGGAGTGGACGGCAGATTAGAGGTGGTCTGTCGGAGACCGTGGGGTCTCCACGTTACGGAAGGGTCCGGTCTCCTACTCCGCCGTTGGGTCGGGTGTCCGGTAGTGCGAAGGTACCAGGACCCTCTACTCCTCCCGACCTCCCCTCACCCGTCCGACCGACTCCCGCCGACCTTCCTAGTGTGTGGACCCGTACTCCCGTTCCTTAGTCTCGATTCTTTTAATCCTTCGTCTACCTCCTTGTCGACTTTCTCGGCTCCGGCCTACCTTAGTCCCCGAAGAAGGTCAGGTTCCCCTCCAAATTTGAGTGGGCCCCCCCGGGTCCGACCGACGTCCTCCCCCGACCGACGGTTCGACCCCCACTCTCTCCCCTCAGGGTTGTAGGTAGGGCTGAGATGAGGGTAGACTGAGTTTGTTCCTCTGAAAACACATCCTTAGACAGTCTTCTTTTGCACGTGAGCGCGCCTTTGTCTGTTTAGGTTTAACTTCCCGTAGGACGGTTTTATGACCGGACAGGGAAATATTTGCGACTACAACACTTCCCAAGTCATTTTTCTTGTCCCGACCTCCCTATCAGACCTAATTTCCTCCTCTTTCTTTGTTCCGTTGGTCTGTGTCCTGTACTAAGTTTGTTATTTCTGTTTTTTAACAACATTATCCCGAGTACCCTGTCATTCCCTGAGACTTACAGTAGACTCGTACTCTAGTTTCTTCGTTCGGTAGTGTTCGGAAAGACGCACACTGCCACTGACCACCAATGTCTTTTTTTATAAGGACAGGAATTCTGTGCGTGCGCCGTCACGAGGTCTCACTCTACAGTAGTGTAAGCGTTCGTTGAGAGTCTACCAAACCGGTGCTCTCTGTCTCTTGTGTTTACGGGGTTTAACGTCGTAGTCACCTCTAACTCTCTTCCGAATGTCTTTAAGTAACGTGACACAAGTGTTGAAAGGGTTTTGTTTTAAAAAGTTTGACTTTGTAGTCCCACCCTTTTCTTGTGATGACGAGTACCCTTACCGACCATGTTGGCACCCTACAAGTTAGTAGATCTATGGGTGACTCTCGATGGGTCCACGGACCCCTTTTAAGTCTCTTCTCTACCGTAGTCTTTTCGTTCTACGACCTTTCTCCCGTATCACGTCAGGGTAAGACCATTTCACTGGTTGATTGATTAGGATGTTACCCACACACATATTCCAATTATACTACTGTTCTCTTTTTTGAGTCCACTGTGAACGGTTCGACAATAAGATTCAGTCCCCAGGGGTTGGAGGTTCTAGATTACGGTCTACTAGACTCCACCTCGACTACATTCTTTTTGTCTTTCTTTCACGTGTTATTTGCATTACTCAGTTTAGTAGAGTTTTGGTAAGGGGAATGTGGACCCAGGGACCTCTGTTACAGAAGGTGCTTTGGTCAGGGACCACGGTTTTTCCGACCCTGGTGACAAGATTCCTGAAATGTACACGGGTGGGGGAGTAGAAGTATTCTCGGGACATATCCTCTATGAAAGTAATTATGGTAAAATGTCTCCTCCTTTATTCCGTGTCTCTCCAATTCAGTGAACAGGTTTCTGTATGTCGATTCTTTCCCGTCTTGGTCCTAAACTTTGGTCCGACGGACCGAGGTTTCAGATGCGAGAACCCAGGTGGATCGAGGACCTACGGTTTTGAGACCGGTCTGGGATCTCTCTTAGGACCCCCAAACTCTTCGGTACGGACTGGAACTACCACTGTATAGTTGTGACGGAAGGTGGAGGGGGACAAGGTCAGACAGGGTACGAAGAGTAGATCCACCTTCCCAGAGTACGCCCGTGTGTCCCGTGAGAGACACGTGTTCCCCTAGGAGGGTCTCTGGGAACCCCGGACCGACAGGTCCTCCCAGTGAGGGTGTGGCTGGAGGAGTGACAGGATCCACTTCTTCCCATACAGGATCCCAAACCCTGTTCCTAGTTGTTCCAACAGTCCTCAAGTAGGCCCCCTGACAGCTACTGTCCCCCCGACCAAGTGACGTCTTACATGGACGACCGATGTTACTAAGGACCAGTTGAGGAGACGTATACATGGACAAGACATGTTCAAGACTACTTCCACTCTTTGAACCGAATAGAGAGAAGGTGCGGTGGGGGAGGTCGCGTGTGGTTCCCGCCGAGGGTGGGCCCTTTCTGTTTCGGACGTGAAACCGTGTGGGGTCGGGACTGTGAAGAGGGTCCAATGTTGTTTGTGGAGGAGGGTTAGGACGAAGGTCCTCCACCCACCCGCCCGCCCGTCTGTCCCTGGGACCCTTGAAAGATGGACTTTTTGTAATCGAGTACTGAACGAAAGTGTTGACGAACCGAAGAGGGTTCGGGACGAGGGGGTCGGGTAGACTGGAAGCGGGTGAAAGGGACGGGTGAACCGTTGTCAGAAGGGACTGTCACAATCAACGAGTCAGCACAGGTTGAGAAACGCTGGGGTACCTGACGCCGGGTGGTCCGAAGAGACAGGTACTCTAAAAGGCCCGTTCCTATGGCCTCACCCAACGGTAAAGGAAGAGGTCCCCTAGAAGGGTTGGGTCCCTAACTTGGGCCCAAAGGACGTGACGTCCGTCTATGAGTGACGATTAAACGAGAGACCGGAATGAATTTAGGAACGAGGGAGACCCAAAAACAAAAGACTTTCTTATTTTCTACCTTGACTCACGGTCTAGATTGTTAGACTCAAATACTTTGTAAGGTAATGTCTTTGTTAATCGACTAGTCAATGGTGGGAGAGTTCGTCAAGTTCCATCACTGTTTCTTTTATTAGAGATTGTGATGTTATCCGTCTCCGTCACTCTCCGTCACTCTACTTCACTCTTTCGATAAGACCTCTTTTCGTATGTAGTTAGTAAAGACGACGGACAGTAGGAAAGGAGGAAGAGGATTGTCAGGAAGGGTGGGAAAGGGAAATCCCGTGGTGGGTGGGGTGGAGTCAGAGGGACGAAATCCCCCTTTTTTCTGGAGGGAGAGGTTGAGGTTCCTACCCGTAGATTAGGTTCGAACTGGTTAGTCCCGTCAGGGAAGGAAAGAGTTCGATGTCGCTAATCGAGTCCCTATTCGCATGCTCTGTTCGGGACTGTTAGTCTCGGGTACTCGGAAGTATGATGTTGAAATGGGTCGGTGACCCTTTTAAGAGATGGAGACTTCCAGGGAGGTATTTCAAGGGAAACCTCTGGGTACCCCTTTAATTTTCGTTGGTCAAAGAGGGGGTGCACCGCGTCCACGGGTAGACTCGGGATCCAAATTTTTACTTACAAATAGAGAACCTAACGTAAGTCCGACCTGGGGAATGTCCTGGGTGCCCTCTTTGTTGTCCCGGTGTCCTTCGAGGAGGGTGGGAGAGAGACGTGGGAGATCCGGTTATGATTGGGTCAACTGAGTACCAAATAACTCACGTCCATTTACTAAAACGGACCAACTCTGCTGTACTCTAGGATATGCATGTCTCCTTCATGCATAGGGGTCGTTTGACCTGGACCTAGAGGGTTGAGGTCGGAGTGCGGTAAAGACGGGTACTCCTATTCTTTGCATTTGTTAAGGTGAAATTACTACTTGGTCCCGGAGTTACGTCACCCTCCCTTTATTGTGGGGAGGGGGTTAGGTTCGGTGGGTCGACTTCGGTTCTACGGTCGTCCTCCTGGGAAGAGGGAGACTCTCCGTCTCACTCCACCGAGGTCCGGTCGGAGGTGTGGAGGGACCCAGGGACCCGGTTCGGTCCACGACAAAGAAATGGATGGTGGGGGTCTGTCGGGGTTACTGTTGAAAGTATTTGACCACAGGGAAACTTGACCCCGTCTCCTCCTTAGTTAGTCTTCTGTGGTTGCGAGTCGGTCCTTTTGGTGGGTCAGTGACCTCAGTCTCTCTATAGAGACCTTGTGTCCGTCCTGAACAACTCTAAGTCCAGGACTTAGGTACTTATGTGGTGTTTCTGGTCCGAGGGTCCAGAAGAGACCACGCCCTCTATCCTCCCCTTCTTCCCCTTCTCGGTCGTAACTTCGGTTTCTCAGACGGAAGGTTTAGGTACTTAAACTTCTAGGGCTAATCTGAGGAGAGTGACGGAGCCGGACTCCAGGGAAGGGTCGGTCCAGAGACGGGATCTGGTCCCAAGGGTTGGAGCCCTATGTTAGTACTCGTTCTGTCTGTTCCGGGGACGGAGCCCCTTGGAGTTGGTTCACTTGTCATAATAAGGTCTTACCACTGTCGAATCTTCTATTATTGTACCTTACGAATATTGTGTCTATCCCATCCAAGTATCCCACCCCTGCCCCCCTCCTTTTCCCATTAACAGTTCTCATAGTAAACTCGAATTTATTCTTTTCTTAGGTCGTATTTTCAGTCCTCCTTTTTCCGAAGACTCCTCTTCCTTGTCAGACACGTTTCCGAGACTCCGTCCTTTCTTGTGGACACGTGCCCTCTTTTTCTTTTCGAGTATTCCGCTTAAGAAACCAACAGGTCACCAATCCTGAGGTACGAAAGTGACGGATCCTGGTCCAAACTAGGGACCAGCCCCTTGATTCTAGGACATTCGACGCACCGTATTGGTTTTTGTTTTTTGTTGTTCTTCTTTTCAGACACTCCGATGTTGTCTCATTTCACGTCCCTCACCTCCGTCCTTTCCCCGAGTGTCCGACACTCCTCGTCTACCCAAAGTGTGGTGTGGGTTCTTCCAAAAGTAGGCATAACACTTTACTACGTTAAATGTAATAAAAATTCTCGTATCCCCCTGAAGGGACCACCAGGTTACCTATTCTTAGGTGGACGGTCACGTCCCTAGTACCCAAGTTAGGGACCAGACCCTTCTAAGGTGTGTGGCGTACCGTTGATTCGGACACCCGGTGTTGATGACTTCGGGCACTCGGGATCTCGGCCTCGGGGTGTTGTTCTCTTCGGTGGAGTTACTCTTCGGCCATGTGGCGTTGATCTCTCATCGGGGGTGAGGGACGTTGACCTTTGTTGGGAACGTTGCTCCTGGGTCATGTTGGTATTTATTTATGTGATGTATGTATATATTCACGTCGACCCGAAGGGACCACCAGATCACCAATTCTGTTGTACGAAGGTGAAGGCCCTTACATCTAAGTCAGGGATCAGTTCCTTCAAGACGTCCGACACTCCATGTCGGTTTCTTTCTTTCTTTATAGTTTTTATTAGGGTTTATTCTTCTTTTTGTTATTTCTTGTAAGATGACACCGTCCCTTTTACCTGTGCTCACCGCACTCGCCCTCATCTGCCGGGCCTCTCCCTCGAGGACGTCACCCACTCTCCACCCTGGTGAAGTACAGCTCACGTCGGTGTGTCCCCCTCCCCTCGGGGGGGTACAGTGGTATCTCCCACTGTTGAACGGTGACCAGTGCATGGAGGGACACTTTGGTGAGAGCAGAAGATTTGTAGACATTGGTAAACTCTTGGATGGTAATACACGATCCGTAGTAAGGTTCACGCACCCTGTGTCGTTACTTGTTTTTGGTTCCAGGGACGGGAGTACCCGGACTGTGAGAGTGTCTCTCTTTGTGTGTTACTCGTTATTTGTCCTACGTTTCCACTTAAGACGTCATAGAGTCACCTACTACCCCGTTGTCTTCTTTTTGTCGTCCCATTCCTTCCAAGCCTCGTGGCCCCTTTCCCTTCTTTTGAACGTTGTAAGTTGTTCTCTTCCTGAAGGGACCACCGGGGTACCAATTCTTGGGTGTGAACGTGATGTTCCTCGTGTCCAAGCTAGGGCCCATCCCCTTCATTCCAGGGCGTACGACGTATCACTCTGGTTTTTTTATTTTCTCTTTCTAGGTACTCTTTCGCTCTAGGCTTGTTTCCGGATTTCCTCCGTCCTCTCTCTTAGTGCGTGTGCAGTGTAGTCCCTTTCTCGACACCCGCTCCCTTCTTGAGTTATTCGGGCTACACGGTCAATCAGACTCCTGGTCGGTCGTCCCGGTCCACGTTCCAGTTCGACTTCCCCTCCTGTCTTTCCCCACTCCAAGCCTACCATCTCCGGAATTCCCGGTTGTATTTCAGAGTGGAACCGAGCCTCCCCTACCACATCCGGGTGACAGCCCGAAATAAATTCGTCTTCTCCCACTACGAGACTAACGTCTAAAGTACCCTAGCGAAGCCGACGACACGACTTTTTGGATCGGTCCCTCGTTTCCACCCGTGTCCCTCTACTCGTTCTTAGGTCCGACCACGGGACCTGGTCGCACCACCGGGACCCACACCTCTCTTCGACCTGAGACCCATATAAAAATGAAAACACAAAAAGCCCAATAAATCATAGAATACAAATAGACAAATAAATAAATCGACGAGGTGTAGAATTGATCCCGTGTCCCCTATAAACTAGAAGTAACGTCGTACTCCCTGGAAAAAAAAAGGACAATACAGTACGCTTTAGAGAATTAACGTCGTACGCCCTAGAAATCAGGACCTTACTCTTGAAATTTTCAACGTGGGACACCCTAGATCGAGGGACTGGTCCCTAGTTTGGAGCCGGGGGACGTAGCTGTTGCACCTCAGAGTCGGTGACCTGGTGGTCCCTCCAGAGAGACGATTATAAAACTTCTACTCCGGTTTTTGTTTTCCAGGTTGCACCCTTCACTCTCTCAGTTCCGACTGAGGTTCCGAAAGCCGGCCCCCTCGACCGTCTACTCTTCGCTACCGGACTCTACCCTTACACCGTCCTCCTTACTTCAAGACCCCGTCCCCGTCACTACCCTTCAGTTCGCGACCGATCTCATTCGCACTGAACGGAGATTGTGGGTCCAACTCTATGTCTCGACCGGTGACCTACGAGTTCCGACCTCAAGTTCCCCTTTCCTGACCCGGATCCTATAGTTAAATCCTCCCCGGGTCTGTTTCTACCGTAATCTGCACACTCTAGCACACTGGAGTCGGTCCTTTCCGAAATCACGTCCCTGCACGGTTACCGGTCGCCAGTCCCTCTATTCCTCTGTGGTCGTAGACTCAAGTTCTCGTCGGGTTCTCTGGTGTGTTGTTTCACAGAGTTCTCAGGAAGATCGTCGAAGGTCTTTTCCACCTTCCTTGAAGTGGGGTTTACGGTCCTTCGTTCGTGTCCAGCCCGGTGAGGATAAGGAAGGAGGATGGGTCGTGCTTCGTTATTTAGCCCCGTGTCCTCCTTTACTAC
Source organism: Capra ibex (assembly GCA_006410555.1). Classification (NCBI taxonomy): domain Eukaryota; kingdom Metazoa; phylum Chordata; class Mammalia; order Artiodactyla; family Bovidae; genus Capra; species Capra ibex. Next base: position 1,793,431 of record SJYO01055647.1, read on the forward strand.
CCCACCTCCACCCCCTTCCTTCGGTCTGTTACTTCGGTCGACGCGGGTCCCAGTGGTCCCCGGACCTGGAGACCCAAGTCCCTCCAAGACTCGAAGTTTACACCCAGGGTCCGTGGGGACCTGTCCGACATTGATCGGTCGAGGTCCCGGGGTCTCTCGGGGGTTTGGTTCTTACTCGAAAAGCCACAACAAAAAACAAAGAGAAACGTAAAGTCGAGGGTACCGGGGAGGTTCCCGGTCACCTCCGGTTCCAGTGTAGACTTGGTCGTCCGTCCTCTACCCCGTGTAATTTCTTGAAGAGGAAAACAGAAAAAAAACCGACTCAGGATGGATGTCAACTTAAGAAACGTGAGATTTACACAAATACCCTTACTTCGACGACCTAGAGATACCGTGTCTTCCCCCCACCCCCCTCCCCCTCATCCACGAGAACATTGGTTTAAGAGATGAAGATTCTACTACTCGTCTCTTCAGTCGGAACACCGACTTTGGACGGAACCCCCCGGAGAGACGACGACTGGTTCGCGTATCCTAGTACGAAGGTCCGTGGTTCTAGGTGTCAGTGACTGCCTCGTCTGTACGGACCCGGGTTCGAGGTCGTCTTATTTTGACGGGTTCTCTTTTACTTTTAGAAGTTGCTCGTTCAGGAACTGTAGGTGAGTGAAGGCAGGGTAAACGATGTACAACTTCAGTATTGTCCTACTAAGGTCCATCGGTTCGAACAGATTTAAGATCGATTAGTGTACCCAGTCTGTCTCCGGACAGTTCATACTCAGTAGGATCCTTCCGAACCCCTTGTACAGTACTTTACCCTTTTCGGTCCGCGTGACTTGGGCCCAGAGGGCGTGACGTCCGTCTGAGAAATGGTAGACTCGGAGGTCCCTTCGGGAGGACTTCTAGGAAACCTCTTCCTTTACCGTTAGGTGAGGTCATAGGAAGGGACCTTTTACGGTATCTACTCCTCGGACCGTCCAATGTCAGGTACCCCAGCGTTCTCAGTCTGTGCTGATACACTGAAGTGAAAAAGAAAGAAAGAAAGAAATCCACGTGACTTGTGTCGGAGCCCGGTCCGGAGGTCTTCCGGTCTGGCGTTGTCCTGTGTACCGGTGCGTACACGTATGTGTAGGGTTGTGTGAGTCTTGTGCACAATGGTACACACAGGTGTACACATTGATATGCGGGTCGTACACAGCTGTGTGTACACTTGGGTGCGTATATGTGTACCTATTGTTATTATGCACACTTGGGTACACACGGTTCTTGGTTCAGACCCGTGTACAGTTACATACACATGTGTGCACAAGTACATGTATGTGCGTATGCGATAGTGTTTCTGTGACATGGGGTACGGTTGTGTGTTGTACTTACACACGTACGAAGTCGTGTACCAGTGTGTGTTCACACGTACCCACGTACGGTTATGTACAAACACGCAGTGTGTACATGGTGGCCGTACGTATATGTATGTAGTTGTACATATAGGTCGTGTGAGAGTTTGTGTGTGTGACCACTTCGTTTAGGTACTCCTATGTTTCTCCCTTTGTTTTTATTGGCTGTGAGTCCGTTTGATTTTTATCGGGTACAAAAAGTCGGGACCGAGACCTCATTCACCTTCGGCGGGAGAGTGTGTGGTCTCCCCATCCTTCGGGGTCCGTCCTTTCTCCTTCTTTTTGTGGTGTTTTAACCTTGTGTGGACGCTGGGGTGACGGGGGACTCTTCCCTCACGCAGGGGACACTAGACACCGGTGCCCAGTTCAGATGTCGGAATAGGAGGTACCGGTCTCCGTCGGTCTACGTCAGTCGGGAGTTGTGAAACTGTGGGAGGCTCTGTGCTGGGGACCCCGAAAGACCTCGGGGTCTGTCCCCTGTCCCTTGTCTCGACCGGTTCGTCTGGGAAGTCCTGTCGCCCCTGTGGGACTCTTAACGACCCTGGTGTCCGGTCGAAGGGAACCGTAGCCACTAAGATCTCGGGTGGGTCCGGATAGCCTGTCGGTACCTCCCTTCCGCAGCCCTCCGTGGACGTGAGTGTCAAACTCCCTCCACTACTAGTCCTCTTTTCGGACCCTTCCTGGGATGGCGGGGTGACAGACACGTCCTTTTCCTGTTCCCTGTCGCCTGGGTTCGTCTCTGGTCCCCTTCCCAAACGGGATGGAGGTTTGTGGTTCGACTCGAGAGTCCCTATGTCTCACCCCTTCTCTCCCAGGTGTCCGTCGTCGGGTGGGTCGATCTCGATGTCGATGGGTGGTCTCGTGATGTCGCCACACTGGACCCCGTTCACAGAAAAGCCGAGACACGAAGGTAAAGGGAGTTATTTTTTCCTCCGTTGCCTTCGATAAATCTATGATTTACTTCGCTCACTGACGTCCATTTTGTGGATCTTGTCATAGACCACGAATTAACCACAGATGGCTGTCAAGAGAGAGGGTTGGGGGTGGAGACTTGACTACGTGTTTTCTTTAGACGGTCTCTCGCTTTTCATTGACCACCGAAGGTCCGCCAAGGTACCATTTCTTGAGTGGACAGTTACGTCTTCTACACCCAAGTTAGGGACCCAGTTCTTCTAGGGGACCTCCTCCTTTGCCGTTGGCCGAGGTCGTAAGAACGACCTTTTAAGGATACCTGTCTCCTCGGACCACCCAATGTCCGGTACCCCGGTGGTTCTCAGTGTGTGCTGACTCGTAAATGCGGAACCACTCTTCGTTGACCCCGTCTCGTACCAAGGAACCCACCGGGGACGTCTCCCTCTCCCCCATTTTTATTCCTCCGACTCCCAACCCCACCCCTTTCCGGTTCCTTTCCCGGGTTGGAGTTTCGTGAGTCCCAGACAAGTAGGGTGGTAGGGTAACACTTGGGTTCGTGACTAGACCAGGACCCCTGTGATGTCTCGGTCACTGTCCTGTCGGGGGTGAGGACGGGTGCTCCCTCTTTCTTTTACGTGTTTAGTTGTCCATTGTATTCAACCCCCACCGAAATCCCTGCACTCTCCGCTCGACACGTGCGGACTCCCCACTCGGAAGTCCCGCCACCCCTTTCGTTCGGTCTCAAACCACCTTGGTCCGAGTCACCCGAGTTCCTGCGACTTCTGACCTGTGACACCGTCCACTCGTCCCCCAGTTCCGTCCCCCACGTCACTTCCTCCATTGTCCTCGGCCTAGTACCGTCCCTCAAGTCGAGTGGTTTGACTGGAACCATAAGTGAGTCTCACTTTACCCCTATGGAGTTTCCCGACATTTGTCTCTCCCGTGCACTAGTCCAACAGATACCTCTGGTCTCTACTCTGATGCCGTAGCCAGGTTCACCACTTACCTCCTCCGGTCTTACCATTTCTATAACTCTTCCACAGTCTTACGTTTATACAAACTTCCATTAGGATTATCTAAAACGACTACCTCGTCTATGTTCCTATGGTGTTTTACGTAGGTCCTATTGGGTTCCAAACACGGAGACATGAACCTCCCTTGTTTACCTCCACAGTAAATAGCTCGTCCCCTGTGTCCACTCCCTTCTTAAACCATCGACCTTTTTACTCACCTATTTCGTGGGTTTTGAAATTTCTACCGTCTCTTCCTCGAAGGGACCACCAGGTCACCGAATGTCAGACTCAAGGGTTACGTCCCCCGGGCCCAAGCTAGGGACCAGTCTCTTGATCTAGGGTGTACGGTGTTGCTTTCTAGAGTGTACGAAGTTGATTCTCGGCCGTGTCGGTTTTATTTATTTTAAAAAAAAAAAATTTTCTCTCTCTCTCTCTGAGCCAAAGGGTGAAGGGGGTGGGGGCCGGCACTTCTTCCGATGGTCCAGGTAGAGATGTGTACCACCGGGTCGTCTATTCGGGGAAGGGGAACCGGGTCGTCCTGGAGGGGACCACCTGGTCTCTGTCGGTCATTAAACCCTTATGTACGGGTCTCTACATCGGGTCCCAAGGGTTAGGTACGTTTGTCTCCCGGTGCGTACGGTCCGAGGTAAGCTCCGATACCTATGTTCGTACTGGCAGGAGGACCCTAAACGGAGTCCTGTAAAAGTGTGTGTGTGTGTGTGTGGTCGTTTATGAGAGAATTCGAAAACAAAGGGATTGACATCTGCTACTGTTACTCTCCACACAGGGTCTTAAGAGGGTCCTGATTAACTCTACTAACTGTAAATGTTTCTACGGACCGTGTTTCAGTAGGAACTAATGTGAGGATTTACGCAAGTCAGACTTGTGGAGAGTAGGTTGGGAGGGGTGACCGCCCCTCTTTCCTCTTCTTTACTCAGAGTAAGAGGGAGTTCCGGAGAGGGTCCCTCGAGGTAGGTGTCCAGGAGAGCCGACACTCGGAGGGTGTGAGACATGACTTGAGTAAACCGGTAAGAAACCCCCTTTCGATACCTAAGTATTGATTGGAAATTGATTTGTGTCTTATGTACTTATATAAGAGGAACAAATTTTTCTTTTTCAGTCCCCCAAGGGTCACGTCCCTCGGGTCTAAGTTAGGGGCCAGTCCCTTGATCAAAGGTGTTCGGTGTTGATTCTCAAACGTACGGCTTTGATTTTTTCTGAGGCGTGCGACGTTGATTTTTTTTTTTTTTTTTCTAGGACGTCCGGTTTTAATTCTGGACCGGGTCTGTTTAACTAATTAATAAATTTTTTCTTCATACTTGAAGTGTCTATTTCGTACGAAGGGGGGTAGTGTGGGGGTTGAGGGACTCATTGGTGAAAACAGTCAGACCACGTGGGAAGGTGTAGAAAAAGACACGAAAATGTGCGTGACTATCTTTAGGTCACTTTTATGTCTCAAAGCACCTCACGCAAACAAAAAAAAAAATTGTATTTCTTGGAATATCGAAAAAAAGGCAATCAGTGCACAAGCAGGCGAAACGAAAAGACACGGGTTTATATATTTCTAGATCAAGAAAGAGAGATTAGAGACGGGTCTTTAGGTGGCCTATTTTCTGAAGACGTAAGGAAGGATAAGAGGACAACTTCACATCTGGGTCTAAACACCAGTCCTAAGGACTGGTAATGACGGTACTCGACACACTTGGGACTGTACAGAGACCCGAAACATACGGAGTCAAAGGAATAGACATCCTTCCTTTTTGTGGTGTTGTCGAATGTTCTCACACTATTGGAAGTTTACTCTTTTGCCCATGTAGGTCCCGCCACGCTGTGTGTACAGTAGTGGAAACATGAAGTAGTAGAACTGTCCTTCGTTTGATCTAGACTAAGGACGGAGTCTCGACTTCTGTGTTAGGGACCGAGTCTCCACTTCATTGACCGGACTCCAGGGGTCGTTCGTTTCCCGTGACGGTCCCGACGTTTGGGACTCGAGACCTTTGACTGTGGTCAAAGTTTTACCCACGTTGGGGTAGTCGTTGGACTCTTTGTATTTAATGTGCGTAGTCTAATTGGGCGGTTTTAATAAGTTCTACGATTATTTAACCAGCAGTGGTTATTACCGTCTCTACACCCCCTCACTCATCAAAGTATGAGACCTACCTTAATATTTACGAGAACTAGAAGTCTCCCCAGTAATCCGACACTGGTTTAAGTTTTGCCTGTCTGGAAGACCAGATCTCCGAAGGGAAGATCTTTACGTGGGTCACCTTCACCAATAGGTGCATGTGTCTTTCCGTGCATACTCTTTTAATAGTCAGTTACCTCTTTGTCCATTCATTCACATGTCATAAGTTTCTTTATGATACGTTGTCACTTTTACACTGTCTATACCTTTTAAAAAGTTTACTATAGACACTTAACTTTTCGTTTGACGTCCGACAAATCTGTATCATATCAAGTTATGTACATTCATATATAATACAGATATACAGATACAGATTTATGTGTAGGTACTACACATAGAGATATTTTCAGAAGAATGCTTCTATTAGAACCTGCTACCACCATGATAGCTCTTCCCCTTATTTTACTCGCCCCCCTCTCCGGGACAAAAGGGAGTTGAACTTAAAAAAAAAATGTTTGTTCTTACGTACAGGACCCCAAAGGGACCACCGAGTCACTATTTCTTAGGTGGACGATTACCGTCTCTGTGTCAAAGCTGGGGACAAGGTCCTTCTAGGGTGTACGACGTCTCGGTGATTCGGGCACATGGTGTCGATGACTCGGACACGAGGTCCCAGGTCCTTGGCGTTGATGACTTGGGGGTACGGTGTTGGTGACTTCGGGCTCACGGGATCTCGGGGACGAGGCGTTGTTCTCTTCGGTGGTGTTACTCTTCGGACACGGGGCTTTTCTCCTCGGGGACGAGCGGCGTTGATCTTTCCTCGGGCGTGTCGTCACTTCTCGGTCGTGTCGGTGTTTTGTTTATTTATTTTAATAAAATTTTTTCTTTTCTTTGTCAAAGAGCCAATTTTTTCTTACGTACAGAAAATATATGTACCTGAAGAAAGTAATTGGGGTTTCGTATTTTGTCATCTTTAGTTTCGTGTTCAGGAGGGTAAGTTCAACATATACCTGTGCACGTCGGTTTCGTTTGTGGTTGTCCGGTAGGGAAGGAGAGGATTGCATGATGAGTTAGTCAGAGGACTTGTGTCCGTGAGAAGACTGCCTTCCGAGAACCGGCCTCGTACCGGACTCGACAGGTTCTTCGACCGTGTCCGACCCGAGCGGAGGCACAGAAGTGTGGTGAGTCGGTGTCTGGTTAGTGGAAACCCTATAAACACCATCTACGACCCACTGAGAGGGAGTTCAAATTCGGACCTTTAGAATCGAGACCCTGTTGACTCCTGTCACCGCGAAAGGAGAGACCTTCGGGTCTCCTCCTTACTCTTTAATCCATCCCGTACGTACACGCGTACATGTGAGTGTGTGTGTGTGTGTGTGTAGGAAGACTGAACGGTATTTTTCTTTTGTGGACGTAATTCAGGTTCTTCCTGACCCAACTGTTCTAAGAAGTAGTTGATATTTAAGGTGAGTAGGGGTAGGGCGGCGGGGGTTCCGTTCTCCGATAAACGTGTCCTATTGCTGTCCCAAGTGGTACGCATGTCGTGTGCTCTCTGGTAGGGAGGTACTACGTGTAGGGAGGTACTGTGTCGTGTCTTTGATGTTTTAGCCGTTCCGTAAATGTCGGCCGAAAGTGACTCTAATTCGAGAGTGTCGATGTAAAAAAAAAAAAAAAGGAATCTCGATGAAACTTTTCGTTTCGTTTTTGTGGGTAACCGGTGGTACCCTATTTTTCTGCGTCAAGACAACGAGACTCCAGAGGGGTGTTTTGAAAAAGGGCGGTGAAGTGTCCGTTTTAATTTTTTGGTGATTCTCCTTGATCCTTGAGTCACAGTGGTAACCGGTCCTGGAGGGACGTTAGTCTAATGTCCTGAATTACCCTGTTCTAAACTCTTGTTTTGTTTCCTGTACCACACCGGTTATACTGAGTCTGTTGGTGAACGGGTCTCTAAAGTTCTTTTTGGTAAAAATTTCGGTTTTTTTACCGTCGGCCCAGATGCTTCTATGTCGGAAGTAAGTAAGTAAGTAGAGAGTTCGTAGAACGAAACCCGTACCCCGTACCTGTACTTTACACTGGGTCAGGAGTAAGAGTTCTTTGAGTGGATTTCGTCCCCCTTTCTCGTTAGTTAATCGTTCACTGTTCTCGGTGTAGAAATAGGGTCGAGACGTAGAGCCAACATAGACCCTCCGTGGTTCCATTCGGAGTCAAAGGGGAGACTCGGGACGTCCACGACATCGGAACCGGAGTTTCGAGACTTACGAAAATCGAGCTTACACTATGAGACCTTAGACGGACAGGAAGTCATTGAGGTCCGAGTAAGTTTGTCCGACGGGTCTGTGGGTCCCGTCTCAGACGACCAGACTTCCGGTCGACTGTCGGAATTAAACAGAGGGACCAACTTTCCCGTCATCACATATTCCAATCCTAGTCTCCTTTTGAGAGTCCGACACCCGAGGACTTCCTGGGACAAATACGTCGGAACCCGAATAAGGACGGGTACGCATCTAGACCCCTCATTTCGTCGAATAGTGACGGTTAGACGTAGTCCTTCCGTCGGCGTCCCCTCCTCTCCCGTTGGGTAAGACGGAAATTCTGCCCCAGACGTACCCCTCCAAAACCTTCGTCCTTGTTCACCGCCGGACCCGTGGGTACACTCGGAGTGTAAGTGTACGAACCTCCCAAGGACAGGCGGACGCGAGTGTCCTTCGTTCGTTTCACGTCACGGTCAAGATGGTCTGTGGCAGTCTCCGACGACATGCCATCCGTTCGTACCTCAGACGGGGAGCCGAAGAGGACCGCCGTAGTCTTTGTGCTCGTGTGAGGTGCGGGCGGAACCTGGGGAGTGGAAGTCCACTCCAGTCCGAGGGTCCACCAGAGAGGAAGTCCGAAGGGGTTGGGGTCGGGTCACGGAAGTCGTCTTCCGGGACCCCCGGGAGGAACCGGGGGTTTGAGTCGGACGCAGGACTCAGCCCCTCCAAGGACCCTTTCTACCGGTTGACCGAACGGAGTACGGGAGACCAGAGAGGCCACGAGTCCCCGGGCCCGGGTCCCGTGCGCCTAGGGCCGTGGCCTAACGGTCGGGCGGCCGACGTGCGGACCGGAAAGGCCCGCGGGTTGCGGGAGGTCGGAGCCTGCCATAGGGCGCGTGCCCAGGGTCCGGTTCGGGGAGTGGGTGGAACTCCTGGACGACGAACTACTAACTCCCGTGGTAGTGCTAGTACTATTACGGGTCGTGCCGCTTCTCCTCGGGCTACTTTGGGTCGCGGCGCCAGTGGGCCGCGCGAGATCTCTCCAACGGGTACAGACGCGCGGGGCCGCGGGCGCGCCACGAGCGCCCCAAGGCGCGGACACCTCCCTGGCTCTGCCCCTGCCTCCACTATCTCCGTCGCTGAGGCTCCTGCTCCGAGCGTCGCGTGCCTCCTCGCCGGGCCGTCCACCGGTCGCCAAAATACGCGGTAGTGACCCCGCCTGGCGGGGGGCCCTGCGGGACCCGTGGCCCTAAGCCCGGCCGCGCCCGCTCGTACCCGCTTCCCCACCCCGGATTCAATCGTTCCCCGCACAAGCTCCGCCCCGCGCCTAGTCTGCCAGGCTGACCCCGCCCCGGTGGCGGCCCTTGGGCCGCGGGATCGAAGGCAAAGACCGTCTCCCTCGGGGCCCCGGGAGCACCGGTCGCACGTTTCAACCTGGACCGAGCGGAGGTGGAGGATTGGGAAGGGGCGAAGGAGTGAGGGTGGACGAGGGGCGAGTAGGGAATGGTCCTCGTTGAGGTAGAAGAGGGAGGAGGCGTAGAGAGAGGGGGAGGAGGGCGACAGAGGGAGGGGGAGGATGAGAGTAAAGTGGGGAGGAGGGGAGGGTGAAGGAGACAGGACTGGCAGTAGTAACAACCATAAATCATCTTTAAAGGGTTGAGAACGTCCTTGAGGTCTCAAAGGGGGGGCTGGGGCGTGGGTGGAGACGCAGGAGTCGACCGGGGTACGAGGGTGAGGGGTGGGGTGGGGTTGGGGTGTGTGTGCACGTGTGTGTAAGATAAGGTCGGAGAAAGACGGACCTTGTTCGGATCGTCTGAGGACGGAGACCTGAAGTATGAGGGGTGCTGAACCTTAAGAGAGGCGGGGGGTGGGCGTGGGTCCATAGACGGGCCGAAGAAGGAAGTGCTGACGACCCCGGTAGAATAGCCTTTCCGGAAGCGTCGGTGGGACACACTTTGTCTTATCGCAGTCGAGAGGGGAGTGGGAATAGTTCCCCGCGGTGGTCCGTACACGGTGCAAGTAAACAAGAACGTAACGTTGGTAGCGGTTCGGGATTTTACGATGCCCCGTCTTCGAAACAGAGAGACGGGGGCGGGAGGGGAAGAGTCATCGAACTTGCGACGGACCGATCCTTACAGACGAGTGTTCCTTGTAAAATCTTACTTCGTCACTCCTCGGAAGACCCTCGGTCCAAGACAGGATTCTCGGAACGGGTGTGGCTGAGGTAAAACGTCTATTCCTTTGTCCGTGTCGCCCAATCCAGTTGTTTAGGTTCACAGACGAAAGATTACTTGTCCTTCTGTCTCCTACCCGTTCACTCCTTTACTTACTACCTAATGACTGTGGGGGGGTTTTATCATTTTGTACCCGTACACGGGGGGACGTCAGGAGGTATTCCGGGGGGCTGGGACGTGACTCAGGACCTAGGGACTACAGTCAGTCAGGGGAGTAACAGATCAACCCCAGTGCGTCCCTAGGGGTTGTGTACTCATTCCGTCGGGTCAGGGACTCCCGAGTCTTACTTTAAGAAGAAGTTGGGACCGTCCTTCGTCGGAAGAAGGTGCGGGTAGGAATTCGTTGTCGAACCGGACTCAGTCATACATAGTTCGTCGACGACACTGACGGAACGGATGGTGACAGAAGAGGAGCCCTCTGGGTTGTAACAGGTCCAATGGTCCTCGTCTCTGGGTTGGGGGCTGGATCTAGTCCCACCGACCCCGTCTCCACTGACCTAGTCCATCGATATCACAGTCTACCCCTGTCCGAGGTTCTTCAGGAATGAGGCCCCAAAGGATGGGATCCCAGGACCCTTTTCACCGAGCCGGGAAAGACGTGGAGTCAAGGAAGTGGATAGTTTACTTTTATTCTTCTCGGAGAGAGATCCCAAAGGAACCGTCAGGTCACCAATTCTGACGCACAAGGTCACGTCCCCCCACACTCAAACTAGGGACCACCCCCTAGATTCTAGGATATACGGAGGACTGGTTTTGTATTTTGTCTTTGTTATAACATTGTTTAGGTTATTTCTGAAATTTTTACCAGGTATAGTTTTCTTATGATTTATGTATTTATTTTTATTTTCGGACAGAAGTTCCCGACAACACTCCTAATTTACTCACCCTTCTACATTGTCCTGTATCTTGTCACGGGGTCCCAATTTCGTGGTATTTCGATTGATAAGAACAATAACGACGGGGCTCCAGAATCGACAGGACCGAAGACGGGTGGAAAAACGGACGTAGAGGGTTGGAGTGGTCGAACAAGAGACATGGGATCCGAGGACCGGGAAGAAAGACAAGGAATTTGTCGAACAAGGTCTGTGTCCCGCAAACGTATACGATAAGGGAGACGGACGGGAACGGGTCCACACTGAGAAAGAGGAGGTCCAAAGTGAAGTTTGGAGTGAGGAATTTCTCTGGAAGTGACAGCTTAGACAGGTTTTACTTTCAGGGTTGGGTGGTCAGTGAGAAAAAAAATTTAATTAAAAATAACTTCATATCGACGAAATGTTACAACACGACCAAAGATGACTTGTCGTTACAGTTAGTCGGCATGTATATGCATATAGGGAAGAAAAGACCTAAAGGAAGGGTACATCCAAATGGTAGTGAGATAGTTGAGTGGGGTAAAATAGACTTTAACAGAAGAAGTAAATAAACAAACGGAGAAAGAGAGAGGTCGAGGGTTCTCTCTGTTTGACCGGACAAAAACGAGTACCTACATAGGGGCCGTGGACCTTGTTACTGACTGTAGAGCATGTATGAGTAATTTCCGAAATTTATTAATGAAGAAATTAATTAGTTGGTTAAGTAATTAATCAATTATATGAACGGAACTTAAGAAATTCCGGAAGTCGCGGGTAGTCGAGACCCCTAACGGAATACAAACGACTAAAAACCTTAAGAACCTTTAATTAATTCATGTCAGACCCTAGACAGGAGTAGGACTGTGGTGGGAGAAGAAACTATGGGTCGAAGGGAGTCGTTCCTGACTGAGCGGAACTGGTAGAGTGGGATAGATTGAAAGTTTAGAAGTTCCAGGTTTACATGCACTACGAATGGGTTCTCTCGGGGGTTCCGGCGTCGTTCTCACAAAAGTACAGTGCGGTGTGACAGTGAACTGTTCTCTTTCTGTCTCTACTTTCCTATAGACTCTGTGCACTGGTCGGTACTGGAACGATCCCCCATCAGTGTAGGCTTCCCCCCTCCACCCGTCACTGGATTCTTCAACCTCTTTTCTACAAGGTAGTACAAAGTCCCTTTTCGAAACGGTCCTGTTCCGTTCTGTTTCTACGTTCTCTTTTTCTTTCTATTTTCTGTCATGTTATAATAGTTAGGACTTATAAGTGACCTTCCTGACTACGACTTCGACTTCGAGGTTACGAAACCGGTGGACTATGTTTCTCGACTGAATGACCTTTTCTGGACCTACGACCCTTTCTAACTTCCGTCCTCTTCTCCCACTGTCTCCTCCTCTACCAACCTACCGTTGTAGTTGAGCTACCTCTACTCAAATTCGTTCGAGACCCTCTACCACTTCCTGTCCCTTCGGACCACACGACTTCAGGTACCCCAACGTTTCTCAACCTGTACTGTCGTTGACTTTTTGTCGTTGTTTTCTATTAGTTGCAGTTAAAACCTCTGTAGGACATTTGTGGTTCAGTCTGCTACAAGGAGGAATCGAGTTTTAGGGGAGTACTCCTTTTCTGTCAACCACTCCCACAGCTGTTTCTGTACCTCTTTAACTCTGAGAGTATGTGACGGACACCCTAACACTTTACCGGGTCGGTGACACCTCTTCTCAGACCTTTATCGAGGAGTTTTCTGAGTCATGTCCTGAAGGGATCACCAATTCTTAGACGGACGGTTACGTCCCCTGGTCCCAAATAAGGGACCAGGTCCACCTAAGGTGTATGGAGTCCCGTTGATTCGGGTACCTGGTGTTGATGACTCGGATACGGGATCTCGGGTCCTTGACGTTGATGACTTTAGGTACACGGGATCTCGGACACGAGGCGTTGTTCTCTTTGGTGGTGTTATTCGGACACGTGGTGTTGATCTCTCATCGGGGGTAAGCGACGTTACTCTCCTTGAAACTCACGTCGTTACTTCTGAATCGTGACGGTTTTGCATTTAATTAATCAAAAGATTATTTTTTGATTTGTGTCTTAATGGTATTCAGGGGTAACAAGGAGACGACCCCTATGTGTTCTCTTTACTTTTGACACAGGTGTGTTTTTAAACGTGTGTAGTCGTGATAAGTGTTATCGACTTTTTACCTTTGTTGGGTTTATAGGGGGTCGACTACGTATTTATTTATTTTATACTTTATGGGGTGTTACTTTATGATCGTAATTTATTACTTCACGACTATGTCCGTCGTTGTACCTTACTCAAACCTTTGTAATGGGGTTCACTTTCACCGTCAATGATTTCTGGTACATGAAACACTAAGGTAAAGACACTTTACGGGTCCCATCCGTTTAGGTATCTCTGTCTTTCGTCTAACCACAAACGGATGCGAACGTCCCCTCCCCTCCATCCCCGTCTTTTTTGGTCCTCACTGCTGATTCCTAAGAAAAGCCCCATTATCTTGTAAGATCTTAACTAACACCCCGACCACATGTCGACACACTTATGATTTAAGTAACTTCACATGTGAAAGTTACTCACTCAACCTTGATATCGTAGTAACTTCATATACAGTTATTTCGACAATGTTTCGTTTGTTGTTGTCTTGAAAGGATGTAAAGGGTGGAGTGAGTCTCATTTTCAGTTTCAGGAATAGTGTCGGGTGTTCGAATGGGAGTAGAGGGACTGGAGCGAAAGGGGAGAGGGAGTCGTGTCTGTTTATTTATTTATTTATTTGGATGGAGACGTGGACCCGAAGGGTCCACCGCGATTCCCATTTCTTGGACGAAGGGTTACGTCCTCTGATTCTCTGAGTACAAGCTAGGAACCCACCCCTTCTAGGGGATCTCCTCCCGTACCGCTGGGTGAGGTCATAAGAACGGACCTCTTAGGGTACCTGTCTCCTTGGACCGGTCGATGTCAGGTACCCCAGTGTTTCTCAGACTGTCATGACTTCGTCGAATCGTGTGTGCGTGTGTGGAGACGTCGGTCTAACGTATCGACCAACCGAAACCCGTTCAGTGAATTGGAGAGACACGGGACCGAAGAAGGAATAAATCCGTCATGTCTAGTAGAGTTGTCACGGGTGACGGACCACACTCACCCGTAGGACCAGTGTACGAATTGTGTCACGGTCGTTATGTCCCTTAGTTGTGAGACACGTCCGACAGTGTACAACAGACGAGGTGGGGTCGGGTCCATCTTAGTAATCGGGGGTCTCGTTTCGTACTCTTCACAAAGACCCTTCGACTTACTGAACTAAGTCTCTTAGTATCGGTCACTCACCGTCTCGGCCCTACCTTGTTTCAACGAACCGAGGTCTCGGATCTACACTTAATGATGAGAGAATCGACTTCTTTCTCACCTCTCTCCCTTTTCTCCTTCATCGACCCATCTACCACCCTTCTCACTCTCTTTCGTGTCTCTTCTTTCTTTTTCGGTTGGTCCTTCGTTTTCGATAGTGAAATCCGGTGTAGACCTCGGATACAGTGACGTCGTGCACCCTAGAAGAAACGTCCTACCCTTGAGAGTCACCGTCGTGTACCCTAGATCGACGGACTGGTCTCCAGCTCGGGGGCCCCCGTAGGAAGTAACCCTCACACCTCAGAATCGGTGACCTGGTAATCCCGTCAGATAGTGAGTCAACTACTTGTGGATGACACTTGTGGATAATACACAGTCAGTGAGACAATCACTGATCCCTGGGTCGTTACTTGTACTGTTTCGAGGGACCGGAACACCTAGAAGACAAGGTCCTCTGTTCGTTCTAGTCATTTGCCATTCGTATTAGTGACCAGTTAATATACTGTACGGTCCCGACGTGATCAGTTATACTAGCGGTAACTGGTACGTACCACTGTCCCGTGAGTTTTAGTACGAACGGGGTTCACTCTCAACGATACAGGAAGTATGTCCAAAGTTTCTGAATGACACTTTCTTTCTAGTGTTTTATAGAGTTATAAAAATATCACTAATGTGTCACTTTACTATTGTAACTCTATACAACCCGATCTATTTTTATATAATATTTTTACTTAAAACGGACAAAGAAAAAGGAAAAATTTTACGTCGATGACCTTAAGGGATCGTCAGGTCATCAGTCCTGAGACTCGAGTGTGACGACTCCGGGTCCAAACTAGGAACCAGTTCCTTGCTTCTAGAGGGTCCGACGTGTCGTACCTGTTATACATATATGTGTGTATATATACGTCGATGATTTTAAAAAATTTTAAAGAAAAGACAACATGACTTGACATAATTGCGTACTATACACGAAGTCTTCCTTTTTATGTCCTATTCAGGAGGGTCACCCCTCCCAACGTTAAATTTCCCTTCACCAACCCCCTCCTGGAGACACTCTACTGTAAACTCGTTTCTGAATTTCCCTCACGTCCTTGTTCGGTACATCTATAGACCCCTTTACAAAAAAGTCCGGGACCGTTGTCAGTCACGTTTCCAGGACTCTTTCTTCACACAGACCTAGCTAAAAGGAATTCCACGACTAAAGAGTACAACAACGTTTACTGAAGAATCCTCGACAAAGAGAAGTCATCCACTTTTACTGGGAACGTAAAACAAAAAATGTTAGGTTTTTGTGAATAAATCTTAAATCCTTTCATCTAATAATAACATAAATAGTTATGTTATCCCGACGTCCTTATCGTTTGACTTTTTTGTTTCCCCCTTTCTGGGTCAAATTAATTCATTGCCGCCGTCTCCCATCACCCCCTGTTCAGTAATTTACTTATTGTTTTGTCAACTCGAAGTACCTTCTTAAGGGAAAAAGATCCCGGGTGCGAGAACACTAAGGACGAGAGACACAGATTACTTGTGTAGGCGACACAAAACAAAACTAAAAACGCCGACGTGATGGGGGTGGTCCCTAGTTTGGGCACGGGGGACGGCACCTTCGAGTCTAGGAATTGGTGACCTGACGATCCCTTCAGGGTGTGGACGACACAAATTTGGTCGTCCTCTATGTCACTAGCACAAATGTCTGAGGGGTACGTTGTCACGCGAGAAGTCTTCATCAGCTGCGGACCAACCGAACTGTAGGATACTCTCCTAGGTGTTGTACCAAGGACGACCACCGTGCCAATGGTTGGTGTTATTGGGTCCGAGTCCGTGAGGGTGGAAGGGGAAAACGTGAAGTTTCACAAAGAACGGGTTCGACTACGACCACAGTGGGACCCATAAGTGTAGGAAGTGACTGTGGTAAAACCTTTGTGTGTCTGAGACCGTTAACATACTTATAATTATAATCACCTCCAGAGGTTTGGTGACGGGGGGTGTAGGGGATCCTCTGAGTCAGTTCGGGGTGAAGGACGTCTTAGTAGGTGGTGGAACCCGTAGAGGTCTGTGGAAGGAAGAGTTTCTCGACCGTCAACTTGAAGTGGAAACGGGGGCGGAGAGTCGTGAACTCCGTACGGAGGGACCGTTCTCGATTCGGAGGTTGTGTTTTGGTGGAAGGTCTAGTTTCCATATTCACACACCCTCCCGAGTCGGTCTACGATCCCCGATTATTGAGACGAGACAAAGACGGTCTAACGTTCTCTTCTCGGAAACAGACGAGGGTGTCGGGTGTTGTCAACCTCTACACTCCTACCAAGGTCAGGATCCTGGGTCGTCCGAGGAGACTCCAGTGGACCGGGACGGCCTGACCGGGTTTCTTCCCTAGATGTGGGTAGGTAAGTAAATGTATCGTTTATAAGTCGCTCGTGGGTGAGACACGGTCCGGATGACACATGTTTCCCGACCTTGTCTTGTTACTTGTTCTGTCAGGGGTGAGACCGGACCGGAAGGAAAAATCATCCTCTCTAAAATTTTGTTTTGTTTTGTACGGATTCGTTCATTTGTTCCTACAACTACTACGCTTTCACGGTTACTCTCTTTGTTTACTCCATTATGGTGTCTCTTACTCCCCCACCTTCCCACTCTGTCTGGTCCCTCCTGTAAGACCGTTTTATCGGTCATTTACGTTTCTGGGACACGTTCCTCTACAGGGTAGACACGTTCCTAGTCTATTCGTCTCTACCGCAGTACTTCCCGACCGGGGAGTCGTGTTGGTGGGTCAAATATAGAGAACAGGATTGTAGTAATGACTATCGTCGGGGGAGAATGAGAGTTTCAAACACGTTATTTAAATCAATAGTACAAAAGGAATCCGGCACCATTTTTTAAGGTTAAAAATCGGTGTATCCAGAGTATTGTCTTCTCATTGGACTGGACTAAATCCAAAATTTTATAGAAAGTCCTTAAGGAACCACCAGGTCACCAATCCTGAACCGTGAAAGTGACGACTCCCACACCTAAACGAGGGACCAGTCCATCGATTCTCGGACGTTCGGTGTGTTACGTCGGATATTATATATCTATATATATATATAAAGTTACTGACGATTAAAACTTCTCCACTATTGTCGTAATACCCAAAACCAAAAACAAAAAAAAAAAACCGGTGTGATGTGTCGTACGTCTTCTAATCAAGGGCCTGGTTCCTAGTTTGGGTACAGAGGACGTAACTTTCCCACCTCAGAATTAGAGACCTGAAGGTCCCTTTATGGACAAGTATGAAGAATCTACATGTATGACGTTCTACATCCCCCCTTTCCGGTAGTACTAATTCGGATCGAAGTTTTATGAAATGATTTTCTTACTTACTTCGTTGGAATTGTTTTTTTGAACTATTATTAACTTAGACTCTTTGTCCATGTTCCCTCAAGTACCATACTAAAAGAGATGAAAACACACACAAGGATGATATCTCTCTTACAAACGTAGGGCAAAGGGGGAGGGGTGGGTATTCAAGTTTATAATCTAGGATTGTAGGTCACACTACCATAAACCTCTACCCAGGAGACCCTCCACTACTTCAGTACTTCCACCTCGAGAAAACTTACTTTAAGTACGAGAATATTTCCTTTGGGGTCTTTCGAGGGAGTGGGAAAGTCGGTGTACTCTTGGTCCTTCGGACACTGGTAGATACTTGGTTCTTCACCCAAGAGTGGTCGGTGTCTTAGACGGTCGGGGAACCAGAACGTGAAGGTCGGAGGACTTGACACTCTTTAGGTACAGACGACAAATCTTCAGTGGATCAGACATCATAAGACGATGTCGTCTGACTTGTCTGTTTCTGTTAAAGGAAAAATTTTTTATCATTATTATCGTTATGTAGAGGGGCTAACGATGAACTTTCAATTCTCATTTCTGCCCGTGTCACGACCGGACCCCCCTAGGTTGCCACCCGTTTCGTCGGTGCCGTGGTCAGAAGAACCTCGAGAGCCAGGACTTCTGACTACTGTCTATTTATTAGTGTCTCCGGATCTTAATCTTTAACGTGTTGTTTCCTTTTTCTCAAGAACGTCTTAACTCTCACCCTCCAGGATACGGTCCTATAATAGGAGCGGGAGTTTTGGTGGAAGACGAAGAGGTGGGATTACAGAAGGAATTCTTCTACTGGGCGTCCTTGGTCCAGTCGTTCGAGGGAACAGAAGACAAAAAATCGACCAAGATCGGTCACCCTTAATCCTCTGGGGTTCTTCCACTCACTGTTTTTTACTCTACAAGAGGTCGGAGGAGGTCGATATAAAGGTATCTAATTTCTATGGGGACCCTGAAGATCCCACTAGGTCACCAATTCTGAGGTGTGAAGGTTACGTCCCCTACACCCAAGTTAGGGACCAATCCCTTGATTAGGGTGTACGGTGTACCACACTGGTTTTTATTTATTTATTTATATTATTTTTATTTTCCAAACTTAAATTGTCTGTCGAACAATAGGTACGATTATGTTTATTTATGAAAATTTTTCAATATGACGATTAGGGCAAGAATGAGGAGAATAACACTTAGATAAAAGAGAGGGGGTCTTAGACCCAACTGTGACACTGGGTCTAACCAAAGTTAGTGTCCAACTTGACACCGTCTTCACTGGGACACAGCGGAGGTTCTCACCCGGAATTCGGTAGTCTTCGAAAACGGAAGTGGAGGATTTTGTAAGGAAATTTTTTTTTAACAAAAATAAACAAACACGGTCCAGAATGATCACCGAACACCCTAGAAGTCAACACCGTACGTCCTAGATCAAGGGGTCCCTAACTTGGGTCCGGGGGACACAATCCTCACACCTTAGAATTGACGTCTGATGGTCCCTTCAAGGATTTTGTGAGGAAGAACTTGAGTCGGTGGTACGACATTCCTTCGGGTTCGGAACACTCACTCCTGGAGCGGAAGTCTGTTGTCGGGTCGACTTGAGGGTCGATCGTTGATCGTAAACACCTGGACAGTCCGTAGAGTCGTAAGGTCTTGATAAGTTGGGTCTTCTATTAGTTAAGATTCAAAAACACCGAAGTTTCAGTGATGTAAAACCTCACCAAAAAAAAAAAAAAAAAAATCGTCGTTGTCTATTGTCTTTGTGAGTCCAACCATCACTAGGAAAGGTCCGTTCCGTCTGGGAGAGGAAGGTCAAAGATTTTAGTAAGGGAGGGGAGGTTAGAAGTCGGGCTCCTCCCTCTTGTAGAAGTACTGGAGAACAAAAGGATTATCGAAATTTTGTCAGGAACATAATTTCGGAGAAGTTTTAGAAGATAAACTCCACGTGACAAGAGAAGGAAGAACCTTGGACTGTCTATGTCCTTGACTATGCCACCACTTTTTCCTTAATCAACCCTTTCTTCTCTGAGGATCTCTGTTACAAGACTCCCGTTTTCGGACCCTCATTCTTTCGTATCAATATTTTTTGTCGTTCAGACATAGGTCTCTCAGGTCCAAGTTTAGAACCGAGTTGAACTGTGAATGAGGAGACCTGAAGTTAACGGGATAGACATTTTACCCCGATTATTATGGATAAAACCTCTCAACACCACACTTAGTCTCTTCCGTTACTGTGAGGTGGGGTCATGAGAA
Organism: Capra ibex; assembly: GCA_006410555.1. NCBI lineage: Eukaryota > Metazoa > Chordata > Mammalia > Artiodactyla > Bovidae > Capra > Capra ibex. Next base: position 1,813,153 of record SJYO01055647.1, read on the forward strand.
CGGACCTTTTAGCGTACCTGCCTCCCGGAACCATCCGACGTCAGGTACCCCAACGATTTTCAGCCTGTGTTGACTCCCTGAAGTGAAAGTGAAAAGTGAAAGCACGTAACCTCTTCCTTTACCGTTGGGTGAGGTCACAAGAACGGACCTCTTAGGGTCCCTGCCTCCTCGAACGGACCTCTTAGGGTCCCTGCCTCCTCGGACCACCCGACGGTAGATACCCCAGCGTGTCTCAGTCTGTACTGACTTCGCTGAATCGTCGTCCACACTCAGTTTATTCGAGTGTATAGACTTCTAATTCTAAAGTGTACGACGTGTCATGTTTTGTTTTGATTCGTCTCCTCTCCGGGAGGAACAGGTGATCTACAGTTAAATCTTTCGGAAGGGACCGACCAGGTCTACCCCAGTCCATCGAGGTAGTAAGTAAGGTGTTTGGTACCTTACCCAAACGTAACCCGGGACGACACTTCTGTTCGCTCCAGAAACGGAAGCACTACGAAAGTATCGTCACCTTCTCTGTCTGTATTCGTTAGTCCGTCCCACTTCAGTCTCACAGTACTTTTCTTCTATTCTTCTACAGCTGTCCTCTCAATGAACTCTACCCAGTCGGTCGCCTCCAGACAGACACTTCCACAGTAACCTCGGTCTGAAATTACCTCTGGACACTTTTCACAAATCTCGTCACTCGTGTCGTGTATTGTTCCAGGACCCCACTCGTGTCGGACTTGTGTTGTCTACTAGGTGTGTTCTCCGATCCTTCGAACGTAGAGTCCCTCACCGTCCCCCTTTTCACCCCGTGGACCCGGTCCCGGTCTCGAAGTCCCGGAACACTCGGGACCCCTCCCCAGACCCGAAATAGGGACCCTAAATTCGTCCTTCATTGAACTAGGATAAACGAAACTTTGTCCAGGTGAGACACTGGAGACATTATATGGGAGGGACTTCGTCTAAAGAAAGGGACTCTCGTAAAAAGAGTCCACCGTAATATCTGAGTAACTACACTTTTATTATGAAAACAGTGGTGTCCAGACCCTGGACACACTCCAACACAGGGGGAGCGGAGGCAACCTTTAAGAGCCGTTTGTGTCAATTTTTCGGGACACTCACTCACAGGTCACCAGGGGGAACCATGGTGGTGTAGAACGGATTTCCTAAAAGACGTCGACCGACGTTACACGTCTTATCACAGCGGTAGGTAACCAACGGTTTGTTATAAAAACCTTGAACGAACATGGATCCAAAGTCGGTGGAGACCGTGTGTGTAGAGTCGGACCACGGGTCTTTGTTACAGGGGGAATCCTTTCTTTGACCGTTGAAACGACAAGACTTCAACTTACCTTAAAAAATTTTCCCGTTTCCTGAAAAGATAAGATTTCCTCAGAAACATGGTTGTAACCGGAGTTGTTGTAAGGACGGACCGGTAGGAGAAAAAAGGAAAAAGTTTGTTAAAATAAATAAATAGATATAAACCGACACGACCCAGAAGCGACGTCGTGCCCGAAAAGAGATCAACGTCACTCGTCCCCGATAAGAGATCAACACGACGTGTCCAAAGAGTAACGTTACCAAAGAGAATAACGTCTCGTACCCAAGATCCCACACACCCGAGTCTTCAACGGTAAGGACCCGAGATCTTGAGTTCGAGTTATCGATCCGAATCAACAAGGTGTAGTACGCCTTAGAAGGACCTGGTCCCTAGTTTGGGTACAGAGGACGTGACTACCCGTCTAAGAAATGGTGACTCGGTGGTCCTTTCGGGATCGGTAGAAGAACGAGACTCCGACACCCTATACCGGGGTCCGGAGTCGTCCGGGGTCCGTTTCCTCCACCCATAACCTTTCCTTCCCCCGTACTGTCCTCGACTTCAAAAGACCCGTTCTGTCTTTTGCAACGAGACCGTCTTTTTTTTTTATCGTTTTGTCTGCCTCTGAATGACGTCTACCTCGGCAAATCAATCCGACTTCGTGTTTGTGAACCGAAAGTGACTTTTTTTGGTCACATGTCGACTGGTGTGTGTCACTCTCCAATTCACCAAGAGAACTCAATCCTTCTCTTCGGACTTTTTGAGGTGAGTCTAAAGTCGTTTGGTCTCGAGTATGTGAAACCCGGATTCTTGTTTTCGGGATTCTTTAACTCTGTCTTTGAACCTGACACCTCGAAAACACACGAAAATCGATGAAGGGACTTTTGGAGACGGTATTAGTACGGTGGAAGTGTTAGGTGTAAAGTCTACGAACTTGTTTCAAGTGAGGGTGGGGTCCCGGAAACGTGGACGACACAGGAAATGGACCTTAGGAAGGACGTCCCTACAAGTGTACCAACCGAGGAGAAGTAGGTCAACAGATGAGTCTACAGTGGAAGGGTCCCTTCGGGGTCAGAGGGCGTGAGAGTTTGGTGAGATAAAAGAGAGAACTTGTAATAGACTTTAATAATGAAAACACAAACAGAAGTGGGTGACCTTACGTCGAGATACCGTCGTTCCGGGAGGGAGTTCGAGAAGAGATGGGTCTTGGTAGGACTGTGTGTCTTACGGGAGTCATCTGAAAGTGACTTATTTCTTTAGTTATTTCGACAACTAATGACGACGACCGAGGAACGGTTTTCTAAAGTGTAGACATCGTTAACGTTACGAAAGTCAACTTTCATGATCTTTCGTGGTTGGGTGACACAAATTATTATTTCTGTAAATAATGAAGGTGTAGAGTCCTTCAGAACTCTACCACGTCGAAGTCCCAAGAGTCAAAGTCCCCAGCTCATACCTGTGGTGGCTCTTGAGTCTAAGAAAGACAGAGGGACGACATCATAGAAGACGTTACATTCTATCACCAATAATTGGACCTTCAGGGGGTCGTTGGTGGGGAAACAGAATAACAGGTCTGTGACACCTGTGACACAGATGACGAGTCAGTTAGTATTGGACCGATAGAAAATCTTAGGACCCCGCGAGATTTCAGTCTCCATTACGAGGTAGGAACTTCTAAGACCGTCAGACCCCAGGTCGTGACCGTAATCATAAAAATTGAAGGGAATAGGGACCCAGCCCTTCTAGGGGACCTCTTCCCGTACCGTTGGGTGAGGTCATAAGAATGGACCTCTTAGGGGTACCTGTCTCCTCGGACCGTCCAATGTCAGGTACCCCAACGTTTCTCAGGTCGTGTTGACTCGTTGTTTCGTGTCGTGTCTTGTCACTCGGGACGTACGTTGGTCCCGAGCCTCGGTAAGTAGAGACCGACACCAAGAGGTAAGAGTCTTTACCCTTGTTGTCTCTTTACGTTTGAAACCCAGGAATGGAGTCTGGACGACTTAGTCTGGGAGACCCCACTCCGGGCCACTAGACACAGAAGGGTTCAGGAGGTCCCCTAGTCTTGGAGATCCGTTACGTTCTTCCCTCCCTTTGTTCGAGGGTCCTCTCGTTTACGAAACTCAGGTCGGATTCAGTCTTTCCTCCCCGAGGGCGTAGGTGACCAGGAGATCTACGAGGAGGAACTCTCTCCGGGTACCAGAGGGTAGGGTAGGAAAGGAACTCCGTCGATTCTGTACCTCGTCGAAGTCCACAGGGGTCGAGAGACACCAGAACTAAAACCTAAAGGTGACACAAGACTTAACTTCAATCACGTTAGTCGACCCCTAAGGTACCCACTTCCCGTACACGGGAAGGTCGAGGAGGGAGGGGTCTGGACGGGGTGCCCATTCCCTCTGTCCGAGAGTCCGTCTTTCAAATAAAGTCGTTCTACAAATGACTAGGGTTATATAACCTTAGTTCAAGGACTTTGGGACGGGATTCCTTGAGTAAGTCTCTCCTCGTTCTGTGGTCGCAGTGAGGTCCGAAACAATAAAGACATTGTCATAAACTCAGTAAAATGAGAAACAAGACAAAAGGGAGGAAGGGGGGGAGTTTATTAGTAATTCTAAAGAGAACAAAACTATAAAGAGCTTAGGGAAGTACAGAGAGTTATACAACACACACTTTAACACACGGGACTTTTTCCAATACAAGTTCAGAGTTGGGGGTCCTGGACACTCACACTGGAATAAACCTTTGTCCCAGAAACGCCCACCCTAGTTCACTTCTACTCCAGTAGGTCCTAAACCCACCCGGGATTTAGGTTACTGACCACAAGTATGTTCTCTCCCCCTGAAGGGACCACCGGGTAACCGAATTCTGAGGTACGAGGGTTACGTCTCACGGACCCAAGTCAGGGACCAGTCACTTGATTCTAGGGTATACGGTGTTGATTCTGGACCATGTCGTTTTATATAAGTAAGTCAAGTCAAGTCAGCGAGTCAGTACAGGCTGATAAACGCTGGGGTACTTAACGTCGTGCGGTCCGGAGGGACAGGTAGTGGTTGAGGGTCTCAAGTGAGTTTGAGTACAGGTAACTCAGCTACTACGGTAGGTCGGTAGAGTAGGAGACAGCAGGGGAAGAGGAGGACGAGGGTTAGGGAGGGTCGTAGTCCCAGGAAAGTTTACTCAGTCGAGAAGCGTATTCCACCGGTTTCATGACCTCAAAGTCGAAGTCGTAGTCAGGAAGGTTACTTGTGGGTCCTGACTAGAGGAAATCCTACCTGACCAACCTAGAGGAACGTCAGGTTCCCTGAGAGTTCTCAGAAGAGGTTGTGGTGTCAAGTTTTCGTAGTTAAGAAGTCACGAGTCGAAAGAAGTGTCAGGTTGAGAGTGTAGGTATGTACTGGTGACCTTTTTGGTATCGGAACTGATCTACCTGGAAACGACCGTTTCATTACAGAGACGGAAAATTATACGATAGATCCAACCAGTATTGAAAGGAAGTTTCCTCATTCGTAGGAAATTAAAGTACCGACGTTAGTGGTAGACGTCACTAAACCTCGGGGTTTTTAATTTCAGACTGTGACAAAGGTGACAAACAGGTAGATAAAGGGTACTTCACTACCCTGGTCTACGGTACTAGAAGCAAAAGACTTACAACTCGAAATCCGGTTGAAAAAGTGAGAGGAGAAAGTGAAAGTAGTTCTCCGAAAAATCAAGGAGAAGTGAAAGACAGTATTCCCACCACAGTAGACGTATAGACTCCAATAACTATAAAGAGGGTCGTTAGAACTAAGGTCGAACACGAAGTAAGTCGGGTCGTAAAGAGTACTACATGACGTATCTTCAATTTATTCGTCCCACTGTTATATGTCGGAACTGCATGAGGAAAAGGATAAACCTTGGTCAGACGACAAGGTATAGGTCAAGATTGACAACGAAGAACTGGACGTATATCCAAAGAGTTCTCTATCCAGTCCACCAGAGCATAAGGGTAGAGAATTTATTTATTTTTTATTTAAAAAAATTATTTTATTTAATTTTTTTCTTCTCAATGGACTACCCCGACCCCCGTCCCCTCCCCAACTTTCATGACGGGGGACAATGGGTCCCACGGTTTAAGTCATCCAAAATTACTCCAATATTAAAACGTAAAGATCGTTCAAGGACCCTCTGTGACTACGACAATGAAGCTCCTGGTGTGAAACTCGTAGTGACTTTGTGGTAGCACGACGGACCTACTGGCTGAGTAGGGGGTTGACCGGATTTGACAGAGAAGGCGGAAGGTGGGCGTCCGTCTGTCGAAGAATTTTGAGTGGAGTCTTTGTCAGTAAAAGATTAAATTTTGGGGCTCCTCAAGAGTCCCGGAAGTCCTGTTTCAGGTTTGTGGAAGTTTTCGGTGAAAGTGATGGACCAGAGTCGACACTCTTGAGTAGGGTCTGTGTCCTTCTTTATCTATTTCTTAGTTAAAAGAAACTTAAATAGTTTATTAAAACTTATCTATATCATAACGAGAGGATCCGGACAACATTGTTTTATAAACGGTGTTTTCCCCGACGAATTTTATGTCTCTACATAAGAACCTGTTAAGACCTCCGATTTTAGATCTTAGTTTCGCAATTCGACCCGGAGTGAGGGACACTTCCGAGAATCCCCTCCTAGGAAGGAAAGGAGAAGGTCGAAGACCACCAACGACCGAAGGAACCACAAGGAACTTAACATCTGTGTAGAGTAGTACATCGACAGAAGAGGGAAACACAGAAGTCTCCGGAACTCGTTTTGTACGTCGATTCGACATGGTCTCACGACTGGGTGTCTGAACTATTTTCCACAGACAGAGGAGAGCGTATTCCTGTAGTCAGTGGAACCTAATATCCGGGTGAGATAAGGTCGTACTGGAGTAGAAGTGATTAGACGTTACTGAAATAAAGGTTTATTCCAGTGTAAGACCCTGAAGGGACCACCAGGTCACCAATCCTGAGACACAAAGGTCACGTCCCCTACACCGAAGTTAGGGACCAGACCGTCCATTCTCGAATAGACGGAGTGTCAATCAAGTCAAGTCAAGTCATCGAGTCAGTACAACCTGAGAAACACTGGGGTACCTGACGTCGTACGGTCCGAAGGGACGGGTAGTGGTTGAGGACCTCGAACGAGTTTGACTACAGGTAACTCAGCCACTACGGTAGGTTGGTAGAGTAGGAGACAACCGGGGAAGAGGAGGACGGAAGTTAGAAAGGGTCGTAGTCCCAGGAGAGGTAACTCAGTCAAGAAACGTATCCACCGGTTTCATAACCTCGAGGTCGAAGTCGTAGTCAGGATGGTTACTTGTAAGTTCTGACTAAAGGAAATCCTACCTGACCAAACTAGAGGAACGGTAGGTTCCTTGAGAGTTCTCAGAAGAGGTTGTGGTGTCAAGTTTTTGTAGTTCGTAGTTAAGAAACCGTGAGTCGGAAGAAATACCAGGTTGAGAGTGTAGGTATGTACTGATGACCTTTTTGACATCGAAACTGATCTATTTGGAAACAACCGTTTCATTACAGAGACGAAAAATTATACGACAGGTTCGACCAGTATCGAAAGGAAGGTTCCTCCTTTACAGTAAATTAAAGTACACGCGTCAGTGGTAGACGTCACTAAAACCTCGGGACTACAGACAGTGACAAAGGTAACAATGGGGTAGATAAAGGGTACTTCACTACCCTGGTCTACGGTACTAGAAGCAAAAAACTTACAACTCAAAATTCCGTCAAAAAAGTGAGAGGAGAAAGTGAAAGTAATTATCCGAGAAATCAAGGAGGAAATCAAAGACGGTATTGCCACCACGGTAGACGTATAGACTCCAATAACTATAAAGAGGGACGTTAGAACTAAGGTCAAACACGAAGTAGGTCGGGCCGTAAAGTGTACTACATGAGACGTATATTCAATTTATTCGTTCCATTGTTATATATCGGAATTGCATGAGGAAAGAGTTAAACCTTGGTCAAGCAACAAGGTACAGGTCAAGATTGACAACAAAAAACTGAACGTATGTCCAAAGAGTCCCCCGTCCATTCCACCAAACCATAAGGGTAGAGGACTTCTTAAAGGGTGTCACAAAACACTAGGTATGTCAGTTTCCGAAATCGTATCAGTTACTTCGTCTACAAAAAGACTTTAAGAGAACGAAAAAGATACTAGGTTGTCTACAACCGTTAAACTAGATACCAAGGAGACGGAGAAGATTTAGGTCGAACCTGTAGACCTTCAAGAATCAAGTACGTGACAACTTCATACCGAACCTCTTAAAAGTCGTAATGAAACACGTCACGACGGAGGTTTATTTATTTGTTTATTCCAGTGTAAGATTCCACGAACTCCAATCCCTAGGTGTACCGAAGAACCTCGTGTGTGAAGTTACGTATTGTCTACAACTAGTATTGTTATCGACTGTGAATCCCTGGGACCTGACAACGGTCCACGATAAGACTTACGAAATGTAGAATCGATTGACTTAGTAGTGTGACTGGAAGACTACAGTCTTGGGTATCATAAGGATGAAAGGTCTACTCCTTTGACTCCGTGTCTTGTCACTCCACAGGACAGGTTCCAGTGTGTTGGTTCTTCACTGGTTCGGGTCTAACCTTCGGTTCAGAAGTCTAAAAATCTCGGACTTACGATGTTCTAAGTTCCATTTGTCTTTCCGGATGGACTACTTAAGTCAGGGGAGGGAACGGACAGGGGGTCGATGAACAAGGTGAGAATGTTTAAGACTCCCTGAAGGGACCACCATGTCACCTATCCTTAGACGGACGGTTAAGTTCCCTGTGGTCAAGTTAGGGATCAGCTTTCTAAGGTATACGACACCTCGTTGATTAGGGCACTCGGTGTTGGTTATTTCGGGTGTCCGAGATCTCGGACACGAGGTATTGTTCTCTTCGGTGGTGTTACCCTTCGGCCGTGTGACGTCACTACTCATCAGGGGCGACCGGTGTCGATCTCTTTAGAGCGAACGTCGTTGTTTCTGGGTCACGTTGGTTATTTATTTAAAAAAAATTTAAGACTTCTTAAACCATAAATAATAAAAATTTTGTGTAGTTCCACCGGTCGCACTCTAATAATATTTCGACAATCTCCTGAAGGAAGCTCTAGGTCACCAATTCTGAGACCCGAAAGTGAAGTCCCCCGGGTTCAAGTTATGCACTAGTCCCTTCACGGTGTACGGTGTTCCATGTCGGTTTCTCTTTTTTTTTTTTTTTTTTGTCCACAATTTGAACGAAATGGGTGAAATGACAATTTGGTACCCCAATAAAACTTAGTGAAGAAACGGGTATTAAAAAAAGTCTCAAATTTTGGAGGTTTTCGAAGTGAGGTTTGAGGTTGTCGTCTCCAGATGGGTCGTCGATAAGGGGTAGGGAAGGAGGGGCAGAGTGTCTTAGGACTGTCATAAATTGGTCGTCTCAAACGATTGGGGAGGGGTCCGGATCCTAGACCGTAGAAATACTATAATATCCATTGGTAATATTACGATTCCATTTTCGTTACCTTAAAAAAATTTAAAAAGTAAAATATAACCTATATTAACTATTTGTTACAACACAATCAAAGTCCCCATGTCGTTTCAACAAGTCAACCTACATATATACACAGATAGGAAAAAGTGTAAGAAAAGGGTAAATCCAATAATGTCTTATAACTCGTCTCAAAGGATACGATATATCATCTAGGATCAACCAATAAATAAAATTTATATTATCACACATATACAGTTAGGGTTTGAGGGTTAAATAGGGAGGGACAATTTTTGTTACCTTCAAAATTTTGTGTGTGTGTGTCAAACGTAGAGATATATAAACACGTGTAAACGTGTCACTCTCGTTTAGAAAAAATTAAAAATTTATTTATTTTATTAGTTGAAAAAAAAGAAAAAAGAGAAAAAGACCCGTATGGTATACCGTAAGTCCCAGAATCAAGGGACTGGTCCCTAGCTTAGACACGGGGGTCATCACCTTCGTGTCTCAGAATTGGTGACCTGGTGGTCCCTTCAGGGAATTGAAGGAGAAAATTTTTTGTTAAAATAAGTATTTTAAGTCAGAAAATTCCACATATTAAGACACTGAAAATCATATAAGTATCACAACATGTTACTAATGGTGGTAAATTAACGTCTTGTAGAAGTAGAGGAGTTTTTCTTTGGGGTCGTATGGTAAAATTTCAGTAAGGGACGAGGGGGAGGAGGTAGGAGACTGTTGGTGGTGAGATGAAAGCAAGAGACACCTAAACGAATAAGACGTGTCAAGTATATTTACGTAGGTCAATTGAGAATTTTCTTATATTTGTCTGAAACATACCCGGTTTACTACTCTGACACGATACTTGGTACTTAATACCAAGTAAGTTAAGACACGGGGCTGTAAGTTGACTCTTTTTGGTCATGGACTCAGGAACACCACTATAAGTCTATGATTTAATTGGGGGTGACCACGTCGGAGTAAAGACCGAAGAACAATACGTTTCATTGTTCAGAGAAATTTTTAACAAAACAAATAAATAACCGACACGACCCAGAATCGGTATCATACACCCTAGAACAGGGGACTGATCTCTAGCTTGGATCCGGAGGACCCTTGTGCCTCAGAATCGGTCACCTGGTGGCCCGTTCAGGGAGTTCAGTTAAAACTAACCTAAATAAGAATAAACGGTGGGTCTCGGGAGTTTCGCTATGTCAGGACGTTGGGTGTGGGGATGTCGATGATGAGGAAGGTTGGTGCTCGGAGACATACATGATAAGGGAGACGGACCTTTGTGAGAGGTTTGTCGACACCGAAAGGGTAAGAAAAATAAAGTCGGACACAAATTTTCAGTGGTCTTTCAGAATAAAATCTCCAAACAACCTCCGGGACGGATGCAGAACGACCTACCCGTGTATCCGTAAGTGTGTCTATGTACGGAACATCTCCTTTCTCAAGACGAGGTCTCCTCCGTCTTCCTCATGTTAAGACCGTCCCCTTTTTTTTTTTTTTTCGTTGATATGAGGTTATTTTTAATTAAATTTTTTTTTCTAAGAGTACCCTGTTAGTAGTCACGGTGGATCCGACTTATGGGTTGACACTCGACCTAGGTTTCATATGTGAAAAAAGTAAAACTTTTTGAAGGGGTTCGGTCAGAGGTTTTTCATAGTGGTAAATATGAAGGTGATTGTTATATACATCACAAAAGAGACATAGGAGTTGTGAATAGTAGTTTGAGAAATAAAAGTGTATGACTTATATGTTTTCTAATGATTAACGAAACGAGACGTGAAGAAAAGTAATATTTACTCCGACTTGTAAAAAAGTATATCAATAGACGATAAAAACTTGAAGTAAAACTGGAGGGCACTAATAAAGAAGATGACCGAACAAACAATTACGAGTGAAAAACATATACTTCCTGTATACGTTAAGAAACGGACTGTGTCCTTAAGACTCATATAAAAGGTGCGACCGAAACGAAAACTATAAAACGTTTTCTGCTTTAAGAGTACTAGTCTAAATAAAGATACTTAAGAATCAAAACCCAATATAAGTCTATTCGGAAGGTCCTGAAGGGACCAACAGGTCACCATTTCTTAGACGGACGTTACGTTCCCTGTGTCCAAGTTGGGGACGTGGTTCTTCTAGGGTATGTGGTTCTTCGTCGATCCGGGTACGTAGTGTTTACGACTTGTATGTACAACGTTGATGACTTCGGGTTCTTGGGTTCTCGATCACGAAACATTGTTATCTTCTGTGGTGTTACTCTTCGGACGTGTGGTTTTGTTCTCTCATCGAGGGTGAGTGACACTGATCTCTTTCGGACATAGGTCGTTGTTTGTGGGTCGTGTCGGTCTTTCTTTCTTTCTTTTTTTACAAACTTTTCTGTCAGACGATTTCTTTTCTTTTCCGAGGGTTTGGTTCTTAAAAAATTTTTAGATGTAAGAGAAGGTCACAAATCATCCACAAAGATAAAAATTTAGAAACGAGACATTTCGTTTAAAGGGGAGTGATAAGAGGTAAAGGGTGAAAAGGACCGTTAAGAATACGTAAGTAAAAAAATATATGAAGTCGTAGTAAAAGAGTTTAAGGGGGTATTAAAAGACAACCAATATATTAACCCTAACGTAGTTAAAGACCGATTTAGATTCCTTGACTGTAACAAGGTTTTAACTAAGCAAAAGAGATTCTTGTTTCTAGTAGATCGATAAGTAGGTTCCAAAGAAAATATACGCTGTCATCTTAAAATTGTAGAAAATATAAATATAGGAGGTGTATAGAACTCTTCAAACGGTGATTTATAAAGTAGTAATACCAACGATAACATTTAACCTAGAAAAGAAGGTACTATTCATATTAAAATATAAATATCGGTTCAGGTTTCTAACTAAGACGTCCAAACTCAGTTTTGAGGTTCTTAAGACGTGACAATTACGTTCTACCTCAGGTTGCACTACGAGGGACTGCCTCGGACTCTTTGAAAAATAAGTTGTGATACTTAGAGTCAAACCCCTTATTAAAATCACACCTCGTCGTCTAAGCAAAAGAAGAACACGGTGTAAAGTGTAGGAAACATTAAAGACTTTTTATTCTTGACTTTACTTTCAAAGCGGGTCGTGTCTTGACTTCTTGACTGTTCTCCTTGACAAAAGAATGAATTTACTTTACTTTGTGTCGGAGTCTAAGAGTATATTGTCGTTGGGTCTGAGACGAGTCTCATCTACGAAAGAGGAAATTCTTTAGTGGAAGGTTCTGTTCGGGTTTGAAGGTAGTCAGCTCACTTTCCTCCGAGGTCTTCGAACACTCTTTCGTGAGAAAGGGTCGTACACCGGGTACAAGTAAGTCCTACATCCCAGAAATGTTTAGTGGGTGAGGTTGACAGGACACAATGTTTAGTCTTAATACTCCAAGCCTCTTTGGACAGGGTCTCTTCGGTCACAGATGAAGTGTCAAGTGAAACGTATTTATGTTTGAGACGTGTTAAAGATATCTCTGTAATGTAGGGTTTCGGAGTTTCTTTTAGAGACCTTTCGATGTGTTATTTGACCATTGTCTCTAATAGAGATCCCTCCCGTTAGTCTCGTGTCGTTCTTAAAAAAAGGGGGTTTGGGAAAGTACAACACCACTGAAATTTTGTATAAACGTTTAAGAACCTGTAAAGAAGTACTTTTCTACCCTCTCCAACACTTTTCTGTTGGATATCTTACCCTCTCTTTTATAAACGTTTAGGATGTAGATCATTTCCCAATTATAGGTCTTATATCTGAAAATTGAGGTGTAGGGGTTTTAGTTTATTGGGTTAAATTTTCACCTGTTTCCTGAACTTATCTTTAAAGACTTTTCTACTATATGTTTATCGGTTGGTCATATGCTTTTCTAAGAGTCGTAGTGACTGACAGTCTCTTTACCTTTAGCTTTGGTGTCACTCTATGGTGGAGTGTAGGTAATCCTACCGATGATATAATTTTGTGTGTGTGTGTCTTTTATTGTTCACAACCCTTCCTACACTTTTTTAACCCTTAACAACCACCCTTACATTTTACCATGTCGGTAATACCTTTTGTCATACCATGAAAGAGTTTTTTAATTTTATCTTGATGGTACGTACGATTCAGTGAAGTCACCATAGGTTGAGAAACCCTGGGATACTTGATATCGGGCGGTCCGAGGAGACAGGTACCCTAAGAGGTCCGTTCTTATGACCTCACCAAACAACGATACGAGAGGAGGTCCCCTAGAAGGACTGAGTTCCTAGCTTTAACACAGAGAATACAGATCACGTAACCGTCCGTCCAAGAAATGGTCATCCCGGTGGACCCTTCGGGTCTTGATGGTACACTAGGTCCTTAAGGTGAAGACTCTTATATGGGTTTTCTTAAGTCTCGTCTTAGAGTTTCTCCATAAACATGTAGGTACAAGTATCGTCGGTTCTCTATCTTCGTCGGGCACAGGTAACTGTCTGTCTATTTGTTTTACATATGTGTATTTTACCTTATAGTAAGTCGGAATTTTTAATCCTTCCTTTAGGATAGTTGTACCTACTTTAAAGTGCTATAATACGATTCACTTTATTCTCTCAATGTTTTTTTTCTGTGTATGACATTCTAAGGTGAATGTACTTCAGAGCTCTCATCAGTCTGAGAATTCCTGTCTTTCATCTTACGACCAATGGTTTCCGACCCACCTTCACCCACCCCTCAATAATAAATTACTGAAAATCAAAATATTCTACGTTTACAAGACGCGAAGACAGTATTACTACACGTATGTCAATTGTCGTGACTCGTGGAATGAAATTTTCATGTAAGATACAATACACAAAAAGAATTGGTGTAACACCCCCATCCCCCTCCGTTTTTTGTCTTATTTTTACATCTTTGACTAATAGAAGGGGAACTTACACCTGTCGACGGAGCGTCGAGACGGTGAGGGGCGGACCCCAGTTTCGACCACGTGACCGTTGGACAGGTGTAATTTCGGGTTCCGTTCTTCCTTTCTCTCCCACCTCCTGTTGGTCAATAAAGAAATTATTGCACTAGAACTTCAACATGGAAGATCGACATGAACTAAGATTACGTATCTTACACCATCTTCAGTACGTAGCAAGTGGACCGAGAGTTGTCACCGACCGAGAACCTTCGGTCGGAGACATCACCCTCCTTGGGAGTTGGTGTACGTCGACTGGGTACGTCACAAGACCATTGTCGACGGTGTCTCCAGAGTCGGTTTTGGTCGAAGGTTACAGTCTGCTCACTCATTCCTTCGAAGGGACTAAGGAGATCGGTAGAAGGTGGGGTTCGTGCTCTCTAGGGACATCATTGGTGGGACGACTCGGGTTTTTGGTACACTATAGTAATATTTGTTAGTATTTATAAAAGGTTGTGATTCAAGTCTTACCGAATGTTTCGTCGTTATCTATTAGTTTCGGTATGACAACGAGATTAAAACCCCGTCCCCCGTCCCTGCCCAACGACGGGACCTAGAAAGGACACCACGTGTCCGAAGAGGTCAACACCACGTACCCGAATCAACGGGTACCGTACACCCTAGAATCAAGGGGCTGGTCTCTAGTTTGGGTACAGGGGACTTAACGTTCCGTCTAAGAATTGGTGATCTGGGGGTGACACGAGTCAGCACAGGTTAAGAAACACTTGGGTACCCGACATCGGGTGATTTGAAGACACCTCAACGGTAAAGGAGGAGGTCCCTTAGAAGGACTACGTCCCTAACTTGGGTACGGAGAAAACGGAGGACGTAACCGTCTGTCTAAGAAATGGTGACACGGTGAACCCTTATCCATCCGAAAATTGAACTTTTTCTATTAGTTTCGGAATAACGAGAAAAATTTTTCAGATTCCTAAAAGTATTCGATTTTCCTAAGATCTAGTGTCAAAAAACGGGCACATAGGATTTCTTGATGATGTCTCAAAAAAGGCTTAACACCTTATAAAATTTGTAAGTTCTTTCCTGTCTCTTATTACACGAGGTACGATTCAACGAAGTCAGTACAGACTGAGAAACACTGGGTTGCCTGACATTGGGTGGTCCGAGGAGACAGACATCCTAAAAAAAGTCCGTTCTTATGATCTCACCCAACGGTAAAGGAAGAGATCTCCGAGAAGCCCTGGGTCCCTATCTTGGGTGTAGAGAACGGAGGACGTAACCGTTCACCCAAGAAAATGGTGATCGCGGTGGACCCTTCGAGTTTGGAATCATGTTGTACAAACGAGACGAACAAAAAACTTTCATGTAATTTTTTTAAAAATTAACATTAAAATTTTATGTGTATTGTATTTTACTTGGTAGATTGGTGAATATTCACATGTGCCGTCACCACCTCTCATGACGCCATGTTTTGGGGAATGGTACCGGGGACCACCGACAACTTCAAACCCGATTGGAACCTCTCTTGACCTGAGAGGTAAATCCAACATTTCGAAAAGTGATCGCGGGAGAAGGTGGGGTTACGAGGTTGGGGAACACGTAGACCCTCTTTGGATATATAACCCCATTAGTGTCTACCAAGTAAAAGGTCTATTGTAAAATTTTAGAAGGGTCCCTTCAGGAACCGATAGACCACCAATCTTGAGTCACGAAAGTGATGTTCCGGTCCAAGGTAGGAACCAACCCCTTGATTCTAAGGCGTTCGGTGAACCGGCCAGGTTTCTTTTCTTTTTTTTTTTGGAAGGGTTCGCTCTGGGAGATACTGATAAAAGATAAAAAGGTGGACAAAGGATTTGTGAAAAGGTACATATGTGTACGTGCGCGTGTGTGTATATCCCGTTAACAGGAGGTTATGAACGTAAAACAATATATGAAGAGTTATAACATGTTAATATTAGAACTATTAATAATCAATGAGTTCTTGTCAACGAAATACTCATAACAAGTTGACAGTAGTGGTTATCTTACTATGAGTTTACACAAGAAAGATATTTTGAAATATTCATTAAATTTTTCTGGGGGTTTGACACGTTGTAAATTTCTATTACTACCATGTGGGTACAGGTATCGTCGTAATAAGGTATCGGTTTTTACCTTTCTTAGTGTTACAGATAGTTGTTCTTTTTACCTATTTGTTTTACACTATATATGTATGTAATCCTATAACGAATCGGTACTTTTCCTTCTCCTAAAACTGTGTCCGACGTTACATCTACTGAGACCTCACGTAATACGAGTCACTCTAATCGGTCAGTATTTTTCTGTTTATGATATGTTCAGACCAATATACTCCAGGGCGACGACGACGACGACGACGACGACGACGACAACGACGACGACGACGACGACGACGATTCAGTGAGTCAGTACAGGTTGAGATACACTGGGGTATCTGTCGTCGGGTTGTCCGAGGAGACAGGGACCCTAAGAGGTCCGTTCTTATGACCTCACCCAACGGTAAAAGAAGAGGTTATACTCCAGGATCTCTCCAGTGAACGATAGATAAAATGTATACCATTACATATACAAAGGTACGATAAAAGAGTCAACCAGGGTGAGAGAGGAAGGGATCGACCTAGGTGTTCACACAAGAGATATAGATACAGGGTAAACGACGGGACGTTCATCCAAATAGTCATGGGAGAAAGATCCAAGGTATACATAGGCAATTGTATGTTATAAACAGAAAGAGAAAGACTGAATGAAGTGAAACGTATTATCCGAGATCCAAGTAGGTGGAGTAACCCCAGAAAAAAAAAAAACTGGTTGGTCGTACACCCTAGGGTCAAGGGGTTAGTCCCTAGTTTGGACATGGGGGAGGACGTAACCTTCGTGTCTCAGAATTGGTGACCTGGTGGTCCCTTCAGGGATATGTCAAATTCTTAGTTGTCAGGATTTTTGGTTGTTGTCAGGACACACATACAGAGACGTCTAAACGTAAGGTTCTCGTTCAGTCAGTTGGTGAGTTCTCTTCTTCTTGGTCCACTATCGGGGAATAGACAGGTCAATCTACTTGTTCGACATACACTTTACCTCAGAGAATACTTTTTGTAGTATGAAAGAAAATTCACTGTCGGTCCGGGAAAATATCAAAGTATCGAGACCCACAAGGTATAGGTTAAAACGGAAAGGGGGACGTAGGTGGTATCGATTATTAATCGTCGTGTGTCAAGTTTTGGTCACTGCCCACTCCGTTAGTTATATTTGTCATCTGTGACAGGACTCCTGTTTCAGGGGTTGATTCTATGTTTACTGAACCTTTTTACAAACAGTATAACTTTCGTGAAAACAGTGACCTTATTACTTACTTCAGGATTACCACAATCGTCTTTGAATTTTATTAAAGGTTTAATTTTTATAATATAGTAATAAGTGGATCACCTGTTCGTTTCTAGTTTCCAACTCTTCGGGGTCAAGACCGGTCCGACACCCACAACTAAGAACAACCGTCTCACATTTAAACTCATTGGAGAAACTTCCCTCTGAATCCTTTCAGATTTACATTTTACGTACACGGGAAAATGGATGTTCAAGGGAACTCTTCACATCGATAGTCTGTATGTGCGTGTGTACCCGTTTCTAGATACACATTCTTGTCAGAATGTCACTTAAGGGACCGTCAGGCCACCCATCCTGAGACGTGAGAGTGACGGCTCCCGGACCCAAGTTAAGGATTAGTTCCTTGATTCTAGGGTGTTTGGTGTTCAACTCCTGGTTTTTTTTTTTTTTAAAATACTTTTCTTTTGAAATTACTTTCTTATCAAAATATTAGAACAGTGTGACTAATATCATCGTTTTATAACCTTCGTTGTTCTTATAGATTATCATCTTCTTACGAATCGATTTACTACCAGGTAGATGTGGTCGTGGTAAGGTGCCCTAAAAGACGGTACTACCCTCGTACAGGTGATCAGTGTACAGAGATGATTTGAAAAAAAAAAAAAAAAAAAACCGGTCCGGTGTTCCGAACGTCTCTCTAGAATAACTAGAATAACCGGTCCCTAACTTGGGTCCGGTGTCGTCACTTTCCCAGTTTAGAATTAGTGGTCTAGTGGTCCCTTAAGGGGGGTAGGGTTTGAGAATTATACACCGAACACGTTATCTACTTGTGTAAATAAACTAAAATTGATTAAATTTACATTTATCGGTATACACCAATCGAAGAACCTTGACTCGATGTTTGAAGATTGTTGAACCGAAACTGAAAGTAAATAGGTGTGATTACTCAATACGGGCTCTGAAGGGACTTCGACAAGAAAGAGGCTGTGCGCACTGCACCGACTGATAAGGACTCCGGGTCTCGAACGACGTTACCGAGGCGGTGGGTCGGGTCGTTCGTCTATTTTGCGAAGAAGAACCTTGACCTGGGCCTAAGTCTGTAAAATCCAGGAATCGTGACTGTCGGTTCCAGTCTCGTTATTTTTTCTTTTTCGGAGTCAGAAGTACCACGAAGGTACCCCTAGGCTCTCATGTCACCAATTCTCACCCGTTAAGGTGAGGACCCAGATTTAGGCTTTTTTGGTTTCTGTGATTAAGTTTTTCTATGTGTGTGGGGTTACAAGTATCGTCGAAATGTTACCGGTTTTATACCTTCGTTGGATTCACGGGTCACGGGTAGTTTACTACTACAGCATATGATATATATATATATGTTACCTTATGAGAAGTCGGTATTCTTGTTACTTTATTACGGTAAACGTTAATGTACCTACTTGAACCTCCCGTAATACGATTCACTTTATTCAGTCTGTTTCTGGTTGTGACATACAATAGTGAATATACACCTTAGATTTTTTTATATTGTTTGATTACTTATTTTGGTTTTTCTCCGTCTAAGTGTCTATGTCTCTTGTTTAATCACCAATGGTCATCCCTCCCTTCCCTCCTTCTTACCTATACCTACCATTCTCACTCTCCATGTTTGATAACCCCTATTCTGTCCGAGTTCCTAAATAACATATTGTGTCCCTTATATCGGTTATAAAGTATTAATATTTACCCTTCATTGGAAATTTTTAACGTATTTGTAAATTTTTATGGTTTTTTCAGTCATATTTATACATTGTCCTTTTTTTTTTTTTTTTCTCGTACCTTGACCTCGGTCTGACAGACTACGGGAGGGAAATCGAGGATACGGAGTCAAAGACGTAGTTATTTTAGACCTTGTGTAAAGAATAGAAGGTTAAACGGAAACAGCGTCTTAGTGATTCTTCAAAGTCTGACTCCCTGAAAGAACTACCAAGTCGTCAATTCTGTAGGAAAAGGTTACGTCCCACACGTCCAAGTTAGGAACCAACCCTTTGATTCTAAGGAGTGTTGAGTACCGGTTTTTGTTGTTGTTTTACTTTATTTTGTCTTCGTCATCACATTGTTTAGTTATCTGAATTTTTTACCAGGTATAGTATTTTTCGAAAATTTCTTTTAAACTAACTTCACTCGGGTGACGTACCACTCCTGACTCAATAGTCATAGGATTGTCCATCCCCTAGAATGGTCTGTAACTTGACCACGGAACCGTCACTCCCTCACCTAAGGATTGGTGACCTGGTGGTTCCTTAAAGGAAAGAGAATTAGATCTTAAAGAAGTGAATTAGATCTTGTTGGGATACGAAAAAAAGGTTCCTGTCTGAAACTACTTGGTCTGGTCGACTGAATTATTTACAGAGGGTAAGACTTAAACAGACAAAGGAGTACGTACACGTGGTAAGACTTTTTATATATTATCTTGTGTAAATGACAGGAGTTTAAACGTGTAGAGGTGGAGAGTAGAATAGTAAAGTGGATCATGGAGAAGGTACAGAAGAACAAGGTCGGTTTCGGAATTAGAGAAGAAAGGTAGGTAGGTCAGGGAGGGTTATTCCTCCTCCCCCGTCCCTCACACATTTGGTCACACCTCCCTAGTCGTAAAGGAAATTTCGGACTTACTTTTCAGACAAAACGTAACATATGCTGGGAGATCCTTCAGGTGAATGGTCAAAGGGAAGTAAAAACCCCCAAAGACTCCTTATGAATATGGAAAGTGTTCAGACACGACTATCAGTGAACAAAGAGTCGGTCGGAGGACGGGGTCCTTTAAGACGGTCACTGGAGAACGCTAGGATATGCACGGAAGAAACTCTTTGATGAATTAGAGAGACACGACAGGGTCCTTGGGTCGAGAAAGAAGTGTCGGTTCCTATTTCTAAAATTCAGTCTCTATCCCATTACCACCTTATAATCCTTTTCCCTTGTCGACCTTACTTTGTTTCACCTTTTACAGTCTCTCGTATACCTTTTTTGCTTTCACTGGTCGTCAATTGTCTTCGTCCGTCTAGTAAAATTCCCCAGTCTGGACTACTCTACGACAATTCTTTGCCTCAGATGTAACTTATTATCGATACAATCTACGACACCTCAGTAAGGTCGACTTTAGCTTTCTCTACCGAAGTCCTGACCGTCTTTTTCCTATTTCATTTTCCTTAATCCCCTTGTCATTCAATTGAAAATGACTACTCATTCGTTGGAAGACTCTTTGTCTTCATAATTTTCGTGTTTAACGGACCGGTAGGTGTTGGCGAACTCCCGCAACGTTCGATGTACTGATTTGGTTTTTAGATAGGGGCATCGAAGGAGAAGGGCGTCTAGCCGTGATGTGTGATTCCTGCCATAGTCAAATTTTTCGTGAACGGTTAGTTATGTGTATGGAGACACTCTTGGTATAAATATTATTACGCTGCTCCTAAAACAACACGAAAGTCTGTTTTTTCCTTATGATTTTTTATACTCGATGAGTAAAAAAAAGACCAAATAAGTTGTAAGTGTACTAGTGTAGATACATTGACTTAGGAATGTATCATAATTGATACACACTTTGGTTTGAAACCCCGTGAAAGCCTAAATCGTTAGTAAGTTGAAAGTCTTTGACTTGTTCAGATTGTAAAGACAAGAGATTGTTCCCATCTAGGGAACTATAATCTTTAAGAAGAGTAAGTAGTGGAATAGTAATAACAAGGGCTGTTCGAATATAAACAACCTCTCAGGACATTTATAAGTGATCCCTAACACAACGAGAGCACCAGAAACTCTTTTAATGTACTTTTCACATAAATAGGAAATATGTCTTGCTTTCCTACATTCTCGAGATAGTTTGATATTTTCTATATTTCACTTTTTCGTACCACGTTCTTTGACATTTGGTCGTTAATTAATCATCAACGAACAACATGTACGTACCCCTTTGAGACTTTCATATATGATCCCGTCCACCTCTTGACCCTCCTTTTTTACCTTCTAGAACGTGATATATGACAAATATATAGACATTGTGTACGTTCATAGTAAATGAGTTTTTTCATCCTTTTATACTGTCATGAATATTTTGACAACTGACTAAAAATTTAATGGTGGTTCTTGAAGTAATTTATCTTTAGAACAAAAATATGATAGGTTCATAATTGTATACTTTTTATGTACATACTCCTATATGAAGTGGTCGTATTGTCGTTTTTGGATCTTTGTATACAACCACCTGTCCAATTCATTTAGTATCCGGTAGATATGATGACTTATGACCTTATAATTTATCTTACTGTCGTTGTAACTATACGACAGTGTCTTTCTACAGGTGTTAACGGATCAGTTTTTCTTTTTTTTTTCGACTCTTTGTGATGTACTTACCAGGATAAACATGCATACATATGTATATATACGTATGTACGTAAATGATATGTCCTCAGGTTTTACGGTGGTTTGATTAAAATCAACAGGCATCGTCTGAAGGGACTGTCAGGTCACCAATGCTAAGAGACGAAGGTGTAGTCCCCTGCTTCAAAGTTGGAGATCAACTCTTTGAATTCTAAGGGTGTACGACCTCACCAGGTTTTTTACAATTGACCATTCTACATCAATTGATCAGTTCTTAGGCTGACGGTTGTGTCCTCTGTGGCTAGGGGACCTCATCCTTTACTGTTGGGTGCGGTCACAAGAACGGACCTTTCAACGTACTGTTGTCTGACCGTCCGAAATCAGGTACCAAACGTTTCAGGCTGTGCTGACTCGTTGACTCATGTGTGTGTGTGTGAATCCCTGACTGCACCCGATGGAAACTGAAACATTTTGTGGACACATTTGTAAAATTGATACTTGTCATTCTCCGTTTATATGATTAAAAAGGGGGGACTTATTCGAATATACCTTGAAAGTGAAAGATGTAGTTAAAATTACAAACAGAATTGGACATGAACAAAAAGTTTTGAAAAGTTCATAAATGTAAACACTAATTGTTAAAGGAAGTAATTTGAACTGTCCTTCCTCGGTGCACAAGAATTTACTGAAGAGGTCATTCGTAGGGGTGGGACTTTATGGGTGTGTCGAAATAATCTGTATACGAAATGACGAGGTCTCGCTTCTGGGAAGGTTGACGTCACGTGTGCACAGGACCACTTTACTGGGTCGGGGTGGAAGAGCTCACGATTGACCGGTGACTGTGTGAGTGTCAACTTCTGTTTCTTGAGTAGTAAACTATTGTGACTACCTTAACACGTTTTGGACGGGGTGTCTTGCCGGTAAAAGTTCTACGATAACTTCAAAAAGGGGATCAATACTGGTGAGTAAAGGTTACTCATTGTGTTAATATGTTATTGATAAGTGTTACTGATTTACACCAATGTCCAGATAAGTGTATAACTTGGTCTAAGTGTTACTGATCTACACACTTCATGGCTATAGGAACAGTAGAACAAAGAACTGGATACATAAGTAAAAATACCCACTTAGTACTTTTAGGTTACTCTATGTGTCCGTAAGTACTGTTCACTTTTTGGCGTTCATTGCTTAAACGGATTCTAAATGTTTAAATGGTTTGCCGTAAAAAACAGGGGGTATGGATCCGGAATGAATCGATAGAGTCACTGTGTATAAAAAGAGACGTGTCTACGATATACACCTATGGGATTTATACCCTCACCTTCCCTCTTTAACCTCAGTTAAACAAGAAACCTCATTTGTTGGATAAATTTTGAGGAAGTCACACACTAAAGTGGTCACGGATGGGTGGTCGAGGAAGGTTGAAAGTTTTTGGAACCGAGAGTAATAGTGAATTTTTCGTATGGTTATCGTGGACTAAAACTTCCACCGTTACCGTTGGGTGAGGTCATGAGAACGGACCTTTTAGGGTACCTGTTTCCTTGGACCATCCGACGTCAGGTACCCCAACACTTCAGTCCGTGTTGACTCACTGAAGTGAAAGTGAAAAGTGAAAGTACGTGGTCTCTTCCTTTGCCGTTGGGTGAGGTCACAAGAACGGACCTCTTAGGGTCCCTACCCCCTCTGACTACCCGACGGCAGAGACCCTAGCGTGTCTCAGCCTGTGCTGACTTCACTGAATCGTCGTCGTCGTCGTGGACTAAACTATTTACAGTGATGACATCTTGTGGTTCTCGGTTGACGAAGTGGGTGTTAATTCGATATATTTTTAAGAAGTATATCAGTATATTTTAATTCCTTAGAACTGTTGAAATGATGTCGTTTTTACTGTTGTCGAAGTTAATGATTTAGGGTTTGAAAGATGTAATTCAGATTACTCTGATACAGTGTAGAAAATTTTTTTAGACCAGTTTACTAATAGATACGTGGAGTTCCACTGGAACGTTGATACATGACTTCCACCAAAAAGACATCCGAGAGAAGGTGGTAGGGGTGGGGAAAATTATTGGTGGAGGGACGACCGTAAGGTCTTTGAAAGGGTGAGAATTCGTGTTGAGGGTTTACGTCACGAAAATTTTTAGTCATCGAATATTCATTTTGATGTATACTCACATGTAATCTTAAGATTGATGTTTGAGGTTTAAAAGATAAATATGAGTAAGTGATGTCAAGATTAATTCCGGTGGAAAAGAACTGTAAAGAATGGAGGTCCAATGATGATTGTGTAGACGACCTTGTTTTTGGAAATTGAAAATGGGTGGGAATTGATTTATTTATTTAATGTGATAAACCCTTACGTTGTTGAAATAACTCTCTTTTCACGTTACATTACATAGCTTTCGAATTTTCCCTCTTGAATTTTGTGGAGGGGAGTTCGCGTCCTGGTCCACGTCCCACCTGAGGAAGACCTACAACATCAGTCTGTCCCACGCGGGTAGGAGGTCGACAAAGGGCCGTTTCTAGTCGGAGACGACCAGACCCCCCTACGGGAGAAACAGAACCTAGAACCGGAACTGCAAGAGCTACCACAGTGACCCGAGGTGGAGGTCCCACTACCAGAACGGGCAGTTCCAGAAGTGTTTCTAGACGTAGGGTGGAGACTCCGCCTCCTGGTCCACGTCTCACCTGAGAAAGACCTACAACATCAGTCTGTCCCACGCGGGTAGGAGGTCGACAAAGGGCCGTTTCTAGTCGGAGACGACCAGACCCCCCTACGGGAGAAACAGAACCTAGAACCGGAACTGCAAGAGCTACCACAGTGACCCGAGGTGGAGGTCCCACTACCAGAACGGCCAGTTCCAGAAGTGCTTCTAGACGTAGGGTGGAGACTCCGCCTCCTGGTCCACGTCTCACCTGAGGAAGACCTACAACATCAGTCTGTCCCACGCGGGTAGGAGGTCGACAAAGGGCCGTTTCTAGTTGGAGACGACCAGACCCCCCTACGGAAGAAAAAGAACCTAGAAGTGGAACTGTAAGAGCTACCACAGTGACCCGAGGTGGAGGTCTCACTACCAAAATGGTCACTCCCAGAAATGTTTCTAGACGTAACAGACAACCTTGTTTTTTTATTGTGTTTTTTCTCGGGGTGGTAAATCGTCAATTAAGTGCCGAGTTGGTTGTTGAATACAATTTTTGAAGTGATAAATGGTCGGTTTGTTGATTGAACGGGTTGTTGAGTGTTCGAACTGTTCGAGTTTTTGTCTCAAAGTCCACGAATTCTCTCTTTTCGTCCCTTCGGACTGGGTTCAGTTAAGTGCCGGGAGTGAATAGGAGGGGGGAGTGACCTACAGACAGGAAACAGTTGTAACGTCGCAGGTGGGGTCCGGGTTTGGGACACAGGGTTCTGCTCATTTGTGGAGGGGTGTATGCACGGCCCTCTACCGGGGTGGGATCTAATACTCGGGTGTCTTCCCGACTGCAGAGGGTTGACGTCCCCGGTCGCGCAGGGGAGGGGGTAGTGCCTGCATCCTGCCGAGTCACCGCAGACGTTAATTATCGGTCGGGGGCTTTCTGTTCGTTCGAACAGCACGACATCGGGTGTCCGAACGTCTCAGCCTTTGCTGACTCGCTTAATTGTGGTGGTGGCGCTGCCCTTTAGCTCATCAGCGTGGACAGTTTGGCACTTGATTATAAGCTGAGGAGGTGTGTGATGGGTTGGGAGCAGGGTGTCTTTCGACCTGGGGCGGCGGTACCTCTGAAGTACTCGGAGAGCGCAAGTGAACTGTGAGTGTCAGGGGAGGGACGGGGGATAGGAGCGCAGGGTGGAGTCTTGGTCGAAGTCTCGGACTGAAGAGGGTGACTCCCTAGCCCTTGCCGGCGGTAAAACGGCGCAAGGATGGGGAGTCCCGGTGGGACGACGAGCGCGCGGGCCCCCTTGACATCCGGGGCCTACGGGGAGCCGGGCGCCACCGGCCACTTGGTGGGCGCAGGGGTCGCCGATGTGCCGGCGTTCTGGGGTTGCTGGGGAGGAGTGGTTAACCACAACCACGGTCGTCGCTTGTCTCTCCCTGCTTCTGACTTGAGGGCCAGGCCTGCCTTGACGGACGCGGTGTGGGCCCCGAAGGAATATATCAGTACCCGTCGGGGCGGGGCCACCTAAGAAGGCGTTTTTGCGGCCCTTCCCTGATGAAAAGCGTCCGGAGGGTGGGAGATTTCTCTTTTCGTCAGGGGGTCTTAGCTGAGTAAGAGGAGGATTCTACGATAGAATACTTCTGACCCCGAAACCTTGGTTCAGAAGACCCCTCGCCCGCCGGCAGGACTCGCCGGCTCGCCTCCCTAGTCGCGCAAGCGACTTGTCATCTGTTGCCTTCGTTGGCCGGGAGCTGAACAGGCCTTCCTCCACCCCTCGCCGTTCGCGCTTTTGGGCCGTGCCTAAATAGACCCATAGGCCTTACCAAACAGGTCGGTTGGCCCGGGCAACGGGGGAGGAGAGTCGGGTCTGCCGGGGGCGACAAGCGATCTGCGCCGGATCCGCCTGACACCAGGCCAGATCGCGGAGTTCGGCTCGGTCCCAGGCCCAGGGGTCCACGCGTGCGGAGGGACGGGGAGGGGGGTGTAGCGATTATTTCTCCCCAGAAATAAGACCTAGATGAAATCTGTTGCTGTGATAAAGGGATTGGGGGAATAGAAGTCGGGCAGCGCTCCGGAGGGGCCCCCAGGTCGGGGGTTGAACACCGCCGGCTCGGGCAGGAGGTGGCCCGCCCGTGGTCCTGTTCCACTTACTGAGCCGTTTATAGTTCCGATGCCAGATCTCGGGCGGAGTCTATCCAACAGTCTTGGGAGTCCTTAATGAGGCTTGTCCTTACTTTTTACAAAGGTTCCCTCTTTAGGGATACCGTCCACATGTGACTTAAAACTTTTCTTTTCGTGTTTAAGGTGTGTCGACACATTTTGAGAAACTCGACCTGGACCTTCGACTATCTTGAAAGGTCTAACAAGAAGGACCAAACACGAAGTAAACATTTGTCCCTCCGCAGTCCTAAACTTAAGACAACTACAAATGAACTCGAGTCTTTAGTTTGGACAAATTCGGGTTCTGAAATTTTTCTATAATTAACTTAGATTCAAGACAAATAAGGACCCCCACTTTAATTATAGGGTTTGTATTTTGAATTAAGATATCCGTTTAAAGTAAACCCATTTTCTTTCTAATGGTCAATCTAGAAAAAATAAAAAATTTTGTTACATAAAACACTAACTAGAGATACAGTAAAGACGTCGTCTAAAAATTTGCATAAATTTGGTATACTTATACTACTCTGGAATTTTGTGAAATTGTACAAATGTACTTTAAATGTCACTTTTTAGAAGGAGCACAGACGTTAAAGGGTCGATGACAAGAAAGACCTGAGAAGATCTTATAATGGATAAAGACATTTACTCTCCTCCCACAAAAATTCAAAAATGGTGATTGCGGAAGTTTTTATATACATATATCTTTTTCTCCGTTGGTTGATTCTTTATAAGACGGCAATTCTTTTCTGATGTAAGGACGAACTCTAATACTTGTAATGTATTAAATTTCTAATATGTATTTTACACTTATTTTTGTTTTGCATATATAAAAGAAACCATTGGGTATATATACATCAATACTTTTTCTAGGTCGCCAAAAGATTTGTCGGAAATTGGAGACAGTTAAAAATTGTAAAAAGTCTTACTCAAATAATGACCCTTCAATTTCAAATTTTACAGTGAAAAGTACAATCATCTCGGCTCCACTATCCCTGATTCTCTGTTTCGACCACTAATTTATCAATTAGGGGATCCCCTAATATTCTCTTTTCTCATTCCCTCTAGGAACATTTAATTCCCCAGAAAGTGAGTTCTTTCGTCGAAACGAATTGGTGTTTTCGTTCGTCCGAACGAGTCGTTATTTTGGTATGTTGTCTTCGAAGTCCGTCCGGGGGTTTGGCTACTTTGTTACCATCTTACTCTGGGTGTAGGACGGGTGACTCGAGTCATTGAATAACTAAGGATCCTGTACGAGGAGACCCGTGTAATTTTTTATATTTCTTTCCCACTGTAATATGACTTTGGACTGTACAAAATGGCAAAAATCATATGCAATGGTGGAAAAACGAGTAGAGATAGTACGGCACTGATAGGACTGAGCTGGTACATCCCTATTCTTTTGATGTGACGGGTTATCCCTCCTCCATGACTACTACCGTCGAAATGTAGATGAACTCTTACTCCTTCTACCAGAAGAGGGGGAGGGGTTAAAAGAAAACTAATATTTTGACATCGGGTGATTCATGGACCGGGCGTCGTGGCAGAGTGGGTCGGTGAACATTCGGAATGTTAATGGAATCAGATTATTTAGTGAAAAATAAATAGTGAAACGGAGAGTAGTTTAAAAAAGACATGACTTTGAATGTCTTGACCTCGAGGAATCTCGGGGAAGAGGGACGTTTGGTCTAAAGACACCAAAGTGTTACTGAAGATTATGTCTAAAGACACTTTCAATAAAGATTTAAAAACCTTTCCCCTAAATTTCCTTGTCTTGTCACTCCGAGATCCAAAAACAAAAACAAGGGGGGTGGGGGGCCGAGGGATTTAAAGTCTTTCTTTAAATGTCTCCTTGTTTTTCCACTCCAAGAAAGAGTCTACTGGTCCTGACCGAAGTTTGGTGTGGGACAAACGAAACCCGACAAGGAAACGACCTTCGGAACACTAAGTACGACAAATTTCGGACTCAGTGTTCAAAACACTGTATCAAAAAAAGTCTTAGGTTTTCCATGTCTCTTTTTGTCCGAACTAAAGTCTCTGTACCCTCCTTTCTTCCTATATCTCCTCTCTCTTCTCCCCGAGTTTCCTCTCCCTCCCCTCCCCTTCCCCCTTACCCGGTCCCCAATAGAGGTCTCTTTTGATATAAGAATACTTGACTTTTGTGACTACAACAGAGATGGTCTTCTCAAGAGACGTTATGGGAACGTCAGAGATTAAATTCAGATTAACACCCAAACCAACTTCGTTTATCTTTATTTTTAAACCGGCTCCAGATCGGGACTCCATTCTCCCTCCCCTCTCTTTTTACTGGAGAGGTTTCTGTCCACCGACGATAAAGAGACCTCACCATCAAAAGTTGGTGCTCTCTAAACCGGGGACCCACCTGTAAACTGTTACAGATCCCTGGAAAAAAAAAAAAAACCGGGTTGTGATCCGAACATCGTAGAGTCAAGGGGTTGGTCCCTAACTTCAGTCCGGTGTCGTCACTTTCGTATTCAAGATTGGTGACTTGAAGGTCCCTTAAAGGTCCTCGGTAAAAACCACCAGTGTGATACCATAACCCCAACTCCCCACGGTGACTATAGATCACTCCTTCCGGTCCCTACGACGATTTGTTAGACGTCACTTGTAAGGGGGTGTCATGTCTTAATTGAATCGGGGGTTACAGTCATTAGGTGACACAACTGTTTGGAACGAAATGTCTCCTAATAACAACAACAATGTTGACGAAAAGATAAACGACTCTTCCCGAGGGTTCTAAATTTACAGGGTGAACCTAAGTCATTAGATTCAGTGCGAGGATTTTAGGGGACTGGATCTTACGTTACACGATCTTGTACGGTCTTCGTCCTACTCAGTGACCTAGGTAAAAGTCAAAGAAGGTGGGTGAATAGGCAGGAAACGTCTGTGGGGTCTTTCCTAACGAAGTCTCGACCGTGGTTACCTTCTCACTGTCCGGGTCGTTGTTCCGTCTTAACCGTCCGTCCGTGCTCGTACACTACTCGACTCGAGTGTTTCCCGGACCCACAACCCGACGTCCTCTGACCTGACCACGGACAAACAGACGGACGGAAAGGAGGAAGGGGGTTGTCTAAGTCAAGCGAAACTTCCAGTGTCGTAACATACCCTGAATTGAGTCGTAGTACTCTTGCAGGTGTTTTACTGGTTGTTTGTAAAAGGAGGGTTCTCTCTCCCACTATAGCCTCTCGATCTACCCTTTCAAAACGGAATGTCACAGTAGTCAATATATTGGTATTTTCCTTCAGTTCCTTTGGATGACAAACCCCCTTCTTTTTCTCTTCGGGATCTCTGAGACGAGGGAAGGGACGCATGTACACACATAAACTAACAGGTCGAAGTTTTGTTGGGTAAAGTATTTGGTGGTCACTCTTTTAGTATGACTTCAAGGTCAGGGGTTAAAACGGATCATATCCTTACAATTCGTCAATCAATTGAATAACCCAGAAACGAAACAAAACACAAAATTAAACAACAAAGACCTAACACCGTTTTATGTGTGTTTTATATAGGAGAATTGGTGAAAATTCACATTTTCAGTCATCACAATTCATATAACATCCCCTCCTTTTTAATAAAAGGAAAATGGGAAGATTCAAGAATCGGTTTTGTGGACATTACTTTCTAAATCGTTCTCGATAATTTCTGTCAATTATAATTGTCAAATAATTGTATGTGTGGAGCACATACAATCACTCTATGAGGTCTCCCTTTTACACAGTGAGTCTCTCCTCTGAAATCTTAAATCCGAATGTATGGTAAAATTGTCCGAAGGGTCCACAGAGTCAACCATTTCTTAGACGGTCGTCACGACCTCTGGCCTCAAACTAGGGACCCAGTCCTCCTAGTGGACCTCTTCCGTTACTGTTGGGTAAGGTCATAGGAACGGACCTCTTAAGGTACGTTCTCCTCGGACTGTCCGATGTCAGGTACCCCAGGGTTTCGTTGATTGTGTGTGTGTAGTAGAATTATATCTATCCAGAGAAGTCAGTCAAGTCAAGTCAGCGAGTCAGCACAGTCTGAGAAACGCTGGGGTACTTAGTGTCGTGTGGTCCGGAGGGACAGGTAGTGGTTGAGGGCCTCA
The DNA here is from genome assembly GCA_006410555.1 of Capra ibex. Classification (NCBI taxonomy): domain Eukaryota; kingdom Metazoa; phylum Chordata; class Mammalia; order Artiodactyla; family Bovidae; genus Capra; species Capra ibex. The sequence continues at coordinate 1,843,394 of SJYO01055647.1, forward strand.
AGTGAGTCTAAGTGCAGGTAGCTCAGTCACTACGGTAGGTCGGTAGAGTAGAACACAGCAGGGGAAGAGGAGGACGGGGGTTAGGGAGGGTCGTAGTCCCAGAAAAGGTTACTCAGTTGAGAAGTGTACTCCATCGGTTTCATGACCTCAAAGTCGAAATCGTAGTAAGGAAGGTTTCTTTAGGGTCCCGACTAGAGGAAGTCTTACCTGACCAACTTTCCAGAGTATTCCCTCTCATTTACTAAAAATGACCCTCTTGTCTTCCTATCTATCTCTATACTGTGACTTGAAACACTGCTTCTTCAAGTCACAGTAAAATCAGAGGGGACACAGTTTTCGGTTGGAAGAGACTAATCAATTTGAGAACCCTTCTCCTAGAACCTGGGGACTCGAGGAAAACTTCCTAGACACAAACCGGTCTATTCCCCTCAAGTCACTTTTGGAGCGAAACGACAAAAAGTTCACGGTTATCGAGTTTTATTATAGTTTCCTTGTATAAAAGCCCACCATATAAGAAGATGGAAAGTTAAAAGTCAAGTGTACGTTGGTAGTGGTGGTAGACAGAGGTGAGAAGTAGAACGTTCTGACTTTGAGACACGAGTAATTTGTGATTGCGATTAGGAAGTGTGGGTTAGGAACCGCTGGTAGTAAGGAAGACAGAGATACTTACACTGACAAAAAAACAAACAAAAAATGAGGACCTTCTCACATACGTCCCTACAATCAAGGGACTGGTTTCTACTTTGGGGACGGGGGACGTCACCTTCCCACCTCAGAATGGGTCTCCTGGCATTCCCGTCAGGGTACTTACACTGATGAAAACCATGGAGTATGTTTCCCGAAACTAAAAAATTTTAACACTTTGGTCTAGATTACTAACCTTTTGTAAAAAAGGGGGTTTCTAAGTTCTGTAGAAAAGATCTTTCGAGGTAAAGGGTCCTGTTCGGAACAAGAAAGAAGGAATACCACAAAAAAGAAATAGTAACACGGTAATCTTTATAAATTAGTATTCTATGTGTCATTTTGTCTTCGTATACTAAGTAAAACACACTCCAGACTATTGAAATTTTTATTAGAGTTGAAAAAAAAAGGAGAATTTTGGAACAACTGTAAATCCCTCTTTATTGGAAGTACCTTAAAGGAATGTTTCTCTTCGACAGTGGTCATAAACTGAGGGATTGACCACTCAGTAAAGTACTTAAAGTCAAAGTAGAGTTTTGTACTCCCGACACGTCTCAGTCTAGGGAGGTCGAGATTCGACTCGACAAAAATACTAAATTTTATACTCCAGTCTAGTTTACTCTCTTTCCTAAACTACCGACTGTTTCTTGACGGTCGGGGTGTCTCACGTTGTCCTAGGGAAGAAAATTATTTTGTCGAAAATAAAAATTACTATTTTATGTATGTCACATGTTTATATCAAACTTTTCCAAACACGTGGTGTCGGTAAGTACGTAAGTAAACACCGGACAACCCCTCCTTCGCCCTTCGTTTTACGACGGAGGAGCTTGACGACCAAAGGAAAACCCACCGACGGAAACTTTTTACCAGCAATGACTCTCGTCTTTTTTCTCGTTCCCGGTCGTGTCAACGAGTCTGGAAACTTCCTGAAGGTTCGAACGGCAGAGTGCAGGACCTTACTCAGTGGTCCGGAGGTTCGAAGATTGACGTCAGTTTACGGTCCTTCGTCTCCCATTTGAGGGATTTACTAACAAGAGTGAAAACGACACCAAAGTCAGTAGTGCAGTCCAAAACGGAACTGTACAAAGAACATCGACAAAGGAAAACGGAGAAGATTGTCGTTTCCAGGTAGATCAGTTCCGATACCAAAAAGGTTACCACTACATATCTACACTCTCAACCTGACACTTCTTCCGACTCGTGACTTCTTAACTACGAAAACTTGACACCACAACCTCTTCTAAGAACTCTCAGGGAACCTGACGTTCCTCTAGGTTGGTCAGGTAAGATTTCCTCTAGTCGGGACCCTAAAGAAACCTTCCTTACTACGATTTCGACTTTGAGGTCATGACACCGGTGGAGTACGCTTCTCAACTGAGTAACCTTTTCTGAGACTACGACCCTCCCTAACCCCCGTCCTCCTTTTCCCCTACTGTCTCCTACTCTACCGACCTACCGTAGTGACTGAGCTACCTGCACTCAAACTCACTTGAGGCCCTCTACTACTACCTGTCCCTCCGGACCGCACGACGCTAAGTACCCCAGCGTTTTTCAGCCTGTGCTGACTCACTGACTTGACTTGACTTGTTTTAATGAACCCTCACAATCCCTTAATTCGTTCCCCTCCAGTGTAGATAACATTTTTAGAGTAAAAGTGCATCACTGACCTCCTCATTAGTCAAGTCAGGGAGTCAGCACAGGTTGTGAAACGCTGGGGTACCTGACGTCCTGCGGTCCGAAGGGACAGGAAGTGGTAGAGGGTCTCGAACGAGTTTGAGTACAGGTAATTCAGTTACTATGGTAGTTTGGTAGAGTAGGAGACAGTAGGGGAAGAGGACGGAAGTCAGAAAGGGTCGTAGTCCCAGAAAAGATTACTCAGTCAAAAAGTGTAGTTCACCGGTTTCATAACCTCGAAGTCGTAGTCAGGAAGTTTACTTATAAGTCCCGACTAGGAAATCCTAACTGACATTATGGAGGACAATGTTAGTGCAGACTCCACAAACATACCACTTGTGGACGTCTTTAACTTCATTTTACTTTAGTGCTCTTTTCTCTATGACATCACCTCTACGGCCCCTAGCTTGGGCCCCGGAGTATGTACGTTTCGTACGCGAGATGGTGACTCGATGTAGGGGGAGGGAACAACTACATCAAAGACTTTAAGAGACGATACCAGATAAGAAATAAAAAAAAAAAAGTTTATTTTAAAACATATAAATTTACCCACAACGTCAAATCGTTTTTGTTTGGTTTTATTTAGGCCTGAACTGAAAATACAAAGACTTGATCCGGACACCAAGTATCGAGACGTCGGTCGTCGGCTTTAAGATTGACTATGGTCTTGGTTCCTTGTTTTCCTCTGTCTGGATAAGCACTTACAACGAGGAGTGTTAGGCTTTTCTTCCTTTCCTTTTATTTCTCAAAGAAAGGTTACTTATTCCTGAACGGGCGTGACACGGGAGTGGGTCTTTAGAGATCAAAGAACAAGAAATGTTAGTAAGGTTGAAAGTCACTGAATATAAAAATAGATACATATTGACTTTTTCTTATATATATACGTACTGGAAACGATATGTGAACTTTGATTGTCTCGTGACATTTAATTGATATGAAACTACTTTTACCTCAAAGGAAGTTCAGTTGTTCAACGGTAAGTGGCCAATCCACTCTCTGTTCCTCTTGTGTCTTTTGGCTCCGAAGTGGAAAAGGGTGGTCGTGAACTCTAAAGGACCATCCTTTCTCAGTGAATGATACTACACGTCTTGTGTGGACTTTTATGGGACGATGGAGTCAGGAGTTGACTAGTAGAGAGAAGGTCAGACACCTATGGACTTTGAGAAGTTTCATTTCAGGTTTACTTGACCACGGGTCCTATGACCTGGGTCGTCGACACTAAAGTAATAGAATGGAGAGACCCGGAAGACACTTCACTGGTAACTTACTATATGTCTCTTCTAACTAGAAAAATAAATAAATAAAAAAGTAAAAGTAAAACTGAGGTCTTTGTTAAACAAAACCCAATATCGGTTAACTGTTACAACACAAACAAAGTCCACTTGTCACTTCCCTCCGACGGTATGTACATGGGTAAGAGGGAGTTTCGAGGGAGGGTAGGTCCGGTAGTGTACTGTAACTTCTCTCGAGGTACACGAAAACTAACAATAGGTAAATTTTATATATCACACATGTACTGGAAGGGTTTGAGGGATTGATTGGGAAGGGACACCGTTGGCACTCAAGTAAAAGATTCAAACTTAGAGAAAGTCAAAACATTCATTCAAGTGAACATAGTAAAGAAAAATATAAGGTGTATATTCCCTACAGTTTACTATGCAGAGGAAGTGTGTCTCTTCCAAATCTTGTCACGGACCATGTTCTGGTCACGAGATTTTACGGTCAAGAGTAATAATTTTTACGACAATATCCTTTACCGTTGGGTGAGGTCATGAGAACGGACCTTTTAGGGTACCTGTCTCCTCGTACCACCCGATGTCAGGTGCCCCAGCGTTCCTCAGCCTGTGCTGACTCACCGAAGTGAAGTGAAGTGAAGTACTTGAGGTCGTTTCCGGATAACGAAACGTATTAGTGGGGTACACACCTGACTACGAAACGACTACGACAAACCACTTTGTCTCTTTCTTGTCCTCCCGTGACCCCACGTCACACCTTACCCCGAGGCGTCTTTCGGTAACAGATTGGAATAAGGGTATCGACTTCCCCTGTTGGTGTTCTCGCTGGAATGGACGTCTTACCTTCTTCCTATCACCGAAGCCGCCTCCATAAGACCTGGACCGAACCTTCGGTCAACTCCCCAACATCAGTCAAGTCATTCACAGGGACTAACGAGACGAGGTCTGTTCGGACTAGTGTAAATTTTGAGTACACATTTTGAACCTTAGTTTGGGTACGAGGATTGACACCGGAAATTCCGAGAGTCACTAGACCGTAGAGACACTGGACCGCAGACCCCCTGGGACGGGGTGGTCACAGGGAGGGTATGAGGGGAGGAGAAGAGACCCTCTTGAGATCGGTGTGTGGACAGAAACGACAAGGAGTCCGTCTGGTCTGAGGGACGTGGAGTCCCGGAAACGTGAACGGTAAGAGAACCGTACCTTTCGTCTATATGAGTACTAGTAGAAAAAGAATGACAGTCCCAGGAGTCTTTCCGGAAGGACTGATTGAGAGATTTTCCTAGACACCACTATAGGGACCGCCAGGTCAGAAATTCTGAATTGGGAGGATGAAGTCCCCCCGCCCAAACTAGAGACCAGCTCCGTTATTCTACGGTGGACTGCACGACTACCGGTTTTTTTTTAAGAAAAAAATCCAAAAATTATTTTTTCCGTGGGTACTTAGGAAACGTAAGTGAAACTAAACAAAACCAAAAGAAGTGTCATATATAGCCAGAGTCTTGGACAAAAATGTGACACAATTAACAGACACAGGGATTGAACCATCCAAGTATTCTCGTCTCGGAGGAGACAGAACGAAAGACGAGATAGAAGACACGGTACTTGTCACGGACCGTCTGTTGATGAGCCATCTATAAGTATCTTAATCACACTTTGGTTTTTTTTTTTTTTTTACTTGTCTGTTTATTTACTTACTTCTGATCCTAGGACCCCTCTTACTATCGATATAAATTTTTCAAGTCAGACGTTCACTTAATTCTCCTCTTTTGTCAAGCCAAATCGCAGCGAGACAAAGTTTAGGTAATTGTAAAAGACTTCCGGTTGGAGACTCGGCCGCGTTCTGGATTCTTCTACTTTATAAACGTCGTCTCACTCGTAGAAGACCAAAATCTCCCTTTGTCAAAATAAACCCCTTTGGTAATATAATATATTTGGTTTGTGAACTGTCGCGGCAACACCGTACGGTGTTTACCTTTTAAGGCGAAGTTACACTCTTGAAAAAGAAAGAACATTGGTTCCTTTCTTCACTCCCGCGAGCACCCACTGACATTGGTTCGTCAATTGTTCTGTTGGCGGGCTGGTTTAGAGCGAACGAACGGTCCAAGTAAAAAATTCTCTTCTCATTCCTTAAAAAGCCTCTTCCGTTACCGTGGGGTGAGGTCATGAGAACGGACCTTTTAGGGTACCTGCCTCCTCGGACCATCCGACGTCAGGTACCCCAGCGATTCTCAGCCTGTGTTGACTCGCTGGACTGAAAGTTAAAAGTCAAAGTACGTAACCTCTTCCTTTACCGTTGGGTGGGGTCACAAGAACGGACCTCTTAGGGTCCCTGCTCCCTCGGACCACCCGCCGGCAGATACCCCAGCGTGTCTCAGCCTCTGCTGACTTCGCTGAATCGTCGTCGTCGTTCCTTAAAAATACTTTCAACTTCGTAACCGAACTTTTTCTTTACTTTAATTTTATGTGCGCCATCTTTTGTTCAACGGAGGGGCAGCCCCTTAGCTTGGGGCCAGAGGGCGCACTGTCCGCCCCTATGAGTGGTGATATGATTGCTCCTGATCGAGATGGTCGCCGAAAAGTCGAGTCGGGAATTTCCATATGAGTCACGAGGAATCGCAAGGAATTGGTCATTGCACAAGATTTTCCAATTTATAGAGTAGAAAAGAATGTTTTATGTTTTTCCGTTTCAAGGTGAAGTAAATTAAACCAGAATTTTTCAGGCAAAGGAGGAGACGAGTACTAAATCAGCGCTTCCAAGACTCTTGTCTTTAATTATTCGTCGTTTTTTATTGGTCGTTTTTCATTGGTTGTCTGCAGTGGTTTGCAGATTGTCTCCATCAAATCCTTTACTTTCTTTACCTCAGTTCATTAAGAACCTGAACAGCCTAAAAAGGTCAGCCCCTTCACACTCCTTCAAAGGTATGGCAGAACCGAAGAGAAACTATCATGAACTTCGACAAAATTTGTTTCTTTTACTTTAGGAAAATAATTAAGCTTTCTTATTAAAGCATAACAAAAGGGGGCTGTGTCCTCCTTTCCCCCCCTTTTTTTTTTTGTAACGACGGCTTTGGGCCCTAGCTTGGTCCCTGGAAATCTAGAAGTCAGATTGCGAGAGGGTTGACTCGATAAAGCCGATGACGACCGCATTTCGACGTAAAGAAAGGAGGAGCACTAGATGCCCGGGGCGCAGTAGCTGGTCCTCTAGGCGACGACCCCCTGGACCTAGTCGGCCTTACGTGCGGAAAGTCCTAACGGGGCGTGGAAGGGGGAGAGCAGGAAGTTCCAGCAGCGGAGGCTCTTCGAAAGGGACTGGTGCGGAGGGTGGTGATGGGGTCGGGACATAACAAGTGACAATCGGATCCATGACAAAAGGAACAGGTGGTAGACAACGGAGGGAGGGGGTCGCTCTTACTGTCTAGGTGCTGCCCGTCTCTTCAGTAGTCGGAGCCAGTGACGACATAGCGAATACCGGCTGTTGTCACGGACCGTGAATTATCCACGAATTTTTATAATCAACTTAGAATGGAAAGAGTCTCAAGGCGAAAGAGTCCTAGAGAAGAGTCGTTTTCCTATTCCAGAGGGGAACCCACGTCGAGGGCCTCGTCGGGTTCCGTATATCGTTCCTACGACTGGTGCGGTGCCGCACACCCTACGGAATATCCGGTCTAACACCGAAAGGAGGTCCGTCACTGAGTTTAGGTCTGAGATTCGTATCGGTGGAGTGGGCACTGTGGACGAGTCGAAGTTCCGTGGTTCTTTAGTTGTCCAGCCGTAGGTCCAAGCCGAGAGAGACGAAGGGACGGGAACCCTCTACCTACCCATCCCGCATGACAAACCCTCTCCAACTCGTTCACCCATCCAGGAAGTACTACACTTCAGCAAATTATTCACAAACGCTTCGTGAATTATAGATACACTAGGTCAGTGTTTATACCATTGTTTTATCAAGGAACACTATCCTTACGATTCTTCGTTTTATTTACCATCACTCCCCCACCTTATGGACCAATACCCCCGTCATTCTCCTTCCCTTACGACCCTTCTGAACCTCGTCCTTCTCGGGCGACTCCTTCTCGGAGACCTCATCTCCGTTTCGATTACGTTTCCGGGACCCCGACTTTCTCGGCCCGATAAACATCCTTACCTTTCCTTGGGTCATACCTTCTCCGTCTCTCCCACTCCCCCGTCTTCCATCCTCCGTTCCTCTTTCTCCACCCGTCTCCGGTCCAGAACAGGCAGAACTTCCGGTACCATTTCCCAAACATGAAAGAAGACACACCCTTTCGGAGACCCCTCTCTCACTATAATAAATGCAGAATTTCTGAGGGAACCGAAAGAACACCTCTTACCTGTCCTCCCTGAGTTCACCGTCGTTCTTCTGGTCACTCTATTGTTATGTGGTTTCGTCGTAGAGGTCTTAAGGAAGTCCTCTCTCCTCTATGCCGTCCTCTAGGATGACGACGAAAAGTGCTTTCGTATCATCACATAGTCGAACTATTTTAGGTCACACCTTCTTTCCTTCCTTCCTTCCCTTCCTCTCACTTTTTTAGGTGTCAGGTACCTTCATGTCCTAAAACCTTTCCGTCTCAGTGAGGGTGGAATAGGGTCAAAAGGGGTCTTCATTGGTCACAGATCTGGTCTAACACTAAATACACTGGAATCTGTTCAATAACCTCGGAAAGAGACACGGACGTAAAGTAGACAAATTATAGTATTTGACTGGGGGTGGTCTGAACGACACTCCTGATTTACTCACGTGTGGACGATTCGCGAACACGTATGATAGGACGTGCGCTATCCTCGATATATTGCACACGAGATCAACAGTAATTAACACTAGTCTAGTCTTTACATTGGTTCTACTGTAACAATTAGTTGATGTGAAGTTATATTCTAAAACAATTTTTAAATAGCTAAATAATTCTATATTAATAAATTGTAACACATTCAAATACCACATGTTACACTAATCTGTGTAAATATATCAGACTTTAATTGGTGTGATGTCAAAAAGTAATAGACTGTGTTATTGGTAAAGAAAAGAACAGTACTATCGTACACTTTAGACAAGAGACTCGTTAAAAGTAAAATTTGATATCGGTATTATTACACAATTTTATTTAAAAGAATTTGTATGTTTATACTTATGTGAGTGACGTACAAATAAGAATGTATTTCCTCTCGAATATAATATGACGAAGACCAACTCATGGTCCAGGAAAAGTGATGCAAGAACCCCGGTGTCTGTAGGAAGCTCTAAATGTACATGACCAGTGTTTGCGCTAATCGTACCGAATAGCAAATAGATAGGCATGTGACGAATCCCTCTGTAAAACCTCTAACATCACTTAATTTTGCAGAACAATCGGAGGGGCAGCCCCTTAGCTTGGGGCCAGAGGGCGCACTGTCCGCCCCTATGAGTGGTGATATGATTGCTCCTGCGTTGAATGATTCGCAAGAGGTCGGCCTGAGTATTTCTTTATGGTAAGAAAGCGACGGTGTAGGTGAGGCGTGATGTTAGAGGTGGGCGAGTCACGACCCGCAGGGACCGATCGCCCGAGGAGCCCTACACCTGGATAAACTTAACCATTTCCGTGAGTGCCTGACTTAAGACTCACAGGTCTTGCTTACGGTACAAACCTTTTCTCTTCTTTTTACACTAAAGGATATAGGAGTCAGGTTCTTATGTCGCAAGATTCCCTCCCCTACATCGAGTCACCATCTCGCGTACGAAACGTACATACTCCGGGGCCCAAGTTAGGGGCCGTAGAGGTCCCAAAAAAAAAAAAAAAAGAAGAGAGAGAAAAAAAATTGGTGGAGGAGACCTAGTCAGGTCTCTTCTGTTCCCGTTGGATGAGGTCATGAGAACGGAACTTTTAGGGTACCTGTCTCCTCGGATCACACGACGTCAGGTACCCCAGCGACTCTCAGCCTGTGCTGACTCGCTGGAGTGAAAGCGAAAAGTGAAAGTACGTAACCTCTTCCTTTACCGTTGGGTGAGGTCACAAGAACGGACCTCTTAGGGTCCCTGCCGCCTCGGACCACCCGACGGCAGATACCCCAGCATGTCTCAGCCTGTGCTGACTTCGCGGAATCGTCGTCGTCGTCGACCTAGTCAGTATGTCGTTTAGTCCTTTCCCCTGGATTTAAGAGGCATAGTAGACTGAATTCTTCACCCAAAGTAACCTCTCCCGTCACGATCAGTTTACGGGGACCAGAGTTAGTGTCTACGGGGACAGGGGAGGGGACTTCTAAGGGTAAGTCCAGTCGTCCCTCGGACGCCAAAATTTGATTGTGAGGATCACTAAGCCCAGTAGCTCGTCAACCTTTTGTGATTGAAAGATTCCTCCCAAAACGTCGACCGGTAAGTAAGTAAATTCCTGAGGATTCGTGGATCACCTGTGTGACTCGTGGATGACACACGAGGCCATCACAGTTAATGGGAACTTAGGGGTCTATACCGTACGTTCTAAAGTGTGGGGAGGGTCTGAACCATAAGGTCAAATCTTTCGATCGTTATTCGTTCCTCGTCATTTAGAATACTTCTGTCATTATCACTACTGTACCTCTGATTTCCCCCTCCTACACCCTCAACGGTATCTATTTCACACACTCACCGCCCTGTGACGTCTTTGGCTCCTGTATCGTCTACGTTTCCGGGACTCCAACTCTCGTCACCCTCTACCTTAAACGGAAATTACTTACTCTCATCTTGTCTCAAGTGAAGGTGACATATTGACATTCCCTAAACTAATCCAGTATAGACTTACCGGATCACCAAAAGGGATGAAAGAACTTAAATTCAGACTTAAAACGTTATTCCTCAAGTACTAGACTCGGTGTCAGTCTAGGGCCAGAACAAAAAGAACTGAAACATCTCGAAAAAAGCCGAAGGGTCCACCGAGGACACCCATTTCTTAGGTAGACGTACGTTACGTCCCCTTCGTCCGTCTGTACTCTACCTAGGGGTCCAGTCCTTCTAGAGGACTCCTCCCGTACCGTTGGGTGAGAACATAAGAACGGACCTCTTAGGGTACCTGTCTCCTCGGACCACCCGATGTTAAGTATCCCAACGTTTCTCAGTCTATACTGCCTTCACTCACTGATACGTATCTTGAAGAGATAGAAACCGACGTTTCTTATATCAGTTAGACTAAAGCCATAACTGGTAGACCACTACAGGTACACATCTCAGTAGAGAACTCAAGAACCTTCTTCCATAAAGAAGAACTGGTCACACAAGAGAAACGTTTTAATACGATCGGAACCGGAACGAAGTAAAACATAAGGTTCCGGTTTGAACGACCAATGAGGTCCATAACGATCTGAAAGATGAAGACGTAAGGTAAGGGGATACTATTTTTCTCCTAGAAAAAAACCATAATCAAGATCTTCTAGAACATCCAGAAGTATCTTGGTAAGTTGACTTCGAAGAAGTCGTAATCATCAACCTCGTATCTGAACCAAATGACACTATAATTTACCAAACGAAACTTTTGTTTGGCTCTAGCAAGACAACAAAAACTCTAACGTGGTTTTTGACGTAAAGCTTGAGAAAACAACTAATACTCCGGATGAGGTAAAGAAGATTCCTAGGAACGGGTGTCATTATCTATATTATTAGTAGGTGATAAACAGTGTCACCTTAACTGTTTATCTAAGTTCCCTAATCTAGACTATCTCACCGACTTCTTGGTATCTGTCTCCAAGTATTGTAACGTGCCCTCAGTCACTAGTTTTGTTAGGGGTTCTTTATCTTTACGTTTTTCCGTTTAACCAACAAACTGTCCCGGAATGTTTATCGACTCTTTTCTTCACTTTCCGTTTCCTCTTTTCTTTTTTATATTGGTAGACTTACGCCTCAAAGTTTCTTATCGTTCCTCTCTATTCTTTCGGAAGGATTCACTTGTTACGTTTCTTTATCTCCTTTTGTTGTCTTACCCTTTCTGCTCTTATGACGTTACCAACGGTAAAGGAACAGGTTCCTGTTCTTTCAATCTCTATGGTTCCCTTGTAAAGTACGTCTCTATCCGTCTTATTTCCTGTCTTTACCATACCTGGATTGTCTTTGTCTTCTCTAATTCTTCTCCACCGTTCTTATGTGTCTTGATTTGTTTTTTCTAGAATTACTGGGTCTAGTGCTACCATACTAGTAAGTGAATCTCAGTCTGTAGGACCTAACTATTCAGTTTACCCGGAATCCTTCGTAGTGATGTTTGTTTCGATCACCTCCATTACCTTAAGGTCGACTCGATAAAGTTTAGGATTTTCTACTACGACAATTTTACAACGTGAGTTATACGGTTACATAAACCTTTTGAGTCGTCACCGGTGTCTTGACCTTTTCCAGTAAAAAGTAAAGTTAGGCTTTCTTCTCGTTACGGTTTCTTACAAGTTTGATAGCGTATTAACGAGAGTAAAGTGTACGATCGTTCCAGTACAAGTTTTAGGAGGTTCGATCGAAGTTGTCATATACTTGTCTCTTGAACTTTTCCATCTCCTTGGTCTTTAGTTTAACGGTTGTAGACAACTTAGTATCTCTTTCGTTCTCTTGAGGTTTTTTTGTAGATGAAGACGAAGTAACTGATACAATTTGGGAAACTGACATACCCAGTGTTGTTTACCGCCTTTTAAGAAGCTCTACCCTTATGGTCTGGTGAAATGGACGGAGAACTCTTTAGACATACGTCCAGTCCTTCGTTGTTAATCTTGACCTGTACCTTGTTGTCTGACCAAGGTTTAACCCTTTCCTCATGCAGTTCCGACGTATAACAGTGGGACGAATAAATTGAATATACGTCTCATGTAGTACTCTTTACGACCGATCTATTTCGTGTTCGACCTTAGTTCTCACAGCCCTCTTTATAGTTATTGGACTATACATCTACTGTGGTGAGAATACTGTCTTTCGTTTCTCCTTGATTTTTCGGAGTACTACTTCCACTTTCTCCTCTCACCTTTCGACCGAATTTTGAGTCGTAAGTTATTTTGTTTCTAGTACCGTAGACCAGGGTAGTGAAGTTCCGTTTATCTACGCCTTTGTTACGTTTGTCACTGTCTGAAATATAACCCGAGGTTTTAGTGACACTTGCCACTGTCGTCAGTACTTTAGTTGTGTGAACAAGGAGCCTTCCTTTCGATACTGTTTGGATCCGTCGTATAATGTTCCGTCTCTGTAGGTATATCAGTTTCGATATCAAAAAGGTCATCAGTACATACTTACACTTTCAACCTGGTATTTCTTCCGACTCACGGTTTCTTAACTACAAAAGGTTGACACCACAACCTCTTCTGAGAACTCTCAGGGGACCTGACGTTCTAGTTTGGTCAGCTAAAGTTTCCTTTAGTCTGGACTCATAAGAAACCTTCCTGACTACGACTTCGACTTTGAGGTTATGAAACCGGTGGACTACGCTTCTTGACTGAGTGACCTTTTCTAGGACTACGACCCTTTCTAATTCCCGTCCTCTTCCCCTGTTGTCTCCTACTCTGCCAACCTACCGTAGTGGCTGAGTTACCTGTACTTAAACTCGTTCGAGGTCCTCTACCACTTCCTGTCCCCTTCAGACCGTACGACGTCAGGTACCCCAGTGTCTCTGAACCTGTGTTGACTCGCTGATTTGTTGCCCTCTCCCAACTGAGAAGGTTCTGTGACCTTCTGGACAACGTCCTCTTCCTACACTATACAAAATTTACCGAGGGAGACCGACGGTACACCTTTTAAGTAGTATCAACCCGTCTCCCCTGGACTCCGGTCGGTCCTTCGGTGACGGTGCCGGACCGGGTTCACCCTCGACCACCACCGTGGGACCGTCACCTTCACCCCCACTGGGTCATCACCTTCACCCTTCTCGTTCCCCGTCTAGGACCTTCGCTTGATTATCTATATCTGGACCGTCTACCGAATCTACACCCGCCTCCTCATCCCCTATGGAGGATGAACCCCTTGTGATCCCGGTACGATACCTCTTTCATTTATCAAAACCTTTATAATTGGGGGTGCATAGAAACAACAAGAGAATACATACATATAATACCTTACATACACAAATAAAAAAACCGACGTGACGTTTAGAACGTCCTAGAATCAAGGGACTGGTCCCTAGTTTGGACCCCGGGTCGTCACTTTCACGTCTCACGATTGGTGACTTGGTGGTCCTTTAAGGGCTTAAATACACAAAGATAAACACGTTCAACTAAGTCCCGTTTTTGGGTTCATTTTCTTTTGACTAGTTGAAGATATCCGAGTGACACGGGACATAGTGGTGATTGTGCAAACACTCGTAGGTGGGTCTGATCAAAGGTGTACGTACGCACGCACACAGCTCACACGTTCATGCGTGTCCGTCCTACAAGGGTCTGGGCGGGGGGGTGGGTTATACCTCTAAGTGGTTTTGTTACATGATCTGAGTCACATGTCGACAACAGTGAATCCTAAATAATGTGTCGTTACATCTGACACCCCTCGACTGGGGCGGTCGAGGTGTCCTCGGTCGACCTCGGGACCCCCGGGAGGGACCGACCCCGTCCCCTCCCCGAACGTGGTATGACCGTCCCTTGTTTCTCGTCTCCTCCGGGACGACGAGATGTTCCCTGATTACATCAGGTGTCTCGTACAAATTTTGCCCTGGTCGCACCCTCTATTTAGGTAAAAGATAAAACATTATTTATAAATTCTTTTCAGTGGGATCCAACCTGACGGGTCCTACCGTCGTTTAACACGGGTCCTAACTCGGTTCTCCCACAGGGTCCCGAGGTGGACAGGGACCCACGTCAGACCTCAGTCCCACCGGTGTCGCCTGGGACTAGCGACGGTCCGGGGGAGCCGGACGTCCGTCCTCGGCACAGTCACCAGTGCCCACCCGCCGGTCCGAAAGAGTTGTAGTCGCACGTACCGGACACCCTCGGTGAGTTCCATAAGCCAATCGTCCAGACGTCTCTTCCCTCCCTCCCCCCCAGTCTCACCGAGAGACGGGCGGGTGGTCGACGTCCCGTCTGGGAGGATGGTGGGGGTCCAGGGGACCCACCGGAGTAGGGTAGCAGGGGGGTTGGGGTAACGACACCCTATGGGCGGGACCAGTCCGAGTGTAAACCCCAAAAACGAGGTTCGGTGGTCGTTCCGTAGAGCCGTCAACCGAAAGAACCGTTGTTCCCGAGAGTCCTCCGAGAGGCAGGACCCGACGTCGGACACGTACCCTACGTCCTGTACCTCGTAGAACTTCAGGTTACGGTCCGGCCGGGACGGGTACTCCAGAGGAAGGGAGGTAGAGTGATCCCCACGGCCCGCCTACTTTCCTAGATCTGAGGTAGTGGAGGGTGGTGAACGGAGACTAGGTGGGTGGGTCCGACGAAGACATGAACGACGAACAGAGTAAATCTTGGAAGGAGGTCTGGAGACGGACGGAGTGTCGGGACGGAGGGGGCTTGGACGAGTCAGTCCGAAAGGAAAAGAAAGGGACGGGCTACGGAGGAAGGGTGCAGGACGAGACAGGAAAGCACCGACCCGGTGGTTGACGGTAAACATGATCAACAAGTTGGAGGGACGTGACCTTGTAGCGTGTCCTGTACCAGCACCGAGCTAGGGTCGTGCTCTTGTGCCGGCCGTGTCTCACCTACGAGTTTTGGTTCACGACCCACTTACTGGACCATCCGTCCCCGAGGACCTTGGTGTCGGGGTAGCACTTAGGGGCCCCTCAACGTCCACACACACGTGTGGACAGACGGACGAAGACCACGGAGTTCGGGGAACGGACTAGACCCCACGGTCGGAGTCCTTCTCCCTCCGTCGAAGAACCCTGACCAGGTACCCGTCTTTCTTCTTTCTGTCCTCACACATACGAATCAGCGAATCGGTACAGACTGACGTTCGGGTACCTGATGTCGGTCGGTCCGAGGAGACAGGTACCCCTAAGAGGTCCGTTCTTACGACCTCACCCAACGATAAGGGAAGAGGCTGGCTAGAAGGGTTGGATCCCTAACTTGGGTCCAAAGGGTGACACGTCTGCCTAAGAAATAGTAGACTCGGTGGTCCCTTCGGATTTCTCTCCTCGTCCCTATTCGGCTCTGGTCCTCCTTCCCGTCCTCCTCCTTCTACTACCCACCCTACCCCCACCGAAGTACGAGTGACCCGTCTTCGGGGGTCCCCGTGTCCACATCGGTCCCGTGTCCACATGTCCCACGGAGGACGAACCTGGACCGTCGAGATATTATCCGACTGAACAACAAATCAGTGATTCAGCACAGACTGAGACGTTGGGGCACTTGACTTCGGGTGACCCAAGGAGATGGGTACCCTAAGAGGTCCATTCTTATGACTTCTCCCAACGGTAAAGGGAGAGGTCCTCTATAAGGGCTGGGTCCCTGACTTGAGTGCAGAGGGCGTAACACGTCTAAGAAATGGTGACTCGGTAGACTTCGGTTGTCCAACCGATCAATAGAGGGGTTTTTAGGTACAGACGGATCTTGGAGTCCTACATTGGAATAAACCTTTCTTCCAGAAACGTCTACATTAATTCTGTTCCAGTTTATCCTCTCTCACCTGGGACCTAGGCTATTGGACTCTTCTGTCTCTCTGTTCCCTTTCGGTACCCTTCTCTCCCTCTCTGATCTCCCTACACCGCCGGTTCCCCACGGACCTTGGTGCTCCCACCCTTCTCCGATCCTCCGAGGAGGGGACCTCGGAAGTCTCCCTCGTGTCGGGACGACTGTGGGGTTGAAACTTGAAGATTGGAGGTCTTGATACTTTCTTATGTGCAGACGACAAGATTCGGGGAGTCACCCATCCCTAGACAATGCCCTCGGGGTTCTGTGTCGAGAAGGTGGTGGACGGACGGGGCTACGAGGGTCCCTTCGGGTATGGACCGGGTACAGAAGTCGTAGCACGACCCCGACCTGTCGTTTGTCGGGAACATACTCCGGTCGAACCCCTTCTGGACCCCTCTCTAGTGTCCTGTCACCCCTTAGGCCCCGAGTGCTGGACGGGTACCACGGTTCCTTCTCCGGTTCCCTCAACAACCCGACGAATGGACGGGGAGGTCCTCTTGGGCCCGTTTCACAAACATCGTCAGTTCCGGAAGACCTTTTAGGTGGACCTGTCGGCCCTCGCCGGTCGGTTGCGCTAGACCTCGTGTCCTCGACCACTCGCTCCCCGGCACTACCTAGGGGTGCCGAGGGGCGAGTCAGGGTAGGGGTGGGTAGACGTCCCAGGACGTCGGACCCTACTGTGACGGGTCCTGCGTCTGTGAAGGGTCCCGTGTGTCCCACCCCTTGGTGTACAGACCTCGGGTTCCGGTGACCCTTCAGTGGGACTGAGTGTCTTATGCGACCGGGCCACTGTGTCGTAGGCGGGGAAGAGCCCCGTCATCCACCCCCCGCCGAGGAGGTCCCCGAATAGTTTGACCGTCATTCTTCCGTCGTCCTGACCCTAGGTGACGTACAGGTGGCAACTCTGTGGACCCCCGGGCCTTCATCCCCTACCCCAGAGTCACTCCCCGAACACCCGAGAGGAGTGTGTCCAGGCCACTGTGTCGAGTGGTCTCCTTCCCCCAGTCCACTCCCAGGTCGGTCAACGTGATGGAAAGTACATGTAGAACCACCAGAGGTGCTAGAGGACCATCTGGTGTTTGAGTCCCTCGAGGAACTTCTCGTGTCTTGACCCCACCTACTTCTGTCCCAGCAGTTCCTCCCCCCAGACGTTCTCTCTACTATCCACCCCTACTCAGACCCTCTATGTACTCGTCGCGCACTCCGACTGGGGACACTTAAGTCAATGTGAGAACCGGTCTTTTCGTCCTGTCGTAGGTAGTTTTCTGTTTACCGATGTGGTCGTCCCACATAGGTGGCTACCTCACCCATCGGACGACCCTCTCCATGTCTGTGTCCGATGTCAATACTGGACGGGTTTTACCCTGTGACTCGATTTTTTCGGTCACATTTTCCGGTGTGTCACGTCCTAGGGTAAGTACCCTTTGCGCAATCTTGTCGTTTAGGTACATCTGTCTTTCGTCTGAGTTCCCCACACCTCTAAGTCTCTTTTACACCTCACTATGCCACTACCCATGTCCCACAGAAAAAACCCCCTTATTTTTACAAAACTTTAATTGATACCATTACCAATGTGTTGAGACACTTATCTGGTCTTTGGACACTTAACATGTAAAATATCACCACTCATACCCTACACGAAAGACAGAGACAAGTTGCTTTAACCCCCCTTCGAGTGCGGGTTTCCCTCTTCGCCGACGTAACGGTAAAGTGGAACCAGGATCCACCCTTGAAAGGACCCCCGTCACCCTGGTCACTGGCTCCTGCTGTCCGGGTGGGTCTCGGTTCCCAGGGGGGTCGACGGTGAGTGTCCGTAGGACTGTGACAGGTCTCGGTCCACAGAATTCGCGGGTCCGACGATCCTGTGCTCTGTCTGCCCTCCTACTCCTCCCGTCCCCGGGACCCGTGCTGACGGGGTGACCGGTAAGGGCTCGGTCGCCGTTTGGAACATCCGCAAGAAGGTGAACAGCAGGTGGTCCAGGAGCGAGACCTGAAACGCCCGGTCCACCAGTGGGTCCGGCCGACAGTGTTAGACGGCGTCCATCCAGTGGACCAAGAGCAATCCACCGACGTAGAATCCCAGGTGCTTCTCGGGTCGGAGTCCCGTGTACCACAACTGACTCTTCTCTCGGTCCACAGTCCTGTCGATCCGGGCCCGACCGAGACGGACCGGAGTCGGTGAACACATAGATCCGGGGACACGTGTCTCCAACGACCCTCTGTTTCGGGGGTCACCCCGTCTTTGTCGACGGGTGTGTACAGACGAAGAAAGAACCCTGTTTTGGGGTCAAAGGAACACCCGTCGTCTGATACGACTCTGTTGCACGTGGGCGGAGGGACAGCCGGAGTCCCGTCCCTCGTGTGGGTGGGTCCTCTGTGTCACGTGCCCGGTACGAGAGACTCGTCCTGTCACACCTCTGTCTGGTAGAGAGGGCTCCCGGGACACGACGCCTCGGGACCGCACTCTGGGTCCCACTCCGGAGGAGGAAGGTGTGTTCTTCCTAGACTTCGGGTAACACGTGGTCACTCTTTCCTCTACCCCGAAACCCGGAACGACACACTCACCCTCCCTCGTCTTCCCACTTTTGTTCTTCCTGGCCCTTCCGTCCTCCCTTCTCACCCGAACACCTAGAATCAAGGGACTGGTCCCTACCTTGAACACGGGGAACATCGCCTTCGGGGTTCAGGATTGACGACCTGACGGTCCCTTAAGGTCCCGAAAGATAATACTCCAAACGTTACATCTAGACAGAAGAGATCTTTTGGAAGTCACTTTGGGTACAACAAATTGAATTTTCTCTTTCTTCTTCCTTTTTTTCCCCTTCCTTCGTCTAGGGACCCGACCTGTTTCTTCTAGACGGTGGGTGTGGTCCGGGACTACACCAAAGTTTGTCTAGAGCAGGAGTGACAAGTCTGGTTTACCCTCACGTTTCACCCCTCGACTTGACGGTGGACGAGGGGTTGAAGTTGCTCTCCGGGGGAGGTGACGACCTCTTTGTTTGGTCCCAACCTGGGATGAACTCTCATCTCTGGGGATCTACACCGGTGACCCGTCCTCCACGTCGGTCGTCGACCAGGTGTGATCTGGACCCTGTCTCCCGTTACTCTCCCTGTAGTAGTTCCTTTTTTTCTCTAACTGTATGTTGGACTACTCTCTCGCAGGTCCATAGTGACGGGACGAGCACACGTACAGGAGTCTCCTGGTGTGTTCACGGTGTGTGATGTCAGTTAAAATAACTTATACATTTAAGCGTTTTACTCTTGACTGATATACATCTACTGTAACGAGTCTTACAGTTGTCCCAGTTGAAGAGACGGCCCACAACGGGTTCCTACCCTCCTCCGGTCTCCCACCACCCCCCGGCATGGACGCCACCAGTCGACCGGGGCGTCCGCGGCCTAGAGGTAGTACCGGAACATGGCGTCAGGCAACCGGAGTGTCTTGACCCCACTCGTCGGACGCATGAGCGTCCGAGGGTGTCGCGGACACGCTTCTCCTCCCCTCGTGAACGAACGACGGGACGGGACGGGAGGGTGGGAGGGGTGGTGGGTGTCCGGTGCGGGTGTAACCCGTGAGTGGGTCGTCGTGGTAATCCAGAGGTTCGAAGTCTCTTCGAGGAACGGGACGGGTCTAGGAGAAATAGACTCGGTGCGCCCGGGCGAACGGGAAGTCAGACCGCTCGAGGAGCAGTGACCGCCGACCGGATGCTCGTGTGCGGTGAACCCGAAAAACGGGACTACGAACACCGGTGTCCCCGTCCCCTGGACGGTCAATGAGTCTCACCCGGGTCTTTTACGGACCACCCCAGAGACTAGTGGTACTAGCACCAGAACCCTTAAGGGACCTCCTGGTCACTAATACTGAGATCCAAAGGTGACGTCGCACGTGCCCAAGCAAGTTAGGGACCAGTCCGTTGATTCTAGGATGTTCGGAACACCGTCCCGTTTCTAATTTTTTGTTTGGTGGGAGGCTGGGGGGTAGGCCTCTAGACATTTCTGACCTTGTGACCGTCCCGTGTCCCTCCTACATCTAAAGTATGTTTTGGTGAGTGACTCAGTCAATACGGGGTCCTCCGACCTAAAGTGTCATAACGAGTCGGGTCCCACCAGCGGGGGGTGGGTGGGTGGGTCTAGGGACTTACGGGCAGGGTGTCGGGGGTTGGACAGGTCGAGGAGCTTGTCGAGGGCCTGCCAGTACCGCCGGTGCTACCACTACCGCATCCCGTCCGTCGGTACAACGGACGAGTCGCGGTCGTAGAACCGTATCGCACCGCGGTGCCCCTTGCACCGGTACCAGGACGGGTCGAGCCACTACCCCGTTGAGTCGGCCCTGGAGACGTCGACGAAGTGGGACCTCCTACCTTCCAATCGAACCTTTCCCCAGTCTCGCCTCTTACCCCGCCCTCGACCCGAGGGGCGAAGGGAGTTCAGGGAGGGGATGGAAAGACAAAAACCCCCTCGGACGTCCCGTGGGTCACGTTAGTCGTCGAGGAGTCGTCGCTACTCCCGGAGGTGCCTCCCCCCACAGCCTTTCCCCTTCAACTACTGGATCCTGTGTCCCTCGGCACCGCCCTCTGTATACACTTACGTCTCCTCCCGACCTCCTCCCCCGCTCCCGTCCAGACCGTTCCCCTACCCCGAGGGTGACGGATGGGAGGTTCGTGGTAAGTGCGAGTCTTGTACCCTGTACCCCCGGACCCGTGTTTCAGGTACACGGTGCCCTTAGGGTTTCCGAGAAAAACAAGTAAGTAAGTGTAGCAGAGAATGAGTTCTCGTACATGACTCGTGAAGTACACGTGGTCCACGACAAGGACCACTGTCTCCAACTATTTTGTTCTGTTCCCGACTTGACCTTATAACCCTAACTGTACATTTGTGATGGCTGTGATACGTATTTTATCGATTGATTGTTTTTTGATGACATATCGTCTCCCTTAAGATGAGTCACGGGACACCACTGGATTTACCCTTCCTTTAGGTTCGTTCTCCCCTCTATGTATATGTATATCGGCTAAGTGAAACGACATCTCGTCTTTATTTGTGTCGTGACATTTCGTTGATATGCGGTTATTTTTGTTTTACTTTTTTTATTACGCTTGCTCTGTTCCCGAGACCGGGGTGACTCGAAAGTAACGTCTACTGGTCACTCACTATGAGTCAGAGTGCACTTATTTGTCAGAGTGCCCTCTTTTACCCGGGTCTGTTACTCTACTAGCCCCTTGTCTCTCGCTGGTCCGAGTCCCTAACGGACTCCCAACGAATCTTTCTCACTGGTTGAGTTTTGGTCACAAGTTTATTTATCGACATGTGTTTACAAGTACCGTCGTAATCAACATCGTCGGTTTTCCACCCTTGTTGGGTTTACAAGTAGTTGTCAACCTGTTTGATACCAGGTAGGTAGGTATGTTACCTCACGCTAAGTCGGTATTTTTCCTTCCTTTGAGACTGCACACAGTCACACCTGTTTGGAAATTTTGTGTTGGCGACCATTCAAGTCGACACCTACTAGTTTTGTGTCTTTATACTTTGTCGATAGTTAACTATTATAAAAGGCTTTATTTGATTAAGTTTGACAGTCGATCCAAGAAACTGTCACTTTTTTTTTTAGGTTTGTATGATTACATTACTTTTCGTACTAGGAGAGAAAATACTACAATAGAATGACACTTGACTTAACTAACTATTTACTTAAAATTTAACCGATTTTGTTTGTTTTTAGGTGTTACAACTGACTTTCTTCAGTCTATTCTTTCTTATTCATAGTTTCCTAAGATAAAAATACTTTACAGGTTTTACATTTAAGGTGTCTCTATTTTTCATCTGAGTACCAACGGTCGCCGAGCTCCCTCCTTCCGAACCCTCACTGTCGACTACCCCTCCCCCAAAGAGACAGATGTGGTGGGGAGTCCCTCGTCCCCTCTCCGTTCACTGGGAAGGGGATCTTCTGGTTCACCCGTCTTGTAGGGAACTCAGGGTTCCAGTGACTGGTGGGAGAGGAGTCTTCCGTGTCATGACCCTTCCATCCCCAGAGTGTCCTCTGGTGGTCCCCCGACCCACTCGTGGTGCACCGAGTCGAGAGTCCCGGTGTCCCTTACCCCTTGTCGGGTACTCCCCCGAGTCCGACGGGTTCTTGTGGTCGGACTTGAGTCCCTGTGACCGTCCAGTGACCTCGCTCCCTTCCCGACACCGATGTTGACTGGAAAAGCTACAACTCGCGAAAGTAGACTTCCTAGTTTAGGAGGTGACCGGAGGCCCACTAAAGTCCTCCCCCCATGAAGAGTTTCAGTGGCTTTTGACGTCTACTCATCTCAGACTCGTCTTCCTTCGTGGTCTCTAAATTTTTTCTTTTCCTTCATTTGTTTCTCTGAGTCGGTTTGATGGACCCTAGCTTAGAACTGAGGTGGTGGAATGATCCGTTCCATAAATGGGAGAAGGACGGAGTGAAAGGAATGGACACTCTACCCGATTGTGTCGTCGATGGGACAGCTCTGACCCTTTCTATGAAATAAATAAATAAACCGACGCCGCACGTTGTACACCCTAGGATCACGGGACTGGTCCCTAGCTTGGACGCCGGGGACGTGACTCTCACACCACAGAATGGTAACTTGGTGGTCCCTTCAGGGGCCACTTCTATGAAATCCACAGTGTGTCTCACGAATCTTGACACGGACCGTGTACCGTGAGTTGATGGAATAAAGAATGATGAAAAGAAACGTATCAAAGAGTTAAAAAAAAAAGAAAAAACATTAAATTTCGTTTCAACTTTTCTTGCCACATTTCAATCAATAACTTCCTTTTTTTTTTTTTTTTTCTGGTCGTGTATTTGACCCTCTTTTAATAGACGGTTACTATGGAGACTGTTCCTAGATGGAGACTGTCCTAGTAGTCCCTTATGAATGTTGAGTGGTTAGTTTTCTGTCTGTACTGACTTTTTATTTGCTGTCTAAACTTGGCTGTAGGGAGTTCTCCTGTGCATGTTTACCGGATATTCGTACACTTTTCTACGAGTTACAGTAATCTCTTTACGTTTGGTTCTGGTGACGCTATATGATGGACATGAAAGTAAAGGGTACTTCACCTTTTGCCGTTCGTGACCACTCTGCACCTCTTTAATCTTGGAAGTGTGTGACGTCCACCCTTATATTTCACCCCGCGGACGACGCCTTTGTCAGACCGCACAAGGAGTTTTACAGTCTTAGTGGTGTATTGACACTCTAAGATGAGGGATCCATAAATGGGCTCTCTGTACCTTTGTCTGTAAGTTTATGAACATGCACTCACAAGTGTCGTCGTGATATGTGTCCCCGGTTTTACACCTGCGTTAGGTCCACAGATAGTCGGCTACTTGTCTACCCCAGGGAGGGCACACGTTGTCTTACAACAGGACGGTAATTTTCATTGCTTCGTGACTGTGTCCGATACCTACTCGGAACTTATGTCCTACACCCAACTTTCTGCAGTGTATGTTTTCCACTGTATGGCAGGCTAAAGGAAATGTCTTTTACGGGACTTACTAGTCTAGGTATGTCTGTCCTTCATCTATCACCGACGGTCTAGGACCCCCCACCCCTACCATCCCTCCACACCCCTCTTTGACTAATGACCCATAACCCAAAGAAAACGTCACTACTCTTATAAACTTTTACTTGTCATCACCCTGAAGAGACCACTAGGTCACGGGTTCTGAGGTGTGAGGGTTATGTCCCCCGGGTCCAAGTAAGAGACCAGTCCCTTGATGTAGGCTGTGCGGTGTTGATTCTGGGCCTTGTCGTTTTATTTATTTATTTTTATGTAAAAAAATTCTTCTTTTAATTATCACCATTACTAACATGTTGAGACTTATATAATTTTAGATGTCTTAACGTGTAAAGTTTTACCAGTCGAAATACGATACCCTTAGACTACAGTTATTTCGATAATTATTTTATTTTTGTTTCCACGATTATTTGTGTCCTGGACGATAGTCATCGTCTTATTACTTTCTACGTTCACGGCCGGAGGTCACCCTGTACCCCGGGGGAAAGGGGCCTGCTCCCACCCACTGGTGACGTGTCATCGGGACTCCTGTGACTCCCCGGGGTCCCTCGGGGTGGACATCGTCACCGGTCCGAGACAGGCCGGGCGCGCCGGTCGGGCGACCAGTCGACTCCGGACCCTCTGGGTCCACTGCGCCTTCCTCCTGTGCGGCCACTGTGCCAGCATCACGGCGAAGAACTGGAAGGGTGTCAGGTGGTGCATGAACTACGGGCCCTACCAGTCCCTGCAGAGCCGGTGCAACCACCGGTGCTGTGTCTCGGCACGGGGGAGACCCCCTCCAACCTTCTGGATCCTACCTCCCCTCCCACCCACCGTCGTTCTTTTAACTGGTGACAGAGCGGTCAGTCCCTTCTTTAGTACCCTGACTTCAGTCTCCTTCAGTCGTCCGTCCCGTCCCGGACCTCCACTGGTCCAGCTATCCAAGAGAGGAACGGATGCCGGTGACAAGGGTTTGATTTGTACCCTTACGAGAGGTTTATCCTCTGGGGTTCTGGGAGAGTTTTCGAACCTCACGACTAGATTGCCGACTACCCCTCCACTGGGTCCCGGACTAGACGGGGGTAGAGTTGCAGGACCCTTGGGGACGACCCGTAGGTAGGTTCCGGGGTGGACCAATGGACGCGGACGAAGAGGCCCCGGTCGTCGCTCATGTCTCCCTCGTGCACCTCTCCCTCGCTCCGTAGCCCAACGAGTGGACGTCCCCGTCGTCTCCAGTCCACATAGAACACCGGAGTCGACGACCGTGGGGACGGACGAGACAGTCTCTCCGAGGGGACGTCGAGGTGACGGTCCGGAGTTGGGACCCGTGGCCGTCTCCCACCCGTGTGACGTCAGAGAGGAGCCCTCTCGGGGGTCAGGACTTCTCCCTGGGGGTTCCCGAACTAGCGTCGGGGAGGTTGGGGGGCGACGGACGTTTCGACTCGGACCCTCGCAGTGGGGGTACTGTTGGTCGTGTTCTCTATGAACTTCCGGAGGAGACACGAACCACCAAAGTCCTCGAGTCCTCTGTCGTTTCCCCCCTCGTCCGTCTTTGGGGTCGAGGGGACAGTAGGGGTCCCTCCTAAGGAGCGAGCTGGGACCGGGCCCGTCGTTCTTGGTCGCCGGACCCCGAGTTGTCCGTCACTCGCTCAGGGACGGTCCAGGGTGGAGGCAGGCGGGGTTCCAGGGGACTCAGGTCCAGGTCCAGCCTCGGGTCCCGGCGGAGGAGGAGGAGTAGGTAGAGACGGAGGGACAGGAGTAGCGGAAGCGGGCGACCGTCGTGACTCATTGACAGGTTCAACTAGACCCCGTCGTAGATGCCATTTCTTCTGCAGTCGTACCTCCCGACGTCCACCGGGGTGCACCTCTGACCACAGTACTCGTCTCAGACTCCGGTGTACTGGGGTCCGGCCAGCGTACTATGGGGACGGAGTCACAGTAGACCCTCAGTCCTCACCAGTGTCCTGACGAGCATCCCGACGGGACTCCTACGTCTCGATTGTGTGTACTTCGGGACTCTGACGACGGATCATACCATATCTTCGTTATCACTTCAGCACGTTTACGGGACCCCACTTTCGGGGGTCACGGGTCGGGCGGGAGGGGGTCGAGAGGTCGTTTGGGGTTTCCGGCGAAAGAGACAGGGTGGGGAGGACCCGTAAAGACGTCCGGGTCGAGTTCCGGAGTCCCGACCCGGAAGGTCTTCGAAGGAGGGTCGGGGGTCGTGTCCCTCGGACCTTACAGACTTTAGGGTCGGGTGGGAGGTCGGGGACTTCGTCGTGGTCGGTTGGTGAGGGAGGAGCCGTCTTTCCAAGATATAGGGACGACGGGTTGTTCCAGTGGTCACCGGGACTCCCGGGTGACCCGTGGGCTTTTCATGGATTTTACTGGTTCCTTAACTTAGAATTAAAATAGACCTATAAAAAAGACCGATACGACATACCGAGCGTCCTAGAATCGAAGAACTAGTCCCTGACTTGGGTCCGAGAGTCATCAATTTTATGACTCAGGATTGGTGACTTAATGGTCCCTTACGGGAATACACCAAATTAATTGAAATGCAGACACGTCCACGTGTCTCGACCACGGGTGGTGCGCCTGTTCCGTCGAAGTCTCGGACCCGACGGAAAAAACCGAAGATGCATGGCGCCGGACCCGGAAGAAGCGGGCACGGGCACTGAAGAATTTGGAGGAACAAAGAAGATGGCTTAGAAAGACTAGTAGGAAAAGACCCTTTTCTACTTGGTTCATCTTTCTTTCTGTAGAGGCCCGAGTACGGTTCAGTCGTCCTAGGTAGTAAGTGACAGGTCCCAGTGACTAGTGGTAAGTACCCCTTCCCTCCCGTTCGTTCCCTGGCCGAGGAAATCCCTCCGAGGTTTCCGGTTCGGTGGACGGGGGTCGGAGAACCCACTACCCGAAGGTGAACTCCAATGGACCCCCAGACACAGACCATTCCCCCTTCCGAAAAGAGTCGGACGCCGTATCGCGCACGTGGAGGCGGACGGGGCACTCCTTGTGGTCCTACGGCGGACGTCCCTCTTGGTCTGGGTGGCACTGGGTGAACAAGTGTACCGTCTACGTCGGAACCGCTACTGGCACACGGTCCGGGACTAGACTCTCGACCCCGCGTTCCTTCACGGTCAATTTAGTTTCGACGTCTCCGGGTCTGCTCGTTGTCCTGCTCGACCCTACTCCTCCATTTGGAAATGGTACCTTTGTCCGTGACTTAGGGACCTGTACTCGTGACCCTTTCGTCCAGATGAGGGTCCTTCACCCTCGTTGGGTTTATAGGTAGTGGACCATTTACCTATTTACCTTGATGGTCTCGTACACGGTACCCCTACACCCCTCTTGACACTCCCGCCCGCCCCCAACCCCCCTAGTCCTCCCTGTGAGTCCACTTTGTGTGGACGGGTGAACGAGACATAGACACCCCTGTTTTCCGTGGGTCTCGGGGTGACAGGCCAATCAGGGACTTCGGAACGTTAGGAACCCCGTCCTGTCCACGCCACTCACGGGGCCCTGGTGACGTCTGTGACTCCATGTCTCTCTCGTTCACGGTGGGGCTCGGGGGCGACGGACGTGGGGACCCAGGCGTTCCCCTCCTGGGGGTCGGGTGGGGCGGTCCCAGAGTGGACGTCCGTCGTACGCTACCTAGAACGTCTGGAAGGCCTTCGTGAGGGGTGACATCAGAAGGTCACCGCAGGCGAACAACTTTACGTGGCAGTGGCCCTTGACGGCCCTGAGTTGGATGGCCCTCCATGCCCCAGTCCCCACCCCCTACTGGACTCGGGAGGGTGAAGAGAATTGAGACTGGTACTTCCGACGATGATGGGGTTGGGAGTCCGTTGGGGTTCGAGACGATACCGACTGTCTCCCCGGGAGGAGGGCGACCGTCGGGACTCTGGGATCGGACCTACCATGGAACTACTGACCCCCACCGACCCACTTCTCGGAGACCAAGACCCACTTCAGGAGGTGAGCGTCACACCGGCTGTACTACTCGTCGAAGTCGCCGTCCACGGAGACCCCTTGCTCTCTGGGCCCCTGGGTACCGGTGGGCTCGGGTCCTTGTGACTGCCGTCGCAGCCCCCTCTGAAGACGGGAGGACCAGAGTAGAGGTCGGGGTGTTTGGACGAGGAGTCGGGGAGAAGACCTACGGTTTCTGGGTTCTTTTCATCTTCGCCTACCATCACCGGACAACTTCCTCGGGAATTCTAGGGGGACTCCCTGAAGGGACCTCCAGGTCACCAATCCTGAGTCGTGAAGATGACGACCCCTGGTCCCAAGTTAGGGACCAGTCCCTTGATTCTGTCACGTTCGTCACACAGTACCGTTTTTTGTTTGTTTCCGAATTTTTTTTTTCTAAGAGCTCAGTTCGAGACTACTGCAATCCGCTCTGTCCTCCCGACTCGAACCCCAGGTGGGGTGTGTGCCCTTGTCACCCATACCAACGACAGTCGGGGGCGAGCTGTAGTACTGACAGACAGGGGTTTTACCTGTTCCTCCACGTCGGACTGAGTCCCTACCCACGTCACCCACACGGACCAAAAGTCGGTGGAGTCGTCGTGGAGAACACGGGGGACACCACCCGAGACGAGAGCTCGGGCACCTTCGACAGAAGACTTCGAACATTTAACGTTTGGGGCCTTCAAGTCACAGAAACCACTTGTTTTCGGTTCCACTCTCCGTGTCACGTCTTGTTTCCAAGACGGAGGAGGGGTTGTGTTGGAGGGACAGACCGGGGTGAGGTACGTGGAGATACTGGGGTACGCAGAGGACAAAAAGGGTGGAGTGAGGGAGACGAGGTGGTGGGAGTCGACGGATTGGTGGGAGTCATGTGTTTAGTTCTGGTGTCACTCTACGACGATCTTACCAACTCCTGATTTTTGTACGTTTTACAGTTCACACCCACTCCTGCACCTTCCGTCGGACATGTGACACCTGCCCTTGTGCCCTCCACACTGGTGACGTCTTCGGTCAGTCCTCGCCGAGTCTACTTGTGTTCCTCGGGGACCCCCTGGGCCGTTGGGACGGGGACCGTGCCCGGGGTCTCTTTCCTTTGTGCCGGTGGACCTGTACCTGTAAGTGCTCTCTACCTTTCACCCTTCTCGGGTTCAGAGGTTGCCATCTACCTACCCATACACTTTACACCAGGTCGGTGTGTTACCTACTACTAAGCCGGTATTTTTCCTTACTTCGTGACTGTGTGCGTTGTTGCCCCTACTTGAGACTTTTACACGATTCACTTTCTTCGGTCGGTGTTTTCCGGTGTACGACCCTGGAGGGACCACCAGGTCGCCGGTTCTGAGACACGAGGGTTACGTCCCCCAGACCCAAACCAGGGACTAGTCCCTTGACCTAGGACGTGTAACGTTGTTTCTAGTTTCTAGAACGTGCGGTGTTGATACTGGACCACGTCGGTTTATTTATTTAAATTTTTTTTTATGTGTGTGTATGACACACTAAAGTAAATACACTTTATATACCTTATCTATTTAGGCATCTCTGCCCTTTGTCTCATACCTATGGAACCCTACCCTCTCACCCCCTCCTGGTACCTCTATCGATTTTCCAAAGAAAAGTCCCACTACTTTTATAAAATTTCAACTGACATGACTACCGTATATTGAGACTTATACGACTTCGGGTGACTTAACGTGTGAAATTTACGTAGTTAATGTATGTCAATTGTTTTTTTTGGGTTTTACTTTTGGGCTGTGTTCGGGATGTGGACGGGGTCCCAGAAACGTGGACGAAAAGAACTGTAAATCTTAGAGGAGGAGAATCGTCGACGAAGAGTGAGGAAGGGAGGGGGGTTGGGGGTGAGTTTCCGGTAGGAGAGACTCAGAGTAGTGTGATGGTTGGGAGGATGGAAGACGGACTAAAACGAGGGAGAAGGACCAAAACAGGTGGTCCTTAAGTGTCCGAAGACTCACCGAATGACGGTCAACGGAAGGGAATTTACCTTTGGGGTGCTTCCGTCCTTGGAGACAGAACAAGTGACTCTAGACTAGCCACGGACCGTGTGTCGTGTGTATCTTGACTACAGACTACTGTTTCCAAGACGTGAAGGTTCTTGACCCGTACTTTTTCGTAGTTGAAGAGTCACCCTGACCGCCCTTGACAAGGTACCGTGGGGTAGGATCGTGTCGTAGGGAAACTACTGGTAGGGACAGGTTAGCTCCCTGCCCCCCTCTACCTCCCTTTTCGACTGGGGTCCGGCCCGTGTGCCACAAAGTGTCGTGTACCTCGTATGCCCGAACCACCCGCCGGGGCGGTCAAGACACCTAAAGTTTCTGGACCGACCACAGAATTTCGGTCTACGTCACCCCAGACCGATTCACGTGCGCACAAGTTAGTTCAGGTTGAGAAACATCGGGGTACCTGATATCGGGCGATCCGAGGAGACAGGTAACTTATGACCTCACCCAACGGTAAAGGAAGAGGTTTCCTAGTAGGACTGGGTCCCTAGTTTGGACGTAGAGGACGTGACCGTTCACCTAAGAAATGGTGAGTCGGTCGACCCTTCGGATGTCACAGCGGACCGGGTGGCACTCGAGGAACGAACTCGGAGAATGAGACTGCCTCCCTTTCCATTGTACTACCTCCGACTTGGAGCCCAACCTTAGACAAAAGTGGTTCTGGGTCTCGGGAGCGAGGACCGGACCTCCTCCGTCAAGATCCTCTGGGAGAGTACCGTCGTCAGGCCCACACCTACCCGCGCCCGACTCACCCGGAGCCCCAAGGGGCCGTGGAGGGCGGATGGAAGAGGGCCTCTGTGTGCTACGCCCTGTCCTCCGGCTACTCCTACAGTCACATGTGTGAGGAGAGCACCCGGAGCAGCTACTAGTGGTGGGACATGAAGTCGTCGTCCTTCAGGATCCCTCCTCACCCCTCCCCCAGGTCCCTACTCCTACCGGTGTACCTGACCTCGTGGGGTCCTGCTCACACGTAGGGTTTCGTGGGTGAGTTACTTGGGGAAACCATCGACCGTGCCTATGTTCTCGTAAACCGGACGTCACCCAACACCGGATGCTGGGGTCCGGATAAAGAGGTAGACATTTTACTCTGTTCTCCTGGGTAGAGTTCTCCAGTACCTCTTTAAAGCTACTGTTAATTGACAAACATTTCGTCTGTCGTGTCTCGGACCCCGGACCGTCTCTTTTCCGTCGACACTAGATAATCTCGGTTCGATTGTTACGCCTACCACCCCTCCGTCCGTCCTCTGTCCCTGGTCCCCTTTGTCCCGTCGTGTGCGGTGTGTCTGCCCCCGGTAGTCTCGGGTTTCGTGAGGGTGTCGGCGGAAGTGTCACTAGAACCGACCGGAGCTCCGTCTCCTCCGTCCTCAGTGGAGACGGGAGGGGTCTCTGGGGACGGGTCCCCCTGGAGTCTGTCGGTCACCCATCGTCACACGACAACCGATTACGTATTTAAGACACTTGGTTTGACGTTGTTTGTATGTTCGAGTGTACATTACTTGTGGCTAATCCACAAGACGATTTCACGAAAGTACGAAGTGTGCTAAATTTCGTTAATCCTCCTTCCATGGTCGAACGTCTAGTTCTTTGGTTCCGGGTCTCTCCAATTCATTGAATAGGTTCCAGTGTGTCGTTGTGTTGTCATTTACGTCACGAAACGGTTTTAAACAGTGCGACCGACGAGTGTGGGACCCACTGTAGGATCGAAGGGTGAGAATGCGAGTGGTCGGAACGAGACACTGTGCTCTTTTCGTTGGTTGGAAAACCTAAAGGAACTCGTTCTGTGGTAGTCAGTACTTGAACTAAGACCAGAGAAGCCAGTGCAAAGGAAGTATAGCCTAGACCATCCTCTGTTGGGACGTCCGTGTTCGATGTCTAGTCAGGGGATCTCGACGCCGACGAACCCCACCACCGATGAGGTTCCTCTGTTCGTCTCGTCCGGACCAGGACGATCCGTCCGCCGATTCCCGTCCTGGGTGGTCGAGTGGATGGTTCCGGGTCTGTGACCCGGTGAGACGGATGGAGAGATCCTGGGACCGGAGGTCACACTCCCCACTCCCCTCGAGTGTCTGTTCACGTCTCGTACAATTAGTGTGTACGTGTATCTGGAACCGACCTCGGACTACATTTGTTAGTTGAGATTTTTAAAAAATCCTCCGTTGGGTCCTTTACCCTTGTACCTTCCTTGTGTGAGTCCTCAATCCTGTGTGAAAAATCACTACCACTACCATGACGTTAATACAAATACCAACAGGAATTTTTTTTTTCAATGTCCCGAAGGGACCACCGAGTCTGCCATTTCTCAGGTAGACGTTACGTTCTCTGGACCCAAGTCAGGGACCCAACCCTTCTAAGGACCTCCTCACGTACCGTTGGATGAGGTCATAAGAACGGACCTCTTAGGGGTGCCTGTCTCCTCTGACCACCCGATGTCAGGTACCCCAGTGTTTCTCAGTCTGTTTGACTCGTTGATCCGTGGGACCACCAGGTCACAAATCCTGAGACTCGAAGGTGACGCCCCCAGGTCGAAGTCAGGAGTCAACCCTTTGATCCTAGGGGTTCGATGTTCCCCGTGGGTTTTTGTTTGTTTTTAGGGGTTTTGTCTCCGAACTAGAAAGTCTGGATGTGCTACTTTATAACTCCGACTCTTCTATTCTGTAGACTTTGAACGAGGGGTTCTTGACTCCCTCTCGTGCCCCGTGTCTACTGTGTGTCGACCAGTGATCCACTGTTAAGGACTTTGGCCCAGAGTCCATGTACCCCCCCGAGCAATATGATCAGAAAGGTGAAAACACCTTTGAATTGTGATTGTTCAATTTATTTCTCCTACTTTCCTTCACCCCCGTCGAAACACATATGATATGTAAAGTTCTATACGTTACTTTACCGTATCCTTTCTATGCCTGTAGACACTTGTCGGAGGTCCCACTTGCTCCCGCACACAGTGCCGAGTCGAGCCACCCAGACCTCCCGGTGGAAGTTGGGAGGAGGTACTTCGTGTCGTGAGTGGCACCGCTGTCTAAGTAGAGGAATCGATGAGCGACCCTGTACCGGTGCCGCCGATGAGCCGCCCCGAGACACTGCGGCTACTACGACAACAGCGACACTTCCCCTCTTGTGTCCCGACTTAAAGTCCGTCCTTTCTCGACTGGGTCGTCCGGGCTCCGACGACAGGGATGTTTGTAGGGACCGACCACAGACCCTAGGACCTAAAGTCCCCGGAGGGTGGAGAGGGACTACCTATTCTCCCCGAGGGACCCGAACCTGACAGTCATGTTTGGTGTGCCAAGTACGACTGTTGACGAAAGGAAGTCCCTCAGATCTTAAACCGTCCATGGTCCGTCTGTCACGGGTGCACTGGTTGGGGGTTGGTTCTTGGGGCCCGCGACTCAGAGACACCCGTAGGATCATCTCCTATTAGTATACACAATAGTGTTGAGTAGTGACCCCCTTTCTTCGTACAGGACACACTGGAGGGTCCTCTCCCGAGACCCTCGGACACGGACCAAGGGGGTCTGAAGTGGGGTACACGGAAGGAGGAAACGACTACCTTGTGACACAGGAAGTGACATGCTGGACCCTCAGAAGGTTCTTTTAACGACTTGAAAACTCGCCAGAACCCCCGGAGCTGTATGTGCCCAGTTTTACCGATTGTCCTCTACTGTGTGGCGGCGAGGGTGATCCTTGACTAGATTCACAAAATGTGTTTAGGTCAGTAAAGGAGATGAATTGTTGGGACACTTCATCCACCGTTACTACTCGAGGGTAGAGTGTCGACTCCGTTGACTCCAGGTCTCTCCAATTCCTCGAACGGAGTTCAGTGTGTCGTACAGTTGGTGCCTTGACTTTAATCTAGAAGTCCTCGGGCACGAGGACTGCTGAAACCCCTTGGTGCAGAGTGACGGTGGACTCTCCGGACGCCCCCTGGGACACCGGTCGGGGGTGGACGACATCGGACGAAGCATCTCTTTGACGCCGTGGACCCACCAGAAGGGCGACGGCCAGAGTGGTGTATGCTACTGCTATCCCACGAGTCGGTGACGGAGGTACTAGTGAACAAGAAGTCGCTCTTAGCCCTCGAAGTCGGCGAGAAGGACCACTCTCTCTCCTTCAGTCTTGAGTCCCTTACCCCCCTTCTCACCCCAACGTCGGCGACGTCTTCCCGTCTGCCCTACTCCCCTGAAACAAGTTTCGTTCTGATATGTCCACTACACCAAGGATGTTTCCGTCGTCGACCGTGGGTCAATTCCCCCTTGTCCACCCGGGGGGACCTCCTACCTTCGGAACTGCCGACCCCTCCCCCGGTCTCTGTACCCAACCCAGGAAGCCTTACAGTGTGGACCGTAGGTTTCCCAGTCGGACCATGTCTCTTCGGGGACACGCCGTGTTCTTGGGAGACGACGACCCCCTCAAGTGTGAATACCTTCTCAGTTAAGTCGTTTGTTGGCCCACGATTAAAATGGTTTTAAGTCCTACACTCTGTGTCGCAGTGTAGGATCCGCACTAAGACGATCCATGAGTGTGAACTCACATACGTCTACGTGTGTGTGTTCATAATGTATCACTCCCTCCTCAAAACACTTGGGGACGAACGAAACTAATACACACTTCGTACGGATTAAAATTTTTAAGACAAGAGATGAAGATAACCAATTTTTTTTTTTGTCGTGACCGGTAGAGTACTGGGGTACTACCGACACTGGAGGTCAAACGTTTGGGACAGGGGGTTTCAAAACGTAGACACTACCGTTCTTCCCCTGTTCTTGTACATTTCGTCGTCTCTTCTACCCTCGTTTTTCGTTCTTGCAGAGTTTACAGGTCGGTCTCTCCTGATGAATTTGGCACGAGGTAAGTTCGTCTCCTTATGAGATGTCGTCAATGTTTTGGTTTGGTTTACCTGGAGTCACTGTATGTAGAAGTGTCTATTCATTTAGGGTCCTTGTATTACGACTAATTGTTTTTTTGTTTCACGTTTTTGTATATACTATGTTCCGGTGAATATGTGGATCCGAGTCCTTATGCGAACACCTTTTTGGTGTCTCTTTCCGGTTCCCTCCTTGGGGTCCCCCGTGGTCCCTACGACCTGCCACCTCGGACCCAGTGAGTTAGTTACACACCTCGTCTTAGGGTGTGGGGAGTGAACGGTCACCTCTCGTAGTCCGAGACTGTAGTGGCTGTTCCTTTAGAAACACCGCACTTCGGTCCCCGTGAAGTTCCAGACAAACTCGTCACTCGAGTGGGATTAAAAAATACACACAGTTCCCTTAAACATTAAAGGAGCTAAGACAGAGTAGTGTCGTTTTTAGACTTCGGGAACCTACCTGGTCACAATGTCGAGTCAAAATAAGTCTTTCATTTCTTTTTATGTAGGAGTTCCGCACTCCCGTACGCTGGGTTTTCTGTTCTGCTCTTATCTCCGGGTTCAAACCGAGGAGAAAAATATACAAAAAAAGAGGA
The DNA here is from genome assembly GCA_006410555.1 of Capra ibex. Lineage (NCBI taxonomy): Eukaryota > Metazoa > Chordata > Mammalia > Artiodactyla > Bovidae > Capra > Capra ibex. Next base: position 1,878,486 of record SJYO01055647.1, read on the forward strand.
GGGCGACTCGGACGGGACATATTTGACCCGATCGGTCTTCGCGGCAAACAAAATGGACTCCACGAGTGAGACCAGGAGCCTGGAAGGAAACAAGATAAAGGTACCCGAAAAGGAAAGGAACAGAAACAGAAAAACGGTGGTGGTAAAACCTGAGGAAAAAGGATAAGATTGATGGATTGTATATATGCGTGTGTTTACATGGACACTGTCCTTCACGTTAGAGTAATTTGACACATACAATTCAACGAAGTCAACACAGGCTGAGAAACGCTGGGGTACCTGACATCGGGTGTTCCGAGGAGACAGGTCCCTAAGAGGTCCGTTCTTTTGACCTCACCCAACGACACGGGACGAGGTCCCCTAGAGAGACTAGGTCCCTAGTTTGGACGCAGAAAATACTGAGGACGTAACCGTCAACCCAAGAAATGGTGATCGTGGTGGACCCTTCGGGAGAGTCATTTGACGACGACGACGACGATTCAGCGAAGTCCGCACAGACTGAGACACGCTGGGGTATCTGCCGTCGGATGGTCCGAGGCGGCAGGGACCCTAAGAGGTCCGTTCTTGTGACCTCACCCAACGGTAAAGGAAGAGGTTACGTACTTTCACTTTTCACTTTCCCTTCAGTGAGTCAACACAGGCTGAGAAGTGCTGGGGTATCTGGCGTCGGATGGTCCGAGGCGGCAGGGACCCTAAGAGGTCCGTTCCTGTGACCTCACTCCACGGTAACGGAAGAGTCATTTGATGATGAAAAGTATACTTTGTCACTGATTATAAAAGATAAGAAAAGGTAATTTTTTTTTTTTTTCGACCAATGTAGGGTATACAAGGGTGCTATACTAGACACCAAACTTTGACGACGAGACTCTGGGTACTCGGGAGACGAAGTCCCGGAAACGAGTACTTCAAGAGTCATACCCTGCCGGGGAGACAAGAGTCGACCAGTGACTCGAGAATGGGATCTTCTGTGAAAGGGACTCCTCGGATATGAGGATGTGACGGGGAAGTACCATGGGCTAGAAGGGAAGGTACCTAGAACAGGGAGGGGAACACACTGTGACGCAACAGGTAGAACCAGAACAGACGACCTGACTTTCAAGGTCTCCGGCATCTGACGAGATGAAGGGCCCGACCGCCCACCTACCTCATTGGTGGTAGATGTTACCCGGTTTGGGACTCCGTAGTGGTTGGAGTTTCGTCAGAGTAATTTGCTGAATAAGAAGTACCCTTGTTACGTGATTATAAAAAATAAGATAAGAAGGTACCCGGAGCTCGAAGGATAGGGAATTAGAACAACAGCACTGTTGGGTCATTCTATGAGTGAGATGGTCTGTTCCTTTGGTTCACGTCTCTCCACCTTGGGGACACTCATCTGTCCATGGGGGTAAGGTGACTAGTTCTTTTGTCCCGGGTCCTTACTCGACCCTCCACCTCCCTAGTCGTGAGACAAGGTCCGGTTGACTGAGGTATCGGATTCGAGAACAGGGCTCCTCACCTGTGAACCCGGTCCTGGGCACCAGTCTCCGACGTCCACTGTCGCTGGTCTTCTACTCTTTCCGTCGACTGTGGGTAGAGTTCTCGGGGTGGTGTGCGGTCCGTGAGCAAGTGGTCGGACTGTTCCGCCCGTGTCGATAGGGAGAAAAGGTCTACTACTTTGGATCTGTGTCTTCCACTACGTTGGACGAGTCTAGGGCCCTACGGGAGAGCGACGTGGGTGTCGGGGGTGACATGACTGGACTAGGGGATTCGAGAGGTAGTTTGTGGCTTCACTGGTTGGACGTAAAGTCCCCTCGCCAAGTGTCCCTACTTCTACCGCCCGAAGCTACCCCCGGACCGGTCCCGTCTCCGACGGCGCCCTCATCGACGGCCTCCCCGTCCTCAGAGCCGACCCGGCGACCCGTGACCCGAGACCGGCGACCAGGGTCTGCCTCGACCACCGTCCACGCGACCCCAGCTGGGACGTGACCGGAGACTGACTAACAGACAACCCCGGAGACTGACTAATAGACAACCTCGGAGGAGCCCAAGTCTCAGGTGACTCCTAAGTCTGAGGAGAAGACGGAGGACCGCCGCCGCGAAGGCCACCCGGGGTGACTCCGACGACTAGGAGAGACCTGGGACCCGACGGTATAGTAGGCCAAAGGACGTCCCTTCCGGTCTTTAGTCTGAGATCCTACCCGGTCGGTCGGACTCCGTCGAGACCTAACGACTTCCGAGTAGTCTCCGTCCTGAGTCTCCGGTGCGGGGAAGGACGGAGTCCCGGAAACGTGGGCGACAGGCACCAGGGACGTTCATCGAAGAGGGAGTGAACTGAGTTTCCAGCGGAGAGTCCTTCTGAAGGGGACTGAGACGTCGGAGTTAGTGGAGAGGGTGCGGGAGGTAGGAGAAACGGGACGAGAAAAGATGACTCGTTAATGTCGTGATCTAAATACACATAAATAGATTGATGACGGGTAGAGGGGTGATAATCTTGCATTCGAGGAATACCCTTCTTTGAAATAAAAACACGTGACGAGATAAAGATCCCGGGTCTCCTCTCGGACTCTACGTCAAACGTAAGTTATTCGTCAGTAATTTACGCGGTGTTCAGAATACCCTGCCCTGACCTTTACTTGTGTCACCCGGTTCACACTCCCTCGTCGTTCGTCCCCGGACTCGACTCCCTTGTGTATCCGGGATGGATTCTGGTCGACGGGATACCCTTACGGTCGACTACACTGGTGTAGTAAGTTGCCCAGTTCTGACCCCGTCCTTCCTCTTGGGCCTAAAATTGTACTTTAGAGGATCAAGAATTTATAGCTGACACCTTCACAGACAGAAGGGGTTTAAGTACCAGTAAGTGTATGAGTTTTACACTAGAATACACGTTTACCCCACAGTACTTCTACTCCAGTTTGACTCAATCCAAGGAATATTCTTGTCTTTTGTCTCTGGGTCTGGGTCTATCCTCTTCCGGTACCTTCTGAGTCTCTCTGTGTACCTCCTGTGATGTTCCTGTATGTCTGACCCCACTGCACCCGACGACCCCCTGTCTTACCTTGTCTAAGGGGCCGGAGACCGTCCTTTGTTGGGGTGACTGTGAACTGAAACCTGAAGACCGGTAGTCTCGGTGCTCTTATTTAAGGAGAACGCAATTCCATGGACCAAACACCACGGACCAATGACTTCGAGATCTTCTGGGGGTACACCCGTTTTCTAGGGTCATATAATTCGTCGTATACTCCAGAGATGGGTGACCTGCATAAAATCGTGTACCCAGTAACGTTTACATAAAAGAGTATTGGGGTCTTCTGGGGTACTGAGGGTTCTGTAAGGGGGTGGGACCCTCGGGACCTCCCTCCTTGCCCGAAGTCTCTCCTTGGACCACTGAATGAGAAACCACACCATGTACGCAAGAGGTCACGGGTCGAACCTGCACCACATCTTCTCAGAGTAGAGTCGAAGACTTTGGACCTGAAGTGAGTTAAAGACATCGTAGAGTCGAGCGACCCCTTCCTTTGCTCGCACAATATGTAAACCGTAGTACTCGGAGAGAAATCTTCCCTTCAACTCTGAGATTTATTTAAATGTCGTAGAGATTGTGGGTGTCAGAAAAAATTTGGTTTCCGACTTGAAGTTAACGGACCGCAGTGTCACAAGAATTGGAACTGTCCGTACACTCGAACCCCACCGAAGAGCAGGGGAATGTCTCAGACGCCAACCTGTTTGTTCCAAGAGAAACGGGGTGCCACACAGTATTCTCTAATAGCTGATCGGTCTACGGGTAGTTTCCCTCTACCTTATTTCATCCCGGGTAGACATATTGCGTTCTGAGGGGCCGTCAATCATGTTCCCTCCTTATCGAGAAACACACTACCCTTCATCAGGGGTGCGATAGACCTTATTTCGTCACTCTCCACCCGGGTCGACCGGGGGAAGGAGACCCACTTGCTCAATGCTCACAAACAAAGTGATAAGAACTGTAATATCTATGAAATTATACACGAGTATATACACATATATACATGTGTGTGTATGTATGTGTACACGTGTTTAAAGAATTAACTCTTTTCCTTTTTGTTGCATGTTTTGTCGTTCGTTTCTACGAGCGTCCTAGTTTGGGCGAGGGTTAGTGTCCTGTCACTCAGGAGGGGACCTACTTCGCGAGGTCCCTGACTGCCGTCTCGACGATTGCCGTCCGACCACACACAGGGGACCACCAGTGTCGTGGGACACACCAGTGGGACAGTCTTTCTGATTCCTCCCTACCCTCTGTCCAAGTTCTCCCTCCCCTACGTACATATGAATATTGACTAAGTGAAACGATATGTCGTCTTTGATTGTGTCGTAAGATTTCGTTAATATGAGGTTAAATTTTTCTGACAGTCCTCCATCAGAGGGCTTCGGAAATCTAGTTCAAAGAACCAGAGGTGTGTCATCGTAAATCTCAGTCTATTAAAAAACTACAAGACCCGTGACGTCCGATAAATTATCGTAGGGTCCGGAGATGGGACGTTTTACGATTATCGTAGGAGGTTTAGCAGTGTTGAGGTTTTCAGAGGTCTGAACCGGTTTACCCGAGTCACCCCCGTTTTAACAGAGACAACTCAGTGACGGGGTCTGGGCTTATGGTTAAATATCCTTTAACCTGTCACCTTCCTGTGAAAAATTTAATGTCTCTATTTTTTTAAATTGGGTCTGGTACCCTTTCAGAAACTCTGTTAGGTTAGAGACGTTGTTTACCATTCCCCCTTTCTGTTCTGTACCCCACCCCCCACGTTGCTTTACCACGTTTCAAACTGATAAATGACCTATAAACTACCACAAAACTTTTTTTAGACCTACGCAATTTCCGTGACACCAATAACCTTTACCAGAAATAAAATCTCTACGTTTGACTTTGTGAGTCCCTATATTACGATGTATTACCCAACTTACCACCGGGAAGTTTTGCTATGTAGGTACAGGGTCACGTACGATTCAACGAATTAAGTACAGGATGAGAAACACTAGGATACCTGACTTCGGACGATCCGAGAAGACAGGTACCTCTAAGAGGTCCGTTCTTACGACCTCACCCAACGGTACGGGACGAGATCCCCTAGAAGACTTGAGTCTCTAGTGTGTATTCAGAGAATACAAAGGACGTGGCCGTCCGACCAAGAAATGCTGATCACGGTGGACCCTTCGGGCACAGGGTCCTACCCTAGAATAAGTTCAATTCCCATTAGTTCCTAGAGTTCTACTCTATGACCTTATTGGCCCACTTAGAATTTAAGTTTCTGTTCACAGGAATAGTCTCTATGTGTCTCCTCTCTGTGTGTCCCCTCGTCGGGTACACTTCTACGCCCGTCTCTTACCTCACTACACCGGTGTTCGGTTCTTTTGGACCTCGGTGGTCCTAAACCTTCTCCGGTCCATGACGGGAGGGGACCTTAGAAGTCTTCCTCGCATCGGGACGGGTGGGAATACTAAAGTCTGAAGACCGAAGGTCTAGTCGTTCTCTTGGGTAAAGGTAACAAATTCTGTGGGTCGACCACCAGTAAACAGTCTTGTCGGTTTCTTTGTCACGTCTGACTCCGACGGACCCGAAACTAGGTACCCCATCCTTGGGCCGACCGGTGCCTCTACTAGTTCCAACTGGTACCCGGGCTGTTGACAACTTCGACCACTGACCGTGTACCCTGGAGCACTGTGATTACAGAGATGAAAATATATACGATCTTAAAGAGTTATATTTTAAAAGAGGCATTCTTTTATAATTCATTTTTTCCAGTTTTGTGAGATCCTATTTCAAATTTTTTATTTTACTTACACCCCACCTCTTATTTGTCACTCGTGCAACTAGTTGACTGAGGACCAAGTTGTTTGTACCAGAGATGTTTGGACTTGGGTAAGGTCTGACTATCTGTGAGGTCTTCGCACAGGAGGAAGCTCCCGACCTTCCAAGACTAAGAAACACAGGGTGTTCCCCGTAATCAATATACACCGATAAACGTAAATTTAATTAATTTTGGTTTAGTGTAATTTTTAAGTTAAGGAGACGCTGAAGGGACCACCAGGTCACCGACCTGTACGAGGGTTACGTCTCCCGGACCCAAGCTCGGGACCAGTCCCTTGATCTGGGGGGGTACGACGTTGATTTCTAGGGCACAAGACGTTAATTCTGGTCCATGTCGGTTTATTTGTGTAATTTTTTTTTTAGTTGGGGAGTTAGACTGACCGGTGTAGAGTTGATGAGTTGTTGGTGTGTACCGATCACTGGTGGTATGACCTACGACGTCTGTTTCTTGAACAGGAAGTAAGGTTTTCAAGATGGACTACCAGGATAACTTCTCTAGTACAGTCCCTGTGTCTGGGGAAGGGAGGGGTAGGGAGCGGTCGGACCTCCCGACTCACGTCTGTGTCGTACGGATGGGCCGAGAAGAAGAGGAAGACCAGATTCTAAGAGACGTCGTAGAAGGCAAGAAAAAACCAGTCCCCGAAGAAGAGGAAGAACCTGTCCCCTCCCCGAAACCAGAAAAAGAAGAAGAAGGGCCCTTCCTGTTCTCGCAACGAACGTAGCTGAGGAAAGTTGCACAGGAATAGACTTTTCTATACTATGGACTGGGTGTCGGGGACCTCCGATCTCTCGGTCCTACGGATCCCAGAGTTCTACGATAGAATTATGACAAAAGGAGACCCCCACGGGAAGACGGGAGACACGCTCGGTAGGTTCGTGGACGTTTCCTTGCCCCTACATCCGAGTGGCATGGAAGTGATGTGACAGGTAGGTCGTAGACGGTGTCCAGTGGGAGGTGGTACTCAGCCCCATGGAGGTGGGAACACAAAACCCTTCTGTCTTCCTCCATCTCGTTCCTCCCTTATTTGATGTGGTCACGGAAGGAGGGTCATCCCAGGACGAAAGTCTCTCAGACACTCTAGTTTTGGTGAAAATGTTATTGAGATTTTCTATGAGAGAAGACCCACATGTCACCTGATTCATGACTCGAAGACAATATAGATAAAAATTTACAGCCGTAAAAACCCTTAAGGGACCACCGGGTCACCAATTCTGTGGTACGAAAGTGACGTTCCCCACGTTTAGGTAAGGACCAACTCCTTGATTTTAGGACGCAGTGTTGATTCGAGCACACGACGTCGACGACTCGGGTGCACGGTGTTGTTCTCTTCGGGTACACGATGTCATTTCTGGGTGACTTCGGTTTTTAGTTAGTTTTCGTTTTTTTTGGGTTTGGGGATGTGGGCAAAATTAAAGATTATACTATTTAAAACTATCTTGAGTGTAATTGTTTTCGTGAACCCCAGAAGTTACAAATTCTTGTAATTTTTACAGGAATCTCCTTTTTTAAACTCTTGGTCACACAGTATCCTTCTTTTTTCCCCCCTATACGATTTTTATTTTTATTCTTTCTCCCATTGTTGTAACCTAGTCACTAGTCTCTTCCGAGAAACGTCTTCCGTTCGACGAAATATTAGAATATTCCAGGGAGACCGGGGATTTTCAGAGTTCCTATTTACCTCTACAGAACAAGATCCCACTCTTTGAAAAGGGTTTAGAAACCCAGATTTTCTGGAGTCCGAGGAGACACGAGTGAAGTGACAGTCAGATAGAGTGGAAGACTCGACAGTGACGACAATGTTGCTTGCTACGGGTAGTGTCCTGTCCAGTCATTTCTGTGTCGGACAGAAATGAAAAATTTCGTAAGAGTCAATGTTTATATAAGAGGGTTTTATGGTGGGGGTACATTGACGACCTGGGTACACTGTCGTCTCTTTTAACTCCGTGTCTCTACAGTCCACTCAATGAAGTTGAGGGTCGGTTAGGGACGTTGAAGACTCCTCCCTTAAGTCTGAGGTCTAAGGGTGGAACTGTTAGAAAGGGTATTGAAGTGGCGGAAGTCGCAGGTTCTCCTCTCACACCTTCTCTTCGTCCGAAGGGGTGACCCGGGGCAAGAGGGAGGGAGGTGGAGGTCTTGGATCCGAGTGAGAAGGGATTATGGATTTAGTCGAACTCGAAGTCCCTAGGATATGTTCGTCGGCCTACTCAAATTGAAACCTCACACTAGTCAAAGTTCCCGGTCGTTCTGTTGACTTGAGTGAGTTATTGAAGTAGGAGTTGAGAAGACGCTTTGACCTGGGTAGTTCCAGTGACTACCGGAGGGACCACAATGTAGGTACCCAGGAAGAGAGGGAGGGACTGGGGTATCGTTGTGTTGTGTTTACCACCCAGAAGAAGTACCAGGGACCTGTTGGTGTGAGGGTTCCCAGAGGAGGGTGGAGTGACCCGATTTGAATGACGAGTCACTCTCGACCAGGTCAGAAATCTGAATTTATTTATAGTGGATGTGTGTCACTACTAAGGTTTGACGATAGAGGGGACCTGAATGGAGAAGATTCGTAGACTCAGTTATCGACGGACTGATAGGGAGATGAACCTATAGATTGTCCCGGGAGTTTTGTGAGTATAGGTTTTGGTTCGAGAACCGGAGAAGGGTTCGCCCGGGGAGGGGCGGAAGAGGTCGAAGGTCCGTGACCTGGGACCCTAATTAAGAACTGTAAAGGAAACAAGAACACGTCAGTCCGTCGTTTAGGATAGTCGAGGTAGAAGGTTTATGTAGAACTTAAGTTGGTGAAGAGTGTAAGAGCCGACAACGACAGGGCCTGGTTCGTAGTCGAGAACGGGATGACTGACATGAGTCGTCGGAGGATAGGTCAGCTGGACTAAGAAACGGGAGATGACGAGAAGGAGTTGTGTCGTGGTCTCACTACGACAATTTTGGATTCGGGTACGGAACAAGGAGGAGACGAGATTTGGGACGTCCAGGTGACAGAATAGGACGGGAATGAATTATAAAGTAGAGGTGAGTCGGTAAGACTACCGGAAGTCCAGAATTCCTAAGTTACGAAAGAGTTACCCCGGAAGGGGCAGATGGCGTGCTTTTGAGACGTTGGGTGGTTTGTGGAGAACATGAAATGGACAAATCATACTTACATACGTTTTATAAGATATATAAGACACAAAAAGAAATGAACAGAGAAGGGGTTTCGTATATTTGACACGTGCTGTCCCTAAAAAAAGGTGGAATTAGAGTAGAAGACAATGAGAGGATCTGACCGTGTGGTCAGAAGGGCTTGTTTTGCCTCCTCAGAATCGTCTTTACAGTTCGTCGGACCTCGATTTGTCTGTCTAGACCCGACTTTTTACGTTTGAATTTCCAGCGACCATCCCTCCAATATTAGCTACGGTAGTTTTACTTACCTTAATGGAATAAAAGAACAGGTTTAAGGGGTGCAACGATATGATGCTGGTGTGACCTTTCTTTGAGGTCCATAACAAGGTTTGGGTCAATTTTGCTTTTGACAGTAATAAGGGGGAAAGAAACCTAGTAGACTCCACCCCCCGGAGAGAGGCCCTCGGAAGGCCTCAGCGTCTTCGTCCTGTATCAGGCTCGCAGGAAATCGGGGGGACCGGTCGGGACCAGGGTTCCGGGACCAACCAGAGAGTGGGCTTTGGGTGGGGACAGGTCCCGGAAGAATGGGAGGTCAAGGTCGGCGTGCCCCCCGCCGAGCCCTCCCGGAAATCTCCACGGCCCCCGGCGGACGACCGCGGGGAACTACAACATGGAGGCCGCGTCGAAGGGGTACCGCGGGCTTAAGGACGAGGACGTCCATCCCATCGTTCTGGGCGCGTGAAGATTCGGGTTGGGTGCACCCGAGGGTGGTTCCAAGTCCTGCCTTTTGAAGGCCCGATGCGAGAGCGCTCTCGACCATGATTGTCTGGAGGACGCCCGCCCCGATCTCCGCCCCAGTGAAATTTTTCGTTCCGGCCACCCCCGCCTCACTCCGCCCCGGTTCAATCCCTCCCCGCCCCGGACTCCACGGGCTCTCAGAAGACAAATTCGGGTCCCGACAAGCGTCCTTACACCAAACTTGGAGATTTAGACTTAATAGATGATTATAATTAAACCCTTACTCTCACAAAACAGCCGAAATTTTTATATTGGATGAGGACTATGTCAGAAGAAGGGAGAAAAAAATCGAATAGACATGAAAGACTATAAGAATGTTCGTTGTAATAAACACATCATTTTTTCCGTAATTTATAAAAGTAATGTTTCTGTCTTTTTCATTTTCTTCCGTAGTTAATCTGTCGAAACGTAAAAGTACTGGTGTAGTGTAAAGACACGACGTGAGCCTTTATAACATAAAAGACTTAAGACAATAATAAAACACTTATCTTGTCGATATGACACAGAAGTGATTGAGTTGTAAGTTTTTTGATTCTAGTACCGTAGGTTAGGGTAGTGAAGTACCGTTTATCTACCCCTTTGTTGCCCTTGTCACTGTCTGAAATAAAAGAACCCGAGGTTTTAGTGACGTCTACTACTGACGTCAGGATTTTAATTTTCTAGGAACGAAGAACCTTCTTTTCAATACTGGTCGGATCCGTCGTATAATTTTTCGTCTCTGTAATGAAACGACTGTCTCCAAGTATATCAGTTGGGATACCAAAAAGGTCATCAGTACATACCTACACTCTCAACCTGGTATTTCTTTCGACTCGTGGCTTTCCTCTTCTGAGAACTTTTAGGGAACCTGACGTTCCTCTAGTTTGGTCAGTTAGGATTTCCTTTAGTCAGGACTAATAAGTAACCTTCCTGACTACGACTTCGAGTTCGAGGTTATGAAACCGGTAGACTACACTTCTTAACTGAGTAACTTTTTCTGGGATTACCACTCTTTCTAACTTCTGTCCTCCTCTTCCCCTGCGGTCTCCTACTCTACCAACCTACCTTAGTGACTGAGTTACCTGGACTCAAACTCGTTCGAAACCCTCAACCACTACCTGTCTATCCGGACCGCATCACGTCAGGTACCCCAGCACTTCTCAGTCTGTGCTGACTCACTTGACTTGACTAACACAGAGGTAAAAAAAAGATAATTTTCGTATTTACGACGACGATGACGACGATTCAGTGAAGTCAGTACAGGATGAGACACGCTGGGGTATCTGTCGGAGGATGGTCCGAGGGGACAGGGACCCTAAGAGGTCCGTTCTTATGACCTCACCCAACGGTAAAGGAAGAGGTTACGTCCTTTCACTTTTCACTTTCCCTTCAACGAGTCAGTACAGGCTGAGAATCGCTGGAGTACCTAATATCGGGTGGTCCGAGTAGACAGGTACCCTAAAAGGTCCGTTCTCATAACCTCATCCCACGGTAACGGAAGAGACTTTTCGTATTTACCAATTCCCATTACCAATTCCCATTTATTTAATATAGTATTTTTTTTTCACTTCCGCGATCTTCTATAAAATCTTAAAATCTCTCCTATAAAAGTTCTCAATTTCAATAACGGGGTCCTTTTCGTAAACTTATTAGGTCTTGTCCTCGACCGACGGTTAATCCATTCATTGTCAACAGCTTCCATTCTTACTTACTATTGACACTAATTAGACCTGTTCGAGGGGAGAAGAAGTCTTTTCGTTTTTATATAGGGGTGTTTGTGTGTCCACCTCTTACTTTCCTAAAACTATCGTATGTATACTTGTAAGAAAATTAATTAATTTTTCCTAAAAACCCCTTTTCAATGTTACTCGTTTAGTTTGTACAAAAGTACCTAAAATAACGAATCCTATTATCGTCTAATGTCAAAGAAGAAATTTATACGAATAAATTCATTTATTTTTCAATGATAATCCATCCATTATCAGGTAAGAGAATATAAACAAAGACTTTATAATATATGGTTTCCTAATGGAGGTCTTCTATATTTCTTGTAAGTACCGTGGGGTGAGGTCATGAGAACGGACCTTTTAGGCTGCCCGTCTCCTCGGACCATCCGACGTCAGACACCCCAACGATTCTCAGCCTGTGCTGACTCGCTGAAGTGAAAGTGAAAAGTGAAAGTACGTAACCTCTTCCTTTACCGTTGGGTGAGGTCACAAGAACGGACCTCTTAGGGTCCCTACCCCCTCGGACCATCCGAAGGCAGATACCCCAGCGTGTCTCAGCCTGTGCTGACTTCACTGAATCGTCGTCGTATTTCATTTTCCGTTTTCCTTTGATGTGTTGTCGTACCTAGAATTACAACTTGTTTTCTTCGGTTGGTGTTTTCTAGTATAAAATACTAGGTTAAGTGTCTTCAAGTTTTTATCCGTTTTCCTTAGAGGATTTAAAACCTCCCCCGCATCACTTGTCCTCTCCCGTTTCCTTCGGAAAACCGTTTTGACTATTACAAGGAAAAGAACTGGACCCACGACCAGTGTAACACACAACAAATTTAAGTATCTCTTCGTGGATACTGTCATAAAAAGACGAATATACGGTGAGTCAACACAGACTGAGAAGTGTTGGGGTACCTGACATCGGGTGGCCTGAGGAGGCAGGTACCTTAAGAGGTCCGTTCTCATGACCTCACCCATCGGTAAGGGAAGAGGTCTCCTAGAAGGGTTGGGTCCCTGACTTGAGATCAATACTTAACGTCCGTCTAAGAAATGGTGGACTTGGAGATCCCACAGAACATATGACATGAAGTTAAAAAATTTCCAATGAAATTTATAAAAAAATACTACTACTACTTTATATGTGGTCACTTATATCCTTTTGGAGTGGTCTTTAGATCTTTTTACATTCAAGTTTTGTTCTATATCCCTGAAGGGACCACCAGATCACCGATTCTGAAGTATGAAGGTTACGTTTCCCTGGACCCAAACTAAGGACCAGTCTCTTGATCTAGAGTGCACGACGTTCAGTCTCAAGCGTACGACGTTAACTTTCTAGGACGGACGGTGTTACTTCTGGACCACGTCGGTTTATTTACTTATGTCATTTATAAATTTTTCCATTGAAAAGTGACACCCAACTGTCTTCAATTCAAAATAAAAATATAGTAAATGAATAACTTCTTTGATTCCAGCAAATAGGACAACTTACAAGGTGTAAGACTGAAATCGAAGACGACAAAGATTAAAAAAACGAAGGTAGGGGGTACAAAGGACATTTGGCACTCAATCTACACCTCCAGTGTAGTTCGATCCCAAGTTTCACAAAACCCTTCTTAGGTAGTGTGTCCACCGAAACCATGAAGATGGTGGTTCTGACCACCCAGGTCCGGGGAGGTAAAAGTTAAAGAGGTTGTACAGTGGAAAAGCAAAGTCAGACAACTACTAGTACCGGACCTAGGTAGTAAAGTGATTCCCCACGTTTGAATAAAAGATTAGAGACAGTGAGGGAAAAGTAAATGAAGGACCTAAAGGATTTTTCTTGAAGGGTAAGAGTTGATAAAAGACTGAGACTTTATCTCAAGCAAGTTCTTCCCGTCCTTCCTCACGAATTACGAAAAGAAAATTTGTAAAGTCTTACTTACTCATTCGACCACGGGGACGGTAGCCGTTTTCGCCGGTTAATAACCCACAATATTTAAGTTGCTATACGTTTTATGTATATTAAGTATAAAGGGCTAGTTACCATCAGTAACAAGGACAACCCCGATAAAGTGGAAATGTTAGAACCCAACGGAAAATATCTTTTCAAATTCTATTTCAAAACCCGAAAAAAATTTCCTTTCTAAATTTCGGTGGGTCCAGTGTCTCCCGAGTTCCCCCTCCCACCGCCCCTCTAGTCATTGGAGGGTCGACAGGCCGCGAGGGCGGCCCAGCAGCCGTCCAGGGCGCAGGCCCCCGCCCCGTTCCGCACCCGTCCCGGCAGCGCGGAAACGCGCTCCCCGCCCCGTCCACCGCGCCGCCGCCGCCGCCGCCTCCGCCGCCGCGCGCCCGTCTCCACGCCGCGCGCCGGGGGATCGCGCGGTTGCGCTAGGGGCGGCCTCGGCGCCGCAGGGTGGCACGCCGGGAGTAGGAAGAAGGACTGGGCTGTAGGGCGGCCGAGGTCCTACCCACGCGCGCGAAGCCCTCCTGGGGCCCGGGCCTGTCCCAAGGACGACGACGACGACGACGAGCCCGACCACCGGGGGCCGCGTGTCCCCCGCGCCTCGGCGCCGCCGTGGCTCTTCTTGTCGATGGCGGCGTGCCAGTTGTGGAAGAGCGTCTCGCAGTCGTCGGACAAGCCGCTCCTGTTGCACGCGCGTCGAGTCTTCCACCCGCGACCCGGGCGCGGGCGCCAGTGGAACGAAGCCGGCGGCGCGTGGACCTCGGGTCCCGGGAGGACCCGGCACGCGCCGGAGGCCCCGACGTCCGGCCGGCCCGAGTCTTTTTCCCTCCGGGCCCAGACCCCGCACTCAGGCCCGGACGGCGGACACCGGGCTCGGGCCCGACCCGGTCGCAGCACAGACCCCCGCTCAAGGCCGCGTCCAGATCACGCGTCCCGGAGCCGCGCGGGACACAAGGTACGCCATGAAGAGGAACTTGGAACGAGGGCCCCCGTGATCCAGGCCCGGAGGGGAGCCGTCGGGACTGCGACGGCGCGGAGAGTAAGTAAGTAAGTTGTGCAAACTTACTCGCGGATGACACTCGGTCCGTGGCACCGCCGACGGGTCCCCCGCGGGACGAGCGGCCGCGGGAGAGGGGTGCGACGACGCGAGAGGGGTCGTTGGGGCTTAAAGGACATCGGAATTGCGGCTGGGTGAAGGGGACTCGTGGAATCCGGGAGGAGGAAGATGAAACTTCTATAAATCCGAAAAATAATGAAATGACATTAAAAAAAATTCTTACTCTCATTACGTCAGACGAGGCAACGAAACCGTTGGACCGTGTCACTGGGCAAATTCGTGGATGACACAAGACCCGGAGAGTGAACCTCGCAAAATAAATGAAACCTCGACAACTCCTCGGGGACCGGGGACCCCTACCACAACTCGCGAGGCCTCGGGAAAGGGGGAAGACGGGATCCGTCGACCCACTCGGTGACCCCCAATTTGTCAGGTGGCTCGTTCCCCTTCACTTATTCCCCCTGCCAACGTACACCAGTCCGCCAAGGACTTCATGTCGGGTATGACAAGAAGAGAATTCGAGAAACGAGACGTGGTCGGCACCCGAAAACCCCACGTCTTCTCAAGGTGGAGACTGACCTACCGAAGTCCGTTCACCGAAGTGAAAAAACTCCGAGTCAGAGAAATAAGGAAGTTACCCCTATTATTAGCATAGGAGAACATTAATACTTAGCAACCAGGGAAGAACCGGGTCTCAGTACCGATTTAGTCACAGTCTATGACAATCAATATAGGACCGGTTACGAGTTTAGAGCCAACGAATCGGGACAACCGTCGTGAAAGTCCAAAATTTTTTTACAAAAGACGACGAACTCTACTTCCCCTTTCTTTTGTAATTTGGGGTTTAGTCTGACCGACTTATAAGATTAACCTACTTTACTTTATATCCAATTAAACAATCCTTTCCACAATTGAAGACTGACAGGAGAGGATACTCACAAGACTCTCCGACATTTCCAATACCTATTTACTCCACCCCCTTAGAGAGAAACATCGACCGAAGTCTCCCTCTCGTGTCTTGTGGACTCACGTCTCTTTACCGGTAGGTCTGACGGACTCATACGTCCCACTTAGACGTGGGTGGAGGACGACACACGGAATCGGTAAACTTCCGTCTTTACGGGGTTTAAACAAAATGTCGTTTTTCTGAAAGGGAACACCGAGTCGACCATTTCTTAGGTGGACGTTATGCCCTCAGGACCCAAGCTAGGGACCCAAACCTTCTAGGAGACCTCTTCCCTTTCCGATGGATGAGGTCATAAGACCGGACCTCTAGGGTACCTGAAAAGTCAGGTACCCCAGCGTTTCTCAACCTGTGTCGACTCGATGGAAGTGAGTGAGTGTCGTTTTTCTTCAGACCGGAAAAACCCCCTCCCAATTCGTGTTCGGTGGTACAGTTCCGACTAATAAGATAGACCTTTAGACTCTAAGTGTCTGTACTTTATGTTTCATCTATAAATCCCCAAGTCTACACCCAAGCATAGTTATTCAGTAGACATAAGACCGTTTCATAGACTCTTAGAACTTTAGTCTTAAGGAAAACTCCATTTGGTTCCAAACACGAAAGTTATCTCTACTGGTATTATGATTGATTATAAACAATTATTAACTTTGTCTATAAACTTCCCGAGGGGTATACCGTGATCACCATTTCTTGGGTAGACGATTACGTCCTCTGTACTCAGTACACCCAAGCTAAGGACCCAGTCCTTCTAGAGGACCCCTTCCCTTACCGTTGGGTGAGATCATAAGAACGGACCTCTTAAGGTACCTGTCTCCTCGGACCGCCCGATGTCAGGTACCCCAGCGTATCGCAACCTCTGTTGACTGCGTTGAATCGTGCGTGTAAACAAATTTTACGTGAAGGAAAAAAGACCGGTTCGTCGTACTCCCTAGAATCAAGAGGTTGGTCTCTAGTTTGGGTACGGGGGACGTCACCTTCACGTCTCAAACTTGGGGATCCCTTCAGGTACGGAAAAAAAAAAAAAATTCTAGTATTAACCGGAATTAGTCGTTAAACACTTAACCCGCTGTAGGGAAGATCGTATATTCGCGAGGGACAAGATTCAACAAAATATTTATCTTATTGAGTGAAGTAGGAATCTTGTCCGGATATTCCAACCATGACAATTATAAAGGTAAAATGTCTATCCCTTTGACTCCGTGTCTCACCATTTCACTGACCGAAGTTCAGTCGGACCCACCGTCTCGGTCCTAAACTTGGGTCCGTATCACCCCGAAGGGTCCACCACGTCACCATTTGTTAGGTGGACAGTTACCTCCTCTACGTCCAAGCTACGGACCCAGTCCTTCTAGGGGACCTCTTCCTTTACCGTTGGGTGAGGTCATAAGAACGGACCTCTTAGGGTACCTTTCTCCTTGGACCTCCCGAGGTTTCTCAGCCTGTGTTGCGTTATACGTGTGTGTGTACATGTGTCACCCAGACCTCAGGTGCGACCATGGAAGTGACGAGAAAACCATAGTGTTGAGAGGGACTCGGGGAGTTAGTCACGTCGTAGGTTTTACTTCGAGGGACTGTAAAGGACACCTCACATCGGATCTGGTCGGTCCGAACCCCTTTAACGAGACAATTAATATTAATTGCCTTTTGACTTAGATGATCGTTGATATCAAAAGTTGTTCGGTCTGGAAGAATCACCCAACATTTCAAACTCCCATAAATTACTCTGTGAGATACGAGATAGATCCTTAACAGATTTTAATTGGGATCGGGAAGACCAAGTCTCGGATCCGGAACGAGAGGGTCTCTGAACCCAAGCTTAGGGTCGAGACGCTGGAACCCGACCAACGAACTGGAGACACACAGAGGAAACACGTTTCCCCTATTTAACCGTCCGACTTACACTGATCAGTACCACATGTTATGGTCCGTGACTTATTCATAAATCATTTTACCATATTCTATATTCCTAAGTAGACCACGCAAAGCATATTTCTACATGGGAGTAAATTGGTCGAGGAGGGCTACCAGGTACAAAACAATCAAAGGCTAACCTAACCTAACCGGTGAGGTTACGACCGACGTCATTTCCAAAAAGATAGATCTAAAAAACCTCGCACGTATATGTTCAAGTAGACATTTAACAATCTTTCAGTTAACGACTCGGCTTCCCAGACACGTAATTTTTGAAAAATTAACTTTATATTTTTCACGTGAAAAGACACAATTCATATGTCACTTTACTTAACAGTATATCGTTTGTACGGGTACACTGGGTGTGTAGCGTGACCTTTATGTCCCCAGGTTAGGGGATCGGGGTTCTATTGGAGAGAGGATTGAGACTGTTGTATTTGATCGAAACAGACGGTACAGGAAATATGTGTCAAGGTCAAGTATATATAAAACTCATGACTCTCTGTAATGACTTTACAAGGGGTCAATGTGGTCAAAGGTAAGGATAGTATGTACACTCCCAACGAAAGGTCATGGAGAGGTTGCTCCACAGTCATTTGATAAACCAAAATAATAAAATAACACTCTATCTACTAGAAAAGTGAGTAAGCCTTAGGTCACCGTAGAAATGACCCTTGACTAAAAACAAAAGGAAACGGTAATGACTTTGACAATCAGAAAAAGAAAAATTCTCCGACCGTAAAAAAAACGAAACATTCTTTTATAAAACTCGTCTTATTGAAACTGTGTAAGGTCAGAAAAAAAGGGGGTGGTCGTAAAATTGTCGAAATAACTCCACAGTAGCTGTATCTGACGTGTGTAAATTTCACCCTGTTTTCACATGCGCAACCATTTAAAACTGTATACCTATATGGGGACTGTAGTAATGGTAGTAGTTTTATTACAGACTGAAAAAGAAACTTTTCGACCTTCTTAACTTATTCAATTGTCACTCTATGAGGTGGACCCTATTGGTATAAGAGGGGTTTGACAAAGAAAAAGAGATGTTTGTGTGTGTGTGTCAAAACAAAACAAAAAAAAAAAAAAACTTTCATTTAACACCTGTACTATAAAAGAGGACGACAACGACGATTCAGCGAACTCAGCACAGGCTGAGACACGTTGGGGTATCTGCCGTCGGGTGGTCCGAGGAGGCAGGGACCCTAAGAGGTCCGTTCTTGTGACCTCACCCAACGGTAAAGGAAAAGGTTACGCACTTTCACTTTTCACTTTCACTTCAGCGAGTCAGTACAGACTGAGAAGTTCTGGGGTACCTGACATCGGATGGTCCGAGGAGGCAGGTACCCTAAAAGGTCCGTTCTCATAAAAGAGGATGTCTTGGTATTATGGTACCGGGGAAACGGGGGTTTGAATTTAAATCAAGTTATTGTAAAACATTATGTGTCGGGTATAAGTGTAAGGGAAATATCGAATTTTTTTTTTATGTCGTGGGTTAGTCGTCAAGTAACGTAAACCAAGATTACGGAGAAATCAAATCAAGGAAAATTAGATAGTGTCAGGGAAATGGGAAAACCCTTACCCTCAGCCACGAAAATACTGTAACTACAAATACAGAAGAAAAAGAATTGTCGAAATAACTTAATATTAAGTCTATGATATGTTAAGTAAGTGACTTTAAAGTCACCGAAAATAATATGAGTCGCCCCAACATGTAGTGGTGTTAGTCAAAACTTGTAAGAGTAGTGAGGAGGGGCGGACTTTCTTTGGGATTCAAACAATCACCAGTGGGGTAGAGGGGGTCGGGGACCGTCGGGTATTAGAAACAAGAATACCTAAACGCATGTGTAAGACCTGTAAAGGACACTCACCTCAGCCTGTCATCCACCAGAAAACGTAGAACGAAGAAAGTGTGTCGTAGTACAAAAGTTCCAAGTAGGTCAAACTTCGAAAACAGTCATAAAGGAAGGAAGAATCCCAAAGGGAAACTAGGCAAATAGTCAATTACCCGTAAACCCACCAAACGTGAAGAACGGATGATACTTACCACGACGAGGCTTGTAAGTACACGTTCAAAAAGGTACTTATATACAAATGAAACCTCATACATGGATCCGTAACTGAAAGACCCGAGGAGACCACCGAGTCTACCATTTCTTAGACGGACGTTACGCCCTCTGGACCCAAGGTAGGGACTCAACCCTTCTAGGGGATCTCCTCCCGTACCGTTGGGTGAGGTCATAAGAACGGACCTCTTAAGGTACCTATCAGGTACCCCAGCGTTTCTCAACCTGTTGGCTCACCGATTCGTGTCGTGTCGTGTACCGTCGAACCTGTAGAGTTCCCCAAAGACAAGTCGACCTGGTAAACCGTAAGGGTAGTCGTCATATATTCCTAAGGTCAAAGAGGGGTAGGAGCGGTTGTATTCAAGGACAGAAGGGGTGGTGGGGAACCTATATAAATTAAGTCAAATAAAAATCGACTTTATATCAACTAAATGTTATAATGTGATCTAAGTCCACATGTTGGGCTACTAAGTTATAGAAACCTGATATATGGTAAATATCGATAGTATTATCCTATAGTCGATATAAGGGACACGATACGTTATATAGGAACACTGAATGAAATATGTATCATCAACATAGAGAATCTGGAGATGGGGATAGAGCAGGTAGGGGGAAGAAGGGAAAAGGACGACCATTGGCGGTCAAATAAGAGACATAGACACTCAGACGGAGAAAAAACAATATAAGTAATGAAACAATATAAAAAATTCTAAGGGGGGTTTCACAATAGTATGTCATAAACAGACAGAAAAACCGGAACGGAGTGTCGTACAGTCTAGGCTCAAGGGGTTGGTCCTGGACGTGGGGCACGTCACCTTCGTGTCTCAACATTGGTGACTTGGTGGTCCCTGCAGAGTAATAAACAGAAAGAGACAGACTGAATAAAGTGATTCGTCTCATGGGAGGTCCAGGTAGGTTCAACAACGTTTACCGTTTTAAAGTAAGAAAAAAATTACTGACTAATCATAAGGCCAAACACACACACACAAACATATATAGTGTAGAAAGAGGTCAGTGGACAACTGCCAACAGACAGAAAAACTCACATTGGTAAGATCACCCTGACTGTACCAAAGAGGGACACCAAATAGAATGAAAAACCGGAGTGGTATATAGTGTACCATGGAATCAATGGGTCGGTCCCTAGCTTGGGGACGGAGGACGTAACCTTCGTACCTCAGAATTGGTGACCTGGTGGTCTTTTCAGGCAGAGGGACACCAAAACTGTGGGTCAACCAAAAAGTCAACAGGGCACTACGTGGATTAGACAAAGTAGACCCAATCTAACTCCTGGACGGTAAGGTCATTCTTAAGATGGACTCCCGGAACACAGAAATTCTCCCGTCGTACAGTCCTGTATACCACAGTAGAACAGGGTAACGAAACTGGGTGGGAGGGTCTCCACGGAAAAGGGGAAACATTATGTAAGGACTAGGAGGACACACAAGGTCGTGAAGTCAAGGGAAATTGAAACAGAAGGACAAGGAGTCTAGGAATCCGTTGGAGAATTGACGAGAAAACGACGAAAAGAAAACTTTTACGAACCCTTGGTCAAATTTACACGAACCCCCATTACCCCCACTCCTCTCACATCCTGCGGGAGGTCTAAATCCTGCCCCGCTACTTTACGACTCGACCTCATTAACACAGAAGAGGGAACCTGACCGACATCGGCACCCGGAGGACTCAACCGAGAGAACTTAGAAAAATTAAAATCGAAAAGTAGGACTTATAACGGGTCCTCTGTGTTTCCCTCTTTCTTAGCATACTACTTGGAGATATGGGAAGTGGGTCAAAACTGTAAGAACAACATAGAGAAGGGGGTAGTTTTTTACAAACTTCGGACCGTATCACAAAATTTTGATTAGGTTCTGTATAACCAAGTAAAAACTTATAAAGTCAGAGACAGAAAATTGTCTATTTGCAAAACGTTTTTACCAAACGTGTTATGGTAGTAATGTCGAGGACTGTTAAAAAATTATTGGGAGGGTTCAGGTAAAAAGATAAAGGGACTGGTTGAGTTTTGTAGAAATACGTCTTCACGAAGTAAACTTAACCCTAGGTCAAAGGACTGGTCCCTAGCTTGGACCCGGAGGCACCACTTTCAGGTTTAGGATTGGTGATCTGGTGGTCCCTTACGGGTTCAAAACAAACAAAATTAAGATAATAATTTAAAAACTTAACTCCATATCAACTACATGTCGTCATATACGAACATGTTGCGACAACTCAGAACTCAAGGGCCACATGTTGTAAGTGTGAAAAATATCCAATACGAAGTAAATATCAATGATATTTTATAACCGATATAAAATATCCAACATCCTTTTTGTACGGCACGGCAACCAAACCGAAAAGTGGATAAAGACACTTGACGAAGTCCGAGACCCGAAGCGACTTGGGGTGGAATCAGACGTCCCGACGGGACTTCTTCCCGGTGTCAGACCGACCGAGTGGGTCTTTATGGCAGACCTTCGACCTTTGGACTCTAGTTCCACATTCGGTCCGACGACGAAAGACTCCGGAGAGAGGGGTACCGAATGCCTACCGACAGAAGAGGGACACAGGAGTGCACTAGAAAAGAGACACGTACAGACACAGGGGTAAAAGAAAAAGGAGAGTTTTTAAAAAACTAACCGCATACCAACTAAATGTCACAACCAAATCAAAGTCCACATGTCGTCTCTAAGTCAATTTGTACCCGTACCACCACGGACTGAGAAACGTTGGGGAACTTGACATCGAATGGTCCGAGGAAACAGGTACCCTAAAGGGCCCGTTCTTATGACCTAACCCGAGTAAAAGAAAGAAAAAAATTTTTAAAAAATTAAAAAAAAGGTAGGTTTTGTCACAATTGAAAAAAAAACGGTGTGACGTGTCGTACACCCTAGAATCAAGGGACTGGTCCCTGACTTGGACGTGGACATCGTAACTGGTGTGTCTCAAGATTGGTGACCTCCTGGACACCCCTTCGGGGGGGTAGAGAAGAACATCCCTGGGGTCAGGACAACCTAGGTCCGGGAGGTGTAACCGGAGTAAAGTAGAAGTGACTCTAAACCTCCTTATGTCACGACGGGTGTCGTGGGGGAGTCCCGAGGACACAGAAGTGTGTCTGTCCCTCGGTTCCTGATTGAACGACCTCGTCTTTGGTGTCACTCGCTACGGTCGGGGTCCCCCGTCTCACAAGGGAGGGTAGGTCAGGTTTTCCGGGTGCTACTCGGAAAGGTACATAGTGGGAGAGGACGGGGCCGACCAGGGGTTCCACACGGACTGGAAAGGAGATTCGTGTCGGTCCAGGACAGGCCCGGTCACCCAAAGGGTCGTGGACGGGTTTCTGTCAACAAACCACCCTTCCTCTTTTGAGGAAACCTCTCTCCTGATCTGGAGGTTGGAACGACCTACGTGACCCAACGACGGGTCGACAGGAGTCTAGACTGTGTCTGTTGGATTCCCCAGGGGTGTAGAAAAAAAAAAATTTAAATTATAAATAAATAAACCGACGTGACCCAGAATCAACGCCGTGCACCCTAGAAGTCAACGTCGTAAGCTTGAGAATCAATACCGTAGACACTAGATCAAGGGACTGGTCCCTTACTTGGACTCGGGGGAACGTAACCCTCGTCCCTGAGAATGGGTGACCACCTGTCCCTTCAAGGGATTACAGGTAAGAAGGAATCAGGGTAAAATGTCGACTCTTTTGACTCCGTGTCTCTCCCAGTCACCGTCGTCTTCGACATTACAGAGAAGGAGGGTTTTATCGATGAAAGCATGTGGGAAAGATCCCCTCGACCACGGGAACTTACCGGACGAGTAAAAAAAGGGTCCACGGGGTCCCACAGGAAAGGGAAAAGGAGGTGAACTTGTTTTACATCCTTAACGATGGACACCTGTTTACCCGTGTTTAACATTACGAAAATTTCTTATTGCTCTCCTCCTTGTTTCGAACCTCTTGGGACTTTCCCTTACGATAAACCGTTCTTTTTCCTTAATTCATGACTAAGTACGACGATGTACCCACTTCGGACTGTAATAAAACTCACGTTCTTCGGTCCGTGTTTTCCAGTGCCTAACGGACTAAAGTAAACATGTCTTTCAGGTCCTTTCCGTTTTGGCACCTCTGCCCTTCTAATCACCAACGGATCCGACTCCCCTCCTCCCTTACTCTTCGCTGACGCCAACCCCTGTTCTGAGGAAAACCCCACTACTTCTACAAGATTTTAAGTTAATACCCCCTAAAATTTTTTTTTTTGTTGTAACTTAGCACGTACAATTTCTGTTCTTGAAATACCATACATTTACTATGCAGTCACTTTGAGAGATTATTTTTTTTTCTTAACATTGATTTGCCTGTGGTCACACAGAAGAGAGGTCCCCTACCATGTCAGAGGTTTTACGGGGGTGGGTGGATGGGAATAGATTCTCCCCAGGTCCCGGGGAAAGAAGAGGGACTGTATTTATGAAGGAAGTCAGGAAGGGTATACTAGAAAAAAAAAAATTACAATTGACAAGGTAATAAAAGTTGAGAAAGTCAATTTTTAAAAAAGAAAATTTTATCGTCATATCAACTCCTGAAGGGACCACGAGGTCACCAATTCTTAGGTGGACGGTCACGTCTCCTGTACCCAAGGTGGGGACCAGGTTATTCTAAGGTGCACGGTGTCCCGTTGATTCGAACTCACGATGTTGTTTCTACTCTACGTCGGTCATTTATTCATTTCCTTAATAGCAACTAAACGTCACAATCCGATCATAGGAAGGCCAAAAATTTATCGTTGAATAACTCCTTATTTAGTATATAATTATGATATGTCAGGAAGGTAAATTTCACATATTAAATCATCCACCCCCCACCCCAGTAAAGGAAAAATAGAAAACCAGTGTGACGTCCCGTACGTCCTAGAATCAAGGGACTGGTCCTTAGTTTGGGACCCGGGGGACGTAACCGTCGAGTCTCAGCAGAATAGACGACCTGGTGGTCCCTTCAGGGACAGACACGGTAAGAAGTGGATCCGTATATTCCCTTCTAGGTATACGCTCACAATTGTGACGACAGAGACCTTCCCCCTAAGTCCAACATCCTTCACTCTGAAATATGGTACACATATCGTATAACGAATTTCACTTTATTTTGACGTACACAAGTATGACCCTCTCGATGACGTCGGGAGGTTCCGGGGGCCCAGGAATTTTGACCCTACCTCCACACAGAGGTAACAAACGTGTACGGGCTCTACACTGTTACCCTGAGTTGACACTCTCGACGGCAAAAGCGGGAAATCTCAACGAGGGTACGTCGTCGTAGGCCGGAGGTCCACTTTATCCAACCAACGTTGTGGAAGGTGGTAAATCTTTACTCTTAAGTCCGTCCCTGAAACTGTTCTCAGTCGTCTCCTTCTCAGACCTTCATTAGTCCTCACATCACTCGTCGAAACGTCTCCCGAAGACCGAAGAGACTACTTAGGGAGGTGGACATCTTCCCTCTGAGAAAAAAAAAAAAATTATATAAAAAGAATAAGTAAACAATAAAAACCGATACGACCCAGAATACGACGTCCGATCAACGTCTCTCGACCCCGATAAGAGATCGACGTCACACGTCCGAAGAGTAACGTCACCGAAGAGAAAAACGTCTCATGCCCGAGATCCCGAGTACCCGAAGAGATCAACGTCTCTCGACCCCGATAAGAGATCGACGTCACACGTCCGAAGAGTAACGTCACCGAAGAGAAAAACGTCTCAT
Organism: Capra ibex; assembly: GCA_006410555.1. Lineage (NCBI taxonomy): Eukaryota > Metazoa > Chordata > Mammalia > Artiodactyla > Bovidae > Capra > Capra ibex. Next base: position 1,903,594 of record SJYO01055647.1, read on the forward strand.
GCCCGAGATCCCGAGTACCCGAAGTCATCAACACCGTGTGGTCGAAACAACGGGGTGTCGTCCACCCTAGAAGGGTCTGGTCCCTAGCTTGGGTACAGGGGACGTAACCGTCCACCCAAGAGTTGGTGACCTGGTGGTCCCTTCAGGTCCTCCCTCTAAACTGGTATAAGTGAACCAAGAACCGCGGGGCTCGATCAAGGTACGAGACAATTAGGCGTCCCGCTAAACCGGTTCGGGACCCTACCGGAAACAGTAGTCGACCGACTCAAAAGAGTAAGTTGACATTTAAACCGGCCTGATCCTTCTTCCTTCGACACCGGATCAGCCATTACTGAAAAGAGAGTAAAGACGTCAAGGACTGTTCCGACTGGCTCTCCAAGCACGACCCTCACCTGTACAAACACCTTTGGCACACCTTTCAAACCCGTCTCGAGAACCTTCAAGAACCTGAGCTGCCATACACAACCCCCCGTAAGTAAACTTCCGACACAAAGTAAGACCACGAAGAGTTTAATACCCTCACCATAGATCCCGCCCACCACGTCCTCTTCTGACCACCTCCCTTATGTTCTCTTGGATAAAATAATAACATCAACACAAACATTCATCGACCCTAAGGGTCTACGATGAATCTTCCACATCCACCCATCACGGTTGAACAGACAGGGATCCGAAGGAACAACCAAGTCTACCATTTCTTAGTCGGACGTTACGTCCTCTGGACCGAAGTCAGGGACCCAGTCCTTCTAGGGGACCTCTTCCCCTACTGTTGGGTGAGGTCATTAGAACGGACCTCTTAGGGTACCTGTCTCCTTGGACCACCCGATGTCAGGTACCCTAACGGTTCTCAGCCTGTGTTGACAGTGAGTCCGTTTGGAACCCTTGACCTCCACCTCAGAAACCCACCAGCCCCAGGCATTGTTTGATGAGGTCAATGAGTCTGTCCTTCGCTAAATTATGTCTCTTACTCCACGAGTGTCTTAGTAGCCTTCCTCGTTACACACTAGCGATCCTTCAGTTACACGACCAGGTCCTTAGTCCTCCGTCGACGACCTTGGGAAACGCAAGGTCGAGTACCGGGACCAGGTCCGACGACGGAGAGAGGTCCTTCGGACGTCGTCAGACAGTCCCAGTGGTTCTGGTGGGGGGCGGGGGTCCAGGGTACGCAGAGATCTTCCTCAGGGTCCTCGGTCGTAAACCACCATGGGAGTCGACACTACCAATGTCCCTTCCTGTGTGTCGTGTTAGTCGTTTCCCCACTTCAGACCCCTTGGGCCGTGTCCGAGGGTCTCGGCAGAGGTCCTGCCCCCACCCGCACAGTGTGTCCTGTGCGAAACTAAGGGTACACTCCACAGGAGTTGGTCCCTGTAGGTCAGCTCCGAGTCGTGGGTCCCACAAATAACTCCCCGACCAGTACATCCATGGGAGACGGAGTGTGGAAGATTTAAGGTCCGAGGACCTTCCTTTCGTCTATAGTCGCACTTGGTGTAACAAACACGTTTTGGAGGTCCGGGTCTAACTTGAGTCAAGACCGGACGGAGGGACCTCCATCGTAGACTAGGATGTCTAGTTTCCGAATCAGGGTGTCAACGGGGGTGAAGTCTGTGAGCAAGTCCAACAGTGGTCACGAAGGCTGACCGACCATATCTAGTTCTCATGGTTACTGGGCAGGGGCGGAACCCAAGTTCATTGAGCGAGCTCGACGAACACCTTGGGTCCTTTGGACAAATGAGTCATCTATTGACAAAAAAATACTTTCCTACATTAGGTCCTTGTCGGTCCACTTCCTCTACGTACCCCGTCCCAAAGACCCGTCCTGAGCCTCGAAGGTGCAAGGTTCAACATGACTGAGTGACCCGTGACCACTAACTAAGTCGGAAGTGGAGGAGGGTTCTCCAGTCCTCCCAGTTAGCTCTCCGAGTTGGGAGATTATTGGTTCAACCAAGGGAACCGTTGGTCGGATGTAAAAATCTCCGAAAAGTCTTAGTGGACTAATTGTTTGTGTCCATACACACTTTCCCCGACACTTAATAGTTCTGTGGAAATAACGAGAATAGTGAATCCTTTAACGTTCCCAAAATCCTCGGACACGGTCTTTACCCCTACCTCCGGTGATTAAAGAATACGTAGGGTTAGAGTGCGAGGTCTTTAGGTTCAAGGGTCTACGACCGGTTCCCGGGTTGAACGTTTGGAAAGACCTTTCACCGGAATCCGGACGACCCACTCGCGAAAGGACGAATAGAGGATTGGTCCCAGGGAAGAGTTGTTTAGTCGATCTCACTAAAAAAAAAATAATGATAAAAAAAACAATGACTAAAATTTTTTTGTTTTATATTTTCAGTCTAATTCAGGGAGAGCAATTTTGACGGGTTACTAAAGGACTACGTGAACGTCAACTGTGTCAAGTGTGGTTCCTGTGACGGATCGGGGACCTGTATGGGCCGAACTGTGGAAGGTCAGAGACACGCAAGGGGACGACCCCTGCCAGAAGGGTCGGGAAACGGACGAGGGTAGAAAGGGTACGAACCAAGAGACCATTTACCGTGGAGGAGGTTCTTCGGGGAGGATTGGTGGAACACACTCCTTGGAGTACGAGTCAAGAGTGTGAGCGCGAGAAGGTGGAGGACAGGAGGAAGGCACACACACACACACATACAATGAGTAGAGGGGAGACGCTAGGGCACTCGTTTCAGAACGTACGGAAGAGGTCCGACGTTGGAACCGGGACCGAGACGGGGACCATGTTTTTCCCCGTCATTCTCAACCTCCGGACAGCCGGGGTGACGAAGTGACGAAACCACTCAACTCAACACAGGGAGAGGTTTTTACGGGGGGTTCTGGGGGTGTGGACACTTACCCTGGAATAACCTCTTACTTCAGAGACGTCTACATTAGTTCGACTCTACTCCAGTAGGATCCAATCACACCCGGAAGTTAGGTTACAGACCACAGGAATATTCTTCTACTTCCCTGAAGGAACCACCAGGTCACCTACTCTGAGGCTCGAGGGTTACGTCCCCAGGGGTCAAACTAGGGACCAGTCCCTTGACCTAGGGTGTACGGTTTAGATTTCTAGTGCTTGACCTAGGGTGTACGACTTAGATTTCTAGTGCGTACAGGGCTACTTCTAGCTTCTAGGGCATACGACGTTGACTCTGGGTTGTGTCGGTTTATTTATAAAAAATTTTTCTCCCTTTAAACCTGTCTCTGTGTGTGTGTGTCTACCTCTACTACCGGTACACTTACACTTTTGTCTCTACCTCTTCCTCCCCACGTCAGCTGCTCGGTCTTCCCCGTCCCTCTCTCGGAGGGAACCTCGAAATCGACCTCACGTCGGGACGGGTGTGGAACTGAAGTCTTAAGACCGGGGGTCTTGTCACTCCGAGGTAAGGACAACGAACTTCGGTGGTACAGACCAGCAAACAATGTCTTCGGGCTCCTCTGGTTATGTGAGAGACTCAAGGTGTGTGGTAGAGAAACTTAGGTAGGTGGTGGGGGTTGGGAGAGGTAGCCGGGACTGTAAGGGTGGAATGTCTAGTCTCTGTCCGGAACCTCAACTCGACCGACGACCGGGTTTGGGTATGGGACCAAGCATGGATGACAGTAGGGGAGGTAGGGACCCTTGGGTGGGAGACCGAAACTTGGTGGCTTAAGTCAGAGACTCTCCGGAATCCGTCTCTTAGCCTCCGTCGTCGTAGCGGTAAACTCTCCGACGACACGTCGAGGTTCGGGGGACCCCGATGTCTCCCGGGGAGGACCCTGAGGCCGACTCAGTTGTGCCTTGGACCGAGGACGTTAACTCACGTTAGGGCGAACCTTAGGTAAAAGTGGTGGACGGGTCTAGTAATTTGCGAGCCATAAAGGTAGGGACTGGTTACTCGGGACCTCTTTGTTTGGACTGACGTTCTTTAACGTGAGCCGAACTTTAATTTCTGACCTCAGTTCAGTCGGAGGACCAGTCCCTTGATCTAGGATACACGGCTTTGATTTCTAGGGTGTACGGCTTCACTTCTAGTTTCTAGTTTCTCAAGAAGGTGTCGGTTCTCCGGGACTTATGAGTACAAGTACTCTTCCCACCGACCCCTTGAGTGAAGACACAACACCAAAAAGGGGGGAACTACGTAATTCAAAGTTTCGTAGACTTCTGGAGACCTCAGACACAGAATGGGACTCTACAAACTTCCACGTTTTCCAAAACGTCCTTTGACCTGAGGTCTCAACCTAAAAGACCATGTCTTACGTAGGCACTCGTGTTAGGAAATTAACGGACGAAGTCTTACAAAGTTCCATGACCAATTTTACCTCTCAGGAATCGGACCTCACCAAGGCATCTTTATCTTACGGTCGGTGTATACACTGCAATTTACAAGATTAACGGTACAATCTTTCCATTTTTCTTTGGTCACTTTACTTATTCCACAAAACCAATTGGGTTATCTAATTTTTATAATGGTAGAACCATGAAGAGAACTTGGAGGTGCGAAGGTGACCTCCCTCACACCTAAACTATATTTGGTGGTCGTGTCGGTGTTCTTTTTTTTTTAACAGTAGAGTAGAACCTTAGTTATCCTTTAATAATTACTCCACAGAATCTAAACCCCCGTATGATCACAGAATCTTTAGACCAGACATAAACCGGGTCGTGTAGAACTAAGTGTGAACGGTACAAAGGGTCCGAGCTACAGGTGGCATTACTGTCGTGTCAATCGAGGTGGGAACTAGAGGACCGACTCCTGTGAAAAGACCCTTTATCGTAGGTCTCAGTCTTCCTTCCTAAAGTCAGAGGGTAGAAGTTCGACAACTGAAAGAGACTTCGGAACCTCGGGAACACTGTGAACACTGTTATGCCCCCTTCATCCCTAAGGAGAACCTCCGACGGAGTCCTGTCCCGCCCCTGACCCCCCGAGACAGTTGGAACTTTATGGTCGAGGTGAGACGAGATCCACACGCTGACTTTTTCCAAGGACCTGGTTGAAGGTTTCACACACACACACGTCCATCTGAAGGGGGATGGTCGACCGTTCTACGGTTACGGTACCCCACTGTCTCTTAAGTTGAGTCAAGACTGTGACAGATGGATCTCCGTCTTAGTCTGGGGTGTCCGTTTTCCGAGTCAGGGTGTTCTGGTGGGAGGTGAAACCTACGGGTAGTACTCAGGTCCAGTAGTGGACACGAAGACTCGTTGACCGACGTTTGATCTTCAAGGGTACTGGAGGAAGAGGACGAGTCAATTAAACGATCTCGTCCCTGAAGGAACCACCAGGTCACCGATTCTCAGACGTGAAAGAGACATCCCCCGTTCCCAAGTTAGGGACCAGTCCCTTGATCTAGGGTGTACGACGTCGATTCTCAAACGGACGGTGTTGATTTCTAGAACGTACGGAGTTACTTTTAGTCTCTAAGGGACACGGTGTCGATTCTGGGCCACGTCGGTTTATTCATTTATTTTTATAAAAACTTTTCTTGTACCTCGAACTTTGTCATATCATAACTGTATTGTTGTCTGTGTATCTGGTTATCTCGACTCTTTATTTCAGTATGTGTATGCCAATCGATCATAAACTGTTTCGATTCGTACGAATTGCCTCCTTTCTGTTAGAGAAGTTATTCACCACGACCCTTTTGTAAGTGTACATTCTCTTACCTTAATCTAGAGATAAAGTGTGGTGAGTGTTTTTAATTGAGCTTTGCCTAATTTCTGAATTTACACTCTGGTCTTTGGTATTTTGAGGACCTTCTTTTGTTCGTCAATCGAGAAACTGGAACAGGAACCGTCACTAAAAGACCTAAACTGTGGTTTTCGTTTTTATTTGTTCGCCCTGATGTAGTTCATCTCTCAAAGACGTGTAGGTTCCTTTGCTAGTTGTTTTACTTGAATGTCTTACCCTTTTATAAACGTTTGTATAGGCAATCCCTCAAATATAGGTTTTGTCTATTTCTTGAGTGTGTTGAGTTATCGTTTTTTTTTTTTTTTCCTTTTTTTTACCTGTTTTCCCTTAAGGACCTATCAGATCACCAATCCTGAGACTCGAAAGTGACGACTCCCACGCCCAAGTTAGGAACTAGTCCCGTGACTCTAGAGTGCACGAAGTACCATGTCGGTCCTTTTTTTCCCACTCCCCTACTGTTCCCTGGACCTATCTGTAACAAAGGTTTTTTTCCTTTGTACTTATACTTACAAAAGTATAAATACTTTTTTTCCTGTGTAAGGAAGATATACTTACCAGTTGTCCATGTACTTTTCTATGACATAATGGTCATTAAGTCCTAACGATCAGTAATCCCTTTACGTTTAGTTTTGGTGTTACTTTACAATTAAACCAATAACCTTACTGACAATGGTTTTTCTATTCTCTCTTGTTTACAACGACTTCTACACCTCTTCAACCTTGGGAACCCGTGACAACCACCCTTACATTTAATCAGGTGGTGATACCTTTTGTCATACCTCCAAGGAGAATTTTCGTCTCTTGAAGGGACCACCACGTCACCTATTCTTGGACGGACGGTCACGTCGCCTGTGTCCAAGGTAGGGACCAGGCGTTTCTAAGGTGTACGGAACCTCGTCGAATCGGACACCTGGTGTCGACGATTTCGGGTGTACGGGACATCGGATACGAGACGTCGTTCTCTTCCGTGGTGTCACTTTTCGGGTGTGTGACGCTGGGTTCTCATCAGGGGCGAGCGGTGTTGATCTCTTTCGGACGTACGTCGTAGGTTCTAGGTCGCGTCGGTTTTTATTTAGTTATTTTAATTTTTTTTTTTAATCTTCATCTTGATGGTATGCTAGGTCTTTAAGATGAAGACCCTTATATAGACTTCCTTTGTTTTTGTGACGTAGTTTCTTTATTGATGTGGTAGTGACGGTTGGGGGTGGGGGCGGGACAGGGGTCAGTACATGTAACGTCGTAATGAATCTTATCGACTCTGTACCTTCGTTGGATTGACAAGTGACTGTCCATTTACCTATTTCTTTAAAACCGCACAGATATATGCAACCTCATAAGAAGTCGGTATTTTGCCCTTTAGGATGGTAAACATTGGTGTACCCACCTGGAACTCCCGTAATTCGACTCACTTTATTCAGTCTCTTTTCGTCTATGACATATTAGAGTGAATATATATCTTAGAATTTTTTTTTTTTTGGTTGAGTATTTAACTCTCTAGTCTAAACACCAACGGTCTCTGTCACTTACCTTTTATCCCCTTAGCCTCCTTCTACCAATTCTCCATGTTTGACGTCAATATCCTATTTACTTAGGACCCCCACATTACACGTTACACTACTGACATAAATTGGGACGACACGTCATATCAACCTTCAACCTCAATCCTCTAGGAGTTTCAAGAACCCTTTTCCTTTTAAAAAAAAAAAGGATAGATACTCTACTACCTGTAAAAAAACAAAACGAATACATAAAAATTAACGTTGCGTAAACGAAATGTGATAACACCTCTACTACCTATAATTGTTTCGAATAAAACTAGTAAAGTGTTATATTCAGTTCAGTAAGACATATGGCACTTGAATTTATTACGACATACAGTCAATACAGAGTTATTTGCACCCTCTCTTTCAACGTACGACTTCATACTACACACGGAGAAAGCTTACCAAACCAATTTTTTTCACCCCCTATACACTGATCTCTACCTCGTTTTACAATTGTAACAATTTGGATCTATTAAAACTAATCCTCATAAATATAATGGTAGGAAAATTGAAAAGACAAACTTTTAAAAGAATTCAGCCCGTGTGTCTTCTACGTGCAGGAGGTAAAGTGAGGTAAGAATTCTACCCTGAAGTACACACCCATGGTCAATGTTAATCCAAACCGACACTCATTGTCTCTGGGGGTTTAATGTCGTCGAATATGTTCTACCTTCGAATATAAAGAGAATACACTTTTCAAGTGTCCATCCACCGAAACGTCGTGTAAGAGGAGTCCAGGTTCCGGGGAAGGTAGAATAATGAGGGGTTATCCACTGAAGGAAAGGGAGTACTGGGTTCTGTCGACGAGGAGATGGTCGGTAGCGTAGGTGTAAGGTCGTCCGTCTTCTTCTTCTCCATTTCCCGGATAATGGTGATGAAAATCCTTCGGTAGGGTTTTGTAAAGACGGGTGGAGAGGAACTGGTTTTGAATCAATACATCGATCGAAGTTCCCTCCGACACTTTATGGGAAGAGGATCCGTCGACACGTGGGTCGGATTACGACCCATACCTTTTGTCCTTCCTCCCGTCGACTTCCGGTCACATGTCCGAGACGGGATGGACTTTCCACAAAATTTGGGTACTTTCTTGTCACAACGGGACAGAAGAGGGTCCCAAGATATGGGTCCGTCGGTTGAAATCAAAGAGTCTCACACCTTCTCCGGGTCGGTCACTCGACTCGGTGGGTCGGGTTGAGCGTGTCTTCGGGACACTGAGGGACATTGACCGGCGACAGGGAGACAAGACAGGACGTCAGAGCTTGGACAGGGTCATGAAGTTGGGGTCGAGCCACCGGTCGTCGGGGCGGGCCCGGGAGGACGACCACCCGCAGCAAGAGGACCGGATGACCAAGGACAGAGACCGGGACCCGAAGTGGAAGTCGCGGGACGTGCACCACAAGCCGGCGAAGAAGACCCACCACGCCCAGCAAGACAAAAGGTACAGGACGCACATGTAGGACGTGTTCATACTCCCGCTCGGACTCTTACGGCACGACGGGAACACAAAGCACCACCGGTAGATGAAGTACTGGCCCGGGTACCCGAAGATGACCGCTCCGTCGGGGTCACCGGGGTCGCACCTCCTCTTCGACCTTGTTGACCTCTTGGTCCAGTCTGACGAGTTGTAGGCGGAGTGGGCACACGACCTCTCAGAACTGGCGGGGTTGTCGTTCACTGTTGGTCGGTCGGCCGGCCGAGGGGGACGTGGTCGCGGGAGAGAGGCCTCTGTTTTTTCTTCTTCCTTTTTTTCTTGCGGTTTGGGGTTTGTTGGAATTATTTGTACGGACTCGTTCTCTCCCCGCGAAACACTCCCACAAAGGCCGGTGTATAGTTGAGAATCCTGTAGAAGGTCCTCCTTGACTGTTCTAGCAACTACATCCTGATGGGTGGTTCACAGTAATCACCTTTTTTTATAAAAAATTTGTTTCCTATATTGGTATAATCGACATGTCATTCTCTTCAAATAGACACGTATCTCGTATTTCAATTAAAAAAGTTCGTAAATTTATGTAGAAAACATTCCAAAAAATTATTTCCGTCTAGCTCAACTCAAATAATTTTGAAATGTGTCTCCCCTTCTTTAACGATTAAGCTAGAAGACACTTTCAAAGTTCCGTTCACAAAAGAAAACGTCGTGTCCCTAACCACCCACTCCAGACTCACACAAGAAAAGTACAAGGTTTCGACACTGGAAGTAAAGTACAACAAAAACCAATTACAACTAAACTACTTAACACAGCGAAGACTTACACCTGACAACCCAAAGTTCCAACTTTGAGTTACAGAAACTCTAGGATCTACTAAGGTGGTTCGGGGGTAGTTAGTCTAAAGACTGACTTCTTCAGTAATAAACATCTTTTGGATTCTAAGGGAGAGGAAAGACATGAAACTACATAAAATTGGAGGTGTAAAAGATTTCCTTTTAAGTTCTTGGTCTGTTTCTTTATAGTAACCTCAAACTATGGTTCTTGACGGACTCGCTCGTAGCTTCGAGTAAGTCCATAGACTAAACTCAGGATTAAAATGGTAACCGGTCGATCCCCCTATATCCTTTCGATGTGAGAGGGCCCAAAAAAACATATGAATAAAGTAAAACCAAAAACCAACTGAGTCCTGGAATCTTCCTTTTGGTTCGTATCGTCGATTATTGGAAACTTCAGACAACGACGAATGTTTCGTAAGAGTCCTTGTTATTCGTCTTTGGGTGGTCTCAACCTCTTCTAAATAAAATAGACTTTAAAAATGTTATATATACAATCCACGAAAACCAAACCTTATACACGACCGAAGTAAAATCCACCAGAGATCACCACTTCTCTTCATGTACCCCCCGTCTGTCGACACCCCCAGGACTTGTTTCCCCCGAAACATTCCGAACCTAGTCCCCGATCACCTCTACCGGGAAAGACCCATGGTTTGTTCGTGTCCTTTAGTTCCTTTCCCACTGGGTCCAAAACGATGATCCGAAGTACCGGCAGAGGTAGTCGCAAGGAACCAGTGGACACACAGGACCGTCGGGAGAGTCTCGGGGACATGTGTCCAAACGTCTCTGGGGACCGTCTATCCCATCTTGGTTCTGAAAGACCCGGTCCATAGGAAAGTCTCTTTTGACCCGACGGACGGTCGAGAAGGGCACGACACAAAGACACGACGAAATAAACTTCAACGTTCATGACCCTTTTCTCTTCGTCCACAAAAAGTTCTTACAAATACTTTGAAGACAAAAATTCCACGTGTAATTGCCCTCGGTTTGAGAGAACGTAAACGTCGAGTGAAGAACTTTAATACATGTACAGGAGATCTTAAACGGACCCGTTTAGAAATAGGAACCAAAGACGCAACTTCGGCAAGGTCAAAACAGGTACCGTGGGGTGAGGTCAGGAGAACGGACCTTTTAGGGTACCTACCTCCTCGGACCACCCGACGTCAGGTACCCCAGCGGTTCTCAGCCTGTACTGACTCGCTGAAGTGAAAGTGAAAAGTGAAAGTACGTAACCTCTTCCTTTACCGTTGGGTGAGGTCACAAGAACGGACCTCTTAGGGTCCCTACCCCCTCGGACCACCCGACGGTAGACACCCCAGCGTGTCTCAGCCTCTACTGACTTCGCTGAATCGTCCTCGTCGTCGTCTATGAATCTCTGTCTACAAAAGTGTGTCTAATATCTCTTGAGGTGCCTCCAGCACAAACGGAAGAAAGGGAAACACGTAAACCAAAGATACAAAAACCGTACAGACCCACAAACGAAACGAGTACAATCCGTCACCCTATTAACTGTAAGAGACGTGTTTCTAAAATTCAAAATTTAATGACACACCCATGTTGTAGATGGGAAGAGAACGGGTGGGAGTGTGGACCTTTGGACTACCTTGACACGACAGAACTCTGGGACCGTCTTTTTAGTAAAATTGAAGATCATTTAACTCCTTCCGAGTATATAGACCCATGACCATCTGACTCCGGAGTAGTTGACCTTTAATAACAATTCTTATATATGTGGAACCCTAAAGGGACACCGGGTCCCCAATTCTTAGACGGACCGTTACGTTCCTGTACCCAAGTTAGTGACCAGGTCCTTCTAAGGTGAACGACACTCCGCTGATTCGGGTACACAGCGTTGATTCTGGGTTACGTTGGTTTATACACTTATTTATTTTTGAATTTTATTATACGTGGAACAAAAGACCTAACCGATTCATATCCGATACTTCGGTCAACTTGTCAGACTATGTGGGTTTACTTTCTACAGAAATAAAAATTGTTTTCAATCAATCAAGGAATTCTCATAGGGAAGTCCCATCTTATCAGGAACTTTAAAACTACCTTCAGTGCCTCCAAGTTATACGTATTGAGGACAGAAAATTACGCATTTAAACTGAAAATGAACCCGGAGGAGAATAGGAGTCTATAAAACCTAAAAAAAAGAAGAAAGGAACCTTCGAACATCCTATTAACTGGAGGGGGCCATGGGGAGTAGAGGAAAAAGAGAGAAAAACATGTACTCTTCACATAAAAACATAGTATAGAGTATGGAACTTCTCTTTAAAAAAATATAGAAGTCCCGACATCTTATGTGATCACATTGTATAGTAAGTCACACTATACTTTTGTAGGACTGCTTTTGATGACACTTAGAGAGAATATCAATTTTGAGTCAAAAAATCCATAGAAGTTCAAGTAGTCACAATTAAAGGGCTACGAAGTCATAGCGTCATTTATGGTTCTCGTCTTTTCTCGGGTCTTTTCTTTTTCCTAAACAATTGAGGTTGAACGACCTAAAGGTACCTATAAACCCCTAGTTACAAACCTCGTTAGAGAAGGAACTGTAGGACCGTTTCTACGAAAACACCGTGAAGTCGGAAAGTATAAAAGGTAAAAACATAAAAGGTTATGGTTAGTCGTAATGAACGGAAGACCCAAAACAAAAAACAAAAAAAAAACCAAACGAACGGAAAAAAAAAAAAAAAAAATTGGGGGATAGTAAAGAACATCGTTTTACGTCGTTGTCTTAAAGGACTTTCGACCCGAACACTTAACACGAGCCCAGAAATTAAATACTTCCCCTGGCTCACTGTAGTACCTCTCTCCAATCACGGAAACTTTCTCTAAAATTTATGGGTATCAACGGACGTCTGCTATCCGTATGGTACGGAGAGTTCTGGAGTCCTTCGGACAGTGTGCACCCGAGTTCTTCGTCCTCTCGTCCTAGATACGGACGACTGACCGTCCCTCATCGATCAACCTCTGCAACGGACAACCGTGATTCCCACTTGTACGTCCCACCGCACTCATGAATCCTCCTAACACTTTCCTGAAAACATGTGGATGGGTGGTCCCGACGGAACACCCCTTCTACGTCTGGTGAAACCACCACAAAGTCATCGGAAGATCTCTCCAATCCTTATGGTACAGTCTGCAGGTCACGTCTTCGATTTTGTACCTGTTCTGTGGAAGAGTGATAGCCCTTAGGACGAAATAAAGTAGGAGAACGAAGGACGATGTAAAACAAAAAGGAAAAAAAGGCCGACGTGGCGTATCGAGTACCTTGGAATCAAAGGGTTGGTTCCTACCTTGAATCCAGGAGACGTCACTTTCGCACCGTAGGATTGGTGACCTGACGGTTTATTAAGGGAGACGACGATGAATTCTACGAAAACTCCTTCCGAGAGACGGAATATCCAACTATGGACTAGTGAAGAAGCTACCCAAAACTTAACTGACTGACTGGTTTTTCGGTCGAGAACGGTAGTGAAGAGCCGGAAAACCGATTCTGGTTCACATCATACCCCGAAGGGATCACCGAATCACCATTTCTTAGGAGAACGGTCACGTCCTCTACGTTCTCAACGTCCAAGCTAGGGACCAAGTCGTTCTAGGGGACCTCATCCTTTACGTTGGGTGAGGTCATAAGAACGGACCTTTTAGGGTACCTGTCTCTTCGGACCATCCGATGTCAGGTACCCCAGTGTTTCCCCTGCGTTGACTCGTGTGTGTCGGTAGGTAGATCGAGTGAAATTGTCCTTAAAGACCCCTGAAGGGACCGTCAGGTCACCAACTCTGAGGTACGAAGGTTACGTCCCCTGTACCCAAGTTAGGGACTACCTTTATCGTACCGGTTTTGTTATCTTCCTTAAAGGTTCTGGATTTCCACAGTGGGTGGAGGGGGTTGAAAAAAACCTATTATATAGTGGTAAGACGTTGTAAAAACAAATACCGGTGAACTCATGAAGTTGGTAACGAGGAATAACACTTATTGTCTTCGTATATGAAAACGTCCTAGATTGTGTCATCGGAAGTTTAATCTGAACCTGTTGGTAGTTACACTATTTAATCCTAGACCTTATTTGTTTCGAACAGGTCGGATGACTTTAGACGTGCGACGAGAAGTGACTAAGGAACTATTCATCCTCTATGTGGTCCTGGTCACAAAGGGACCACCACCATACTTTTGGACTAACGGGAAACGTGGTAGAGGACTTTTAGACACCGTCGATCACCACAAATCGGTATACAAGATGGTACACAAGATTACAGAAAAACTTCTAAATTTCTAAAATAACATCACAGTTAAATTATAGGCGTACACACAATTGAGAAACTTATGACATTAATTTAACTAAAGAAACACTACCACTACCACTAATCGCGAGTGAATTTTAGGTCGAATCGTGAATAAAGGGAGAAGAGTTGACCTTTAGTATAAACACTCCATACCATGGGTACTAGGTGTCACATAAGTACTCAGTTGAAGTGTAAAGCACATAGACCAATATGTAAAATGTACCGTAAACTAAACTATGAGACTTAGGTAGACTAAAATTATATCACCACACACGCACACGGATACACCGCACACGAGTGAAATCAAAGTACTCGAACCCTTTGACTAAGATGTTTATAGTATTTATCCGTATTTACATATTCCGAATAAAAAAACCGTTTCGTTAGGTATGTAAAGAGAATAAATAATTTAGTGACCGAAACCACAATGCATCTCTATAAACATCCGGTTAAAGTCTTGTCTTAATTTTATAACACTTTTAATGTAGAATTATTTACAAATAACATTAAAAACACATGTCTGAAGAATTTATATAAAGTAATGAAGGTTGGTTCGGACACACGTCAAAAGGGTTAGAACTGTACACGACTAAGGTACTAGGAGAAGGGGTCAGACTTCTCACCGGTATGGTAGAACTTAAATTAACAAATTGACCTCCATCCCAACGGTCTATTTTATGTTCTATGGACAGATAAACAGTCTATCTGTTGTTTATGAAAAAATCATACACACACACGGGACGTCATAAATCCTGTGTGAATGTTGTTTCCCCCCCCCCCTTTCTCGACAACGAATAGACTTTAAGTTTAAGTTACCCCACAGGACATAAAAATAAACGATTAAGTCCGTTACGATCGTCCCATATCGTTGACTACATGCCGAGAGGTGGGGTGGGACTTGACTCTACGAAAGTACCCACGATTTTTAATAAAGGAATCGTAATCGGTTGTAAGTCTTTGTTTACAAGGGCGTCAATTCTGGGCGTCAAGGGGTTTCTGTTGTCCGTATGGTACGGTACACTCTGGCGTCCACTGTAATTTACGTGAATGGTCACCTCTCATAACGAGGACCCTTACAAATATAACGTTTCTTTTAGAGTGTCACCAGAGGTCTTCTGTCAAACTCCGTTCAGTAACACTGCAATAGACCTCCGGGCGACCGACCGGATTGACCCTCTCTCTTGTTCAGTTTTCGGCCCTGAGGTGTAGGACTTTCTGTCACATCGGCACTCCGTGGCGTAGTCACGACCCACTCTTTCATCCCTGGTCTTCCTCTTTACTATTGTAGTGAGTAAACTCACGCAATTATACACACCAAGTAGGAAAACGTTCTCGTGTGTAGAAAAATTTTATTTCTAGGTACGTGGGGTTATAAGCATCATCGTGACCAGTGTTAACGGTTCTGTACCTTCGTTGGACTCACAGGTAGCTGTCTACTTACCTATTTCTTCTATACCATGTATATATGTTACTCTATAATGAGTCGGTATTTTTTCTTGTTTTAGTACGGTTAACGTCGTTGTACCTATCTTGATCTCTAATAGTGTAACTAACTTCATTCTGTCTCTTTCTGTTTATATACCATAGTGTATATACACCTTAGATTATAATTTTAATATATTTACTTCAATAAATGTTTTATCTTTGTCTGAGTGTCTAAAGTTTTAGTTTAAATACCAATGGTTTCCCCTTCATACCCCCCTTCACTATTTAGTCTTCTAACCCTATTGTATATGAGTGATAATATATATTTTATCTATCCCTGAATCAAGAGACCACCAGAGCACCAATCAAAAATCTTGACTCTAGGGTGTTTGACACTCCACGCCGGTTTTTTATTTTATCTATTGATCATTCCTGGATGACATACCGTGTCCCTTGGGATGAGTTATAAGACATTATTGGATATACCCTTTTCTTAGACCTTTTCCTACATACACTCATAAACTTGTCGACTAAGTGAAACGACACGTGGACTTTGATTGTACCATAACACTTCGTTGATATAAGGTTATTTTTTAAAAATTTACATCGATGATTTTATAAAATAAATTTATCCGGTGTACCGTACACCCTAGAATGCAGGGGACTGGTCCTTCGGACGTCTTCGGACGTCACCTTCACGTATCTCAGAATTGGTGACTTGGTGGTCCCTTCAGGGATGGACCTTTAAATTTAACGTGTACACTGAACGTAAACACCGAAAGTAATATGACTTAATATAATTATATTTATCACGGTCTTATGCCGGTCGTACTTAGTGAGTCCAAGAACACGAGTTCTGTAACTTCGTAGAACCATCATTACGGACCGAGACACTCGAATACACCAGGGGTCCCTCCTCTCTTTACACTCAAATCCCTAGAAATACGTTCTGTGCCCGAAGACGCCACCGAGTCTGACACTTCTTAGACGGACGTTTCGTCCTCTGGACCCAAACTAGGGACCCAGTCCTTCCAGGGGACCTCCTCCTTTACTGTTGAGTGCGGTCATGACCTCTTAAGGTACCTGTCTCCTCGGACCATTCGATGCCAGGTATCCCAGTGTCTCTTAAACTGTGATGAATCGTTCAATTTTGTCTCCAAGTTACGGTCTGTATCTCGGAGTTCAGTATAAACAACCCTTTCTTTACTTAGAACATTAAGTCCTGTCATAAAGTAGACGTGTCAAGTTTGATATGAACTCAGACACAGATCTTTACCAGAACACCCTATTAGATGGGACTATTGTTCTGTTAATTTGTGTGGTAGTCTAAAGGGTCGAACTATCATCAGGAGACAAGGCGTTTGGTGACAGTTCACCGATCTCCTAGTCTATTTCTACTCCGACTTCCTAAAGGTTAATATCTCGATCTTAATCTGTTTACGTCCACACGTACCGCCCCCTCCCACCGGGATCCCTTACTACTACACTATCATAGTCAAGTCAAGTCAACGAGTCAACACAGGCTGAGACCCGTTCGGGTACTGGTTGTCGTACGGTCCGAAGGGACAAGTGGTGGTTGAGGGCGACGACGACGACGACGACGACGATTCAGTGAAGTCAGCACAGGTTGAGACACACTGGGGTATCTGTCGTCGGGTGGTCCGAGGAGGCAGGTACCCTAAAAGGTCCGTTCTCATGACCTCACCCAACGGTAACGGAAGAGGTTGGTTGAGGACCTCGAACGAGTTTGAGTGCAGGTAGTTCACCCACTACGGTGGTTGGTAGAGTAGGAGACAGTAGGGGAAGAAGACGGAAGTTAGAACGAGTCGGAGTCCCGAAAAAAGGTTACTCGGTCAAGAAGTGTAGTCCACCGGTTTCATAACCTCGAAGTCGAAGTTGTAGTCAGGAAGATTACTTATAAATCCTGACTAGAAATCCTACCTGGCCAACCTAGAGGAACGTCAGGTTCCCTGAGAGTTCTCAGAAGAGGTTGTGGTGTCAAGTTTTAAGAAGTCACGAGTTGAAAGAAATATCAGGTTGAGAATGTAGATATGTACTGATGACCTTTTTGGTATCGAAACTGATATGTCTGGAAACAACCGTTTCATCACAGAGACGAAAAATTATACGACAGATCCAACCAGCGTCGAAGAGAAGGTTCCTCGTTCGCAGGACATTAAAGTACCGACGTCAGTGGTAGACGTCTTGACATACGTCGGACGGTCCGAGGAGACAGGTTCCCTAAGAGGTCCGTTTCACGACCTCACCCAACGGTAAGGGAAGAGGTCCCATGTAAGGGTTGGGTCCCTGACTTGAGTCCAAAGGGTTTAACGTCCACCCAAGGAATAGTAGACTCGGTGGTCCCTTCGGACCACACTATCATGTTATACATAAACCAGAAGTAGAGACCGTGTCTCAGGGATTTTAGAAACTTTAAAGAAATCACTATTACCACTTCCCTCACAGGGAACAATAAGTATAGTTCTGGGAAAGTTAGAATGCCCCTTTTCTTTCACTTTCACTTTTAGCAAGACAGTGTAGGCTGAGAAACGCTGGAGTACCTGATATGTCAGGTACCTTAAGAGATCCGGTCTTATGACCTCACCCATCGGAAAGGGAAGAGGTCCCCTAGAAGGGTTGGGTCCCCAAATATGATTATTTCGTGGGTAGGAAACTTCCTTGGTCACCACAGTAATCTCCGAACTTTAAAGGTGACGTAGTGGGTCCAAATAAAAGAACGCGAGGTTTTAGTGACGTCTACTACTAACGTCGGTACTTTAATTTTCTGTGAACGAGGAACCTTCTTTTTGACACTGGTTGGATCTGTCGTATAATGTTTTGTCTCTGTAATGAAACGGTTGTTTACAAGTATGTTTCGATACCGAAAAGGTCATCAGTACATACTAACACTCTCAACCTGGTATTTCTTCCGACTCGTGGTTTCTTAACTACCAAAACTTGACACCATAACCTCTGAGAACTCTCAGGGAACCTGACGTTCCTCTACAGTTAGGATTTCCTTTAGTTAGGACTTATAAGTAAGTTTCCTGACTACGACTTCAAGTTCGAGTTCGAGGTTATGAAACCGGTGGACTACACTTCTCGACTGAGTAATCTTTTCTGGGACTACGAACCCTTCTAACTTCCGGTCTCTTCTTCTCGTACTGTTCCCTATTCTACCAACCTACCGTAGTGGTTGAGCTACCTGTACTCAAACTCGTTCGAGGTCCTTTGCCACTTGTTGTCCTACGGACCGTACGACGTCAAGTACCTCAGTGTTTCTCATCCTGTGCTGACTCGTTGACTTGTTGTCGTTGGGGGTTAAACCCCCTCCGTAGGAACATGGTCCTCCGTCAACAGGTAGAGACGTCCCTGTCTCGGAGGATATAAATCCTGGGAACGTCTGGGGTGGGATGGGATCCGAGACGATAGTGACCGACAAGTAGACGTAGGAAATAGTGTAGGAGGGATTATTTGATCATTATCATTTATTTTCACAAAGGGGCTCATGACACCCGGTTTGATCGTTTAGTAACTTGGGTTCCTCCCCATGTACCTTTGACTAGACATCGGTCCAACCTGTCTTCTCACCCATTGGACCCCCTGGGTAACAAAATCAAATTTTTTAAAAAAAGTTCAAAATAATTTTTTGTAAAAAAATACCCTCATATCAACTAAATGTTACAACACAATCAAAGTCTACATATCGTTTTACTCAGTCATTATGTATGTGTATATAGATGAGAAAAGACCTAAGAAAAGGGTATATCCAGTAGTGTCTCATAACTCGTCTCAAGAGATACGATATGTCATCCAGAAATAATCGATAAAATATATCTCATCGTATATAAAACCTCTTCCGTTACCGTGGGGTGAGGTTATGGGAACGGACCTTTTAGGGTACCTAACTCCTCGAACCATCCGACGTCAGGTACCCCAACGATTCTCAGCCCGAGTTGACTCGTTGAAGTGAAAGTGAAAAGTGAAAGTACGTAACCTCTTCCTTTACCGTTGCGTGAGGTCACAAGACCCTTAGGGTCCCTGCCCCTTCGGACCACCCGACGGAAGATACCCCAGCGTGTCTCAGCCTGTGCTGACTTCACTAAATCGTCGTCGTCGTCGTCGTACATAAATCCCGGAAGGACCACCGAGTCTGTCATTTCTTAGACGGACGTTACATCCTCTGGGTCCAAACTAGGGACCCAGTCCTTCTAAGGGACCTCTTCCCTTACCGTGGGGTGAGGTCATAAGAACGGACCTCTTAAGTTACCGGTCTCCTTGGACCGTCTAATGTCAGGAAACCCAACGTTTCAACTTCCTCTGACTCACTGATTGTGAAAGTGAAAATGAAGAGTCACACATTCAATTAGTGTTAGAGGATTTGACAGGGAGGGGGGTGGAGTGTTGAAAAATTTTTTCAAAATGTCCTTATATCAACTAAATTTTGTAACACAATCAAAGTCCACATGTCGTTTCACTCAGTCATTATGTATATGTATATAGGTGAGAAAAACCTGTCTCCTTGGATCGTCCGACGTATGTCAGGTACCCCAGCGTTTCTTAGCCTGTCCTGACTCACTGTTTGTGAAAGTGAAAGTGGAGTGTTGATAAAAAATTATTCTAGAATTGTATAATGGAGAAACTAACGAAATGATAGTAACCCCTGGGTGATGAAAACTAACCGTAGACTTTACCCCCACCCTCCGTCAGATCACCTGACTCGGACCTTGGATACACCAGACGTGGTTAGAGTTTATCTATGACAGCGTTTATGGATTATAACTCCCCTCTGAGGTGAGTAAACCTCCAGTCTTACAACACTCATCTCTTCATCAAAAGGGAAGTCAAGTCAAGTCACCGAGTCAGCACGACGGTTCGGAGGGACAGGTAGTAGTTGAAGGTCTCAAATGAGTTTGAGTACAGGAAACTCAGCCACTACGGTAGATTGGTAGAGTAGGAGACGGCAGGGGAAGAAGAGGACGAAAGTTAGAAAGGATCGTAGTCCAAGAAAAGGTCACTCAGTCAAGATACGTAGTCCACCGGTTTTGTAACCTCAAAGTCGAAGTCGTAGTCAGGAAGGTTACTTGTAAGTCCTGACTAGAGGAAATCCTACCTGACCAACCTAGAGGAACGTCAGGTTCCCTGAGAGTTCTTAGAAGAGGTTGTGGTGTCAAGTTTTGGTAGTTAAGAAACGACGAGTCGAAAGAAATATCAGGTTGAGTGTAGGTATGTACTGACGACCTTTTTGGTATCGGAACTGATCTGCCTGGAAACAACCGTTTCATTGCAGAGACGAAAAATTGTACAACGATCAAACCAGTATTGAAGAGAAGGTTCCTCATTCTCAGAAAAATAAAGTACCAACGTCAGTGGTAGACGTCACTAAAACCTCGGGAGTTTTTATTTCAGACAGTGACAAAGGTGACAAACAGGTAGATAAACGGTACTTCACTACCCTGGTCTACAGTACTAGAATCAAAAGACTTACAACTCGAAATTCGGTTGAAAAAGTGAGAGGAGAAAGTGAAAGTAGTTCTCCGAGAAATCAAGAAGTGAAAGACGGTATTCCCACCATAGTAGCCGTATAGACTCCAATAACTATAAAGAGGACCGTTAGAACTAAGGTCGAACACGAAGTAAGTCAGGTCACAAAGCGTACTACATGAGACGTATATTCAATTTATTCGTCCTACTGTTATATGTCGGAACTACATGAGGAAAAGGATAAACCTTGGTCAGACAACAAGGTACTTGTCTTGGAACACGCGGTCCTGTGTCCTCTTTCCTTGTCACTGGGGTGTCCTTTGAACGGACACCCACAGGTCCTCAGAGACCGTTTCCGTACCCAGCAACCACCGGACGACGTCCCAACCCCCGTACCTGATACCGTCATGAACGGACCCTAGAAAACTCCCTCTAATGGTAATAGAAGTAGTGAAGGTGGTATCAAACCGAGGTCCATTTATCGTCCCTCCCTTTTGTCGAGGTGTCAGTTGTCTTTTAACCTAATTTCTAAATGATTCACCGGTGTCCTGACCTTTTCCAGTCAAAAGTAAGGTCAGGGTTTCTTTCCGTTACGGTTTCCTACGAGTTTGATGACGTGTTTACGCGAGTAGAGTGTGCGATCATTTCATTACGAGTTTTAAGAGGTTCGGTCCGAAGTTTTTATACACTTGGTTTTTATACACTTGGTACTTGAAGGACTACAAGTTCGACCAAAATCTTTTCCGTCTCCTTGGTCTCTAGTTTAACGGTTGTAGGCGACCTAGTACCTTTTCCGTTCTCTCAAAGTCTTTTTGTAGATAAAGACGAAATAACTGATACGGTTTCGGAAACTGACACACCTAGTGTTAGTTGACACCTTTTAAGACTTTCTCTACCCTTATGGTCTGGTGGACTGGACAGAGAACTCTTTAGACATACGTCCAGTCCTTCGTTGTCAATCTTGACCTGTACCTTGTTGTCTGACCAAGGTTTCTCCTTTTCCTCACGAAGTTCCGACATATAACAGTGGGACGAATAAATTGAATATACGTCTCATGTAATACTCTTTGCGACCTGACCTTCTTTGTGTTCGACCTTAGTTCTAACGGTCCTCTTTATAGTTATTGGAGTCTATACGTCTACTGTGGTGGCAATACCGTCTTTCACTTCTTCTTGATTTTTCGGAGAACTACTTTCACTTTCTCCTCTCACTTTTTCAACCGAATTTCGAGTTGTAAGTCTTTTGCTTCTAGTACCGAAGGCCAGGGTAGTGAGGTACCCTTTAACTACCTGTTTGTCACCTTTGTCACAGTCTGAAATAAAAAACTCCGAGGGTTTAGTCACGTCTACCACTGGCGTCGGTCCTTT
The DNA here is from genome assembly GCA_006410555.1 of Capra ibex. Classification (NCBI taxonomy): domain Eukaryota; kingdom Metazoa; phylum Chordata; class Mammalia; order Artiodactyla; family Bovidae; genus Capra; species Capra ibex. The sequence goes on from SJYO01055647.1 coordinate 1,925,643, forward strand.
AATTTTCTGCGAATGAGGAACCTTCTTTTAAATACTGGTTGGATTTATCGTATAAGTTTTCGTCTCTGGAATTAAACGGCTGATTCCAGGCAGATCAGTTCCGATACCAAAAAGGACACCAGTACATACCTACACTCTCAACCTGACACTTCTTCCGACTCGTGACTTCTTAACAACGAAAGCTTGACACCACAACCTTTTCTGAGAATTCTCAGGGAGCCTGACGTTCCTCTAGGTTGGACAGGTAAGATTTCCTCTAGTCAGGACCCTAAAGAAACCTTCCTTACTAAGATTTCGACTTTGAGGTCATGAAACCGGTGGAGAGCGCTTCTCAACTGAGTAACCTTTTCCGAGACTACGACCCTCCCTAACCCCCGTCCTTCTCTTTCCCTGCTGTCTCCAACTCTACCGACCTACCGTAGTGACTGAGATACCTGCACTCAGACTCACTTGAGGCCCTCTACCACTACCTGTCCCTCCGGACCGCATGACGTCAAGTACCCCAGTGTTTCTCAGCCTGTACTGACTCACTGACTTGACTTGACTTGACTTGACTCGTACCGGGGTGGGTAGTCTTGTTCTGGGTCATAGAGGGAGTCAGTCAGATAGGGTAGTCCCTCGAAAGTATTCGGAGAATAGGAAGAGGTAGTCTCCCGTCTATCTGACTTTTGGTGGTAGTGTCTTTTGATTGGCAGATTAGTGTACCTGGTGTCAGAACAGATTGATTTACTTTGATACTCGGTACGACACATCCCGGTGGGTTCTGCCCGCCCAGTACCACCTCTCCAGACTGTCTTACACCAAGTGACCTCTTCCCTTACCGTTTGGTGAAGTCATAAGGACGGAACTCTTGGGGTACTTTTCATACTTTTCCGTTCATCTATCCTGTGACTTTCTACTTTAGGGGTCCAGCCATCAACGTGTTATACGATGATCTCTAGTCACCTTATTATTGAGGTCTTTCTTACTTGTCTACCTCGGTTTCGTTTTTGTTGTGGGTCAACACCTACACTGACCACTACCTTCGTTCCAGGCTACGACATTTCTCGTTATAACGTATCAAAAGGGAATCTACTCAAGAATTCTGGTTGCCAGGGTGTCCAGTTGTACTTTCCATTGTCCTCTGCTACTATTGTGACGGTGGAATTCACTGTCACCACTAAGACTGTTTGTTCGGAAGACATACAGCCAAGACGAGGTGGACGTGACCGAAGAACTTCCACGTAAGAGAGACGGTCGTCTCTACTTCTAAGACGACAAAAGGAATTCACTCTGTAACAACAACTCAACGGTTCAGTATAGGCTGAGAAAAGGTGGGGTACCTGACGTCGTATGGTCCGGAGGGACAGGGAGTGATAGAGGGTCTCAAACGGGTTCAAGTACAGGCAACTTAACTACTACGACAGGTCGGTAGAGTAGGAGACAGTCAGTTAGGATTTCCTTTAGTTGGCACTTATAAGTGACCTTCCTGACTACGACTTCGACTTCGAGGTTATGAAACCGGTGGACTGCGTTTGTCGGTTGAGTAACCTTTTCTGGGACAACGACCCTTTGTAGTTTCCGTTTCACTTTGTAATCTCTAAACATTTTTACCTTTTGTTACGGTAAGAAGATTAAAAAAAACAAATCGTTTCACATTAATAAAAAGGTTTTTATGCAACAAATGTCATGATACATTACTTGAATAGTAATTAAAAATTTTCAAAAAAATTACACCTTTTAAAAGTTTCAAAAATAACTTAAACAATGTCATAACGAAGACAAAATACAAAACTAAAAAAAAGAAAAAAAAAAAAGGGAAACCGACCCTCTGAACACCCTAGAATTAAGGGACTGGTCCATAACTTGGACGTGGGGGACGTGACTTTCCACTTCAGAATTGGTGACCTGACTGTCTCTTCAGAGATAATATAAATTTATTCATATAATCTAATCGGTTTTTCAAACAAGTCCAAAAAGATATACTAAAAAATGTGTCTTTTTGGGTTTTCTTTAAACCAGTTGTAACACACACACACACACACATCCAAGAGTCAAAAATAAGATTAAACCATTAATAAAGATTAAACTAACAATTAAGACTATCTAAGATTAAGATTAATTATTTCGTGTTTTTGTTTTCTAAAACCTCAGAAGTCATTCAGTTTCATATATATATATTTCGAGGAACGGAATCAGACAAACCCGCAGATATTGTTTTTATGGTAGTTAACCCACCGAACACGTAAATAAAGAGTGTCAAGACCTTTGACTCTTCAGACTCTATTTCCGTGGGTGTCTACACCACAGACCACTCCTGGACGAAGGACCAAGTCTTTTCCGACAGAAAAGAGACACAGGACTGTACCGTCCTTTTTTCGCTTGATCGAGAAGAATATTCCCATGATTAGGGTAAGTACCGCCGAGGTAGACGTACTGGACGAGTGGAGGGTTTCGGGTAGTGTAACCCCCAACCCAAAGTTATATACTTAAACCTCCTTGTATCTGTAAGGTAAAAGTCGTCAGGACTTTGGTTTTTCAAACTCTGGACGACCGTTTCCATTCATTAGTCCCTGAAGGGACCACTACGTCACCGATTGAGAAGAACGAGGGTTTCGTCCCCCGGACCCAAGGTGGAGACCAATCCCTCGATCTAGGGTACACGATGTTGACTTCTAGGGTTTACGGCTTTTATTCTGGACCACATGGGTTTATTTATTTATTTGTAATTTTTTTTTAAATTTCTATTCATTAGTATATCATGTGTCAAGTTTCCTTGTTTTCCCCCAACCCTCTTGTTATAGATCACCAGAACGAGGGTACTGGTAGTGGAAGAGGAGGGGTTCCGTTTGGAGAAGTAGTCAAAGAACACTGAGTACGTTTGCTATCGGTTCCTGATGTCTTCGTACATACATGCATGGTAATAGATTGGTTATTATCGTATAATATATGTGAAAGACTTGGAACAAAACAAAAAACATGTATATAGAGTCTCAAGACACGGTAAGAAACCGTATACCATAGGGTAAAAATACCTATATGGTGTAACATAAATTTGTAAGGAAATAACTACCTGTACTTCTTACAGTCATTTAAACAAGACTAGTTGTCTTCGACGTGAACAAGTTAAACTGAATAACTGGAATTCAAGGGTATGATCCCTGAAGGGACCACCAGGTCACCGATTCTGGGTTGCGTTCCCGGGACCCAAGTTAGGAACTAGTCCCTTGATCTAGAGTGTATGATATAGATTTTCTAGTACGTACGACGTTGACTAAACTACGTCGGTTTATTTATTTATAAAAATTTTTCAGGGGTAACACAAAGATACTGAAAATACGTTCCCCAACGTGAGTCACGTTGATATCGTGAAACATTGTAATTATATATTGTGTGTATTACAATAATATATTGTCTTGTCTTATCTTGTAGTAATTCATAAATCAAAACGGATATCAGAAGATCCTTGTTCCGACAATTAAAGCAAAATGGGTAGAAAGGGAACGACGTCTTTTAAACTTTGGTTAGATACCTCTAACTTACTTTTCCACGTAAATGTAGTAATCAGATTACCTATTTGAACGAAGGGTAAGGGGGGGCAGGGGGGTGTGAAATAAACAGGATGGATACGGGTAACACCTCTTCCGTCACCGTGGGGTGAGGTCATGAGAACGGACCTTTTGGGGTACCTCCCTCCTCGGACCTTCCGACGTCAGGTACCCCAGTGACTCCCAGCCCGTGCTGACTCACTAAAGTGAAAGGGAAAAGTGAAAGTACGTGACCTCTTCCTTTACCGTTGGGTGAGGTCACAAGAACGGACCTCTTAGGGTCCCTACCCCCTCGGACCACCCGACGGCAGAGACCCCAACATCTTAGTCTGTGCTGACTTCACTGAATCATCATCATCATTACGGGTAACATTACGTTACTCCTATCGTAATAATCGGTCTCACTTTATTCTCGTCATCACAAATTAGGGTCCCGAGGGATTCCACCCGGTTCAAGTGAATCCCGGGTCCAATGAGAAGTCACTACATCCACCTCATCCTACAATAAACAAGACACCGTCTCCATACGTACGGGTGCAGGACAGAGACCAACTCACAAACTTGACCTACAACTAATTTAGTATTTTGTATTCGTAACCCTTTTACATTTAGTATTTGGTACGTTATTTTTTCTTGTCTTAAACGTTTTCTTTGACGATGTTCATCGATAGAGTATTCTCTCATACTTTAGTCGTAAACACAGTTGGTTAACCTCATTATTTTCCTTAGATTTCCTTCCTACTTTACTAGTTTGGACAAGTCCGGATCTATTCCGGGGTCAGGAAATCTTCTCACCGGGTTTAGAAGTCTTTCCGGGGTCAGTCAATCTTCTTCTGACAGGGGTCGAGACACAACACAAGTTAGTCTATAAACCCATTTTTACGTAGACACTTATTTATTTATAACTCACAGATGTTAAACTGACGTAATACTGTTACCTAAGAGAGGAGGGAATGTAAACAAAGAGTCACAGTTTTAAGAAGGTCCTCACAAAATAAAGTTACTAACGTTCAGAGACAAATATTCTGACTAATATTTTATTATGGTAGTAATTTTCCCCGTCTAAAATCCTGAAGAGACCATCAGGTCACCAATTCTTACGCGGACGGTTACGGTCCCACACACACACACAAGAGTCAACGAGTCAGTTCAGACTGAGACACTGGAGTACCTGACATCGTGACGGGCCGAGGAGACAGGTACCCTAAAGGGTGCGTTCTTATGACATCACCCAACGGTAAAGGATGAGGTCCCCTAGAAGGGGTGTTCCCTGACCTGAGAGTAGAGAATATAGAGAACGTAACCGTCCACCTAAGAAATGGTGACACGGTTAAGAAATGGTGTCCCTTCGGTTACGTCCCCTGTCCTCAAGTTAGGGACCAGGAGTTTCTAGGGTACGGGACCCCGTTGATTCGGCCACGGTAATGGTTCCTAGGACACGGGATCTCGAACACGAGACGTCGTTCTCTTCGATGGCGTTGTTCTTCGGACTTTGATCTCCTTCACGAGCACACCATTACTTCTGGGTCCCGGTTTTATTTCGGTTTTTATTTCTTTATTATTTTTAAAATTTCTCTCAACTAAAATCATTAACCTATTAAGTGTATATTCGAGATATGTTTATAAGATATTAGATACAAATCTTTTACAAATTTTCTTGTCTTGACCTCTTTTATTGTCTTTTCCTTCGTAGCAATACATTGGGATGGTCTTAATCTTCGATACTCGAATCCAATCTAATAGAAAAATAAAGACCTCAATATACTAATCTCACAGTAAAAGGTGACAGAAGATGAAATCGTAAAGGTCAGTATAAATATATAAATAATAATAAACCGAGACCGAGGGTAGAAGTGTTTTCGGAGTTTCATCGGACACATAAATAGAGCTTCTCACTAATAAAGATGTCAGTGTCTAAGTGTTCCGAAAGACAAATTTCAAAGTAAAAATAGTACGTTGAATTATATGAGAGTAGCATTCATGTATAGCTTAGTTTTAGAAATTAGGTCTTTCAAAGGACATTGTGTTTTGTAACGAGACACATGTATAAGATTGTAACAGACCCCTGAAGAAACCGTCCGACCACCAACCCTGAGACTCAAAAGGGACGGTTCCTACACCTAAGTGGATTGACACCTTGATCCTCGGGTGTATGGGAAACTCTGTCGGTTTGTTTTTGGGGTTTTACTTGTTTTTATTATAGTAACAGACTTAATTTTATTAATTGTAATTAATTTTCGTAATATAATATTTTATATTTGTACATTTAGTATTGGGTTAAACTCTTAAAGAAGTGAAAAAAAGGATATGAGTTTTTTTTTTCTTACATTCACCGAACCCGGAAAAAGTCGAAGATTCAAACCCAAGTCAAGTCAAGTCAGTGAGTCAGCCCAGACTGAGAAACACTGGGGTACTTGACGTCGTGCGGTCCGGAGGGACAGGTAGTAGTTGATGCTCTCAAGTGAGTTTGGGTACAGGTAACTCAGTCACTACGGTAGGTTGGTAGAGTAGGAGACAACAGGGGAAGAGGAGGACGGAAGTTAGAAAGGGTCGTAGTTCCAGAAAAGTTTACTCAGTCGAGAAGCATAGTCCACCGGTTTCATAACCTCAAAGTCGAAATCGTAGTCAGGAAGGTTACTTGTGGGTCCTGAATAGAGGAAATCCTACGTGACCAACCTAGAGGACCGTCGGGTTCCCTGAGAGTTCTCAGAAGAGGTTGTGGTGTCAAGTTTTCGTGGTTAAGAAGCCGTGAGTCGAACAACTATCAGGTTGAGAGTGTAGGCATGTACTGGTTTCCTTTTTGGTATCAGAACTGATCTGTCTGTAAACAACCGTTTTATTGCAGAGACGAAAAATTATACGACAGATCTAACCAGTATTGAAAGGAAGGTTCCTCATTCGCAGAAAATTAGAGTACCGACGTTAGTGGGAGACGTAACTAAAACCTCGGGTCTTTTATTTCAGTCGGTGACAAAGGTGACAAAGGGGTAGATAGTGGGTACTTCACTACCCCGACCTACGGTACTAGAAGCAAAAGACTTACAACTCGAAATTCGGTTGAAAAAGTGAGAGGAGAAAGTGAAAGTAGTTCTCCGAGAAATCAAGAAGAAGTGAAAGACGGTATTGCCACCACAGTAGACGTATAGACTGCAATAAGTATAAAGAGGGTCGTTAGAACTAAGGTCGAACACGAAGTAGGTCGGGTCACAAAGAGTTCTACATGAGACGTATTTTCAATTTATTCGTCCCACTGTTATATGTCGGAACTGCATGAGGAAAAGGATAAACCTTGGTCAGACAACAAGGTACAGGTCAAGATTGACAACGAAGGACTGGATGTATGTCCAAAGAGTTCTCCGCCCAGTCCACCAGACCATAAGGGTAGAGAAAGTCTTAAAAGGTGTGAAATAACACTAGGTGTGTCAGTTTCCGAAACCGTATCAGTTATTTCGTCTTTATCTACACAAAGACCTTGAGGAGGAAGAAGCTACTAGGTCGCCTACAACCGTTAAACTAGAGACCAAGGAGACAGAAAAGATTTTGGTCGAACTTGTAGTCCTTCAAGTGCCAAGTGCATAACGACTTCGGACCAAACCTCTTAAAATTCGTGATGAAATGATCGTACACTCTGCTCACATTAACACACCATCAAACTTGTAAGAAACCGTAACGGAAAGAAACCCTAACCTTACTTTTGACTGGAAAAGGTCAGGACACCGGTGACGACTCAAAAGGTTTAAACGACCGTATAACTCACGTCGTGAAAGTGTCACAGTGGAAAGTCATAAACTTTATCGAGTCAACCATAAGGTAGTGGAGGTGATCGAAACAAGCATCACTACGAAGGATTCCGGGTGAACTGAAGTGTAAGGTCCTACAGACCGAGATCTACTCACTAGTGTGGTAGTACTAATAGACCCAGCACTTATAGAAAAAACATGTCAAGAAGACACATAAGAATCGTGGAGAAAAGTTATGGAAGATGAAGACAATCCAGGGATGGTAAAGACAGGAAATAACTCGGGTAGAAACGTACTTTACAAAGGAACCATAGAGATTAAAAGGACTTCTCTAGAGATCAGAAAGGGTAAGATAACAAAAGGAGATAAAGAAACGTAAATAGTGGCTCCTTCCGAAAGAATAAAGAGGAACGATAAGAAACCTTAAGACGTAAGTCTACGAATATAGAAAGGAAGGGAGGAAATAAAAAGCGAAGGGAAGAAAAGTGTCGATAAACATTCCGGAGGAGTCTGTCGGTAAAACGAAAAAAACGTAAACAAAAAGAACCCCTACCAGAACTAAGGACAGAGGACATGTTACAGTGCTTGGAGGCAGGTATCAAGTAGTCCGTCAGAGAGAGAGTCTAGATCAGGGAATTTAGTTAAAGAGTGAAGGTGACATATTAGTATTCCTTAAACTAAATCCAGTATGGACTTACCAGATCACCAAAAGAGGTGAAAGAAGTTAAAGTCAGACTTAAACTGTTATTCCTCAAGTACTAGACTCGGTGTCAGTCGAGGGGCAGAACAAAAACGACTGACATATCTCGAAGAGGTAGAAACCGACGTTTCTTATATTAGTTAGACTAAAGCCACAGCTGGTAGACCACTACAGGTACACATCTCAGAAGAGAACACAGCAACCTTCTCCCGTAAACGATACTGGTAACACAAGAGAACCGTTTTGAGATAACCGGAAACGGGACAAAGTAAGACATGAGGTTCCGGTTTAAACGAACGATGGGGTACACAAAGAACTGGAGGATGAAAACGTAAGGTCAGAGGATATTACTTTTCCTGTAGAAAAAACCCACAATTAAGATCTTCCAGAACATTCGGAAGTATCTTGACAAGTTGAAGTCGAAAAAGTCGCAATGACCAGTCCCGTATCTGAACCTAATGACACTATAACTTACATAATGATAACTCACATAATGATAAATTTCTTCTTTACGAGGTATTTACAACTTTATTACTTAAGGACATTCCACTTCGTCCTTAATATAGTAAAAAGATTCCACAACAGGACCCCCGAAACACCGTAAGACGTCACTTCCATACTTCAGAGGTTGTTCTGTGTCATAACGAAACTTAACAGTCAAAACCCTAGACTGGTGTTAGTGGAGACGTTCTAGAGTGTCTAGGAGTCAGGAATGGAGTTCCGTCGTCTTGGATTCCTTACCTGACCGGTGTGTGTATAGTACCAGAATGTGACTTCTTTGTGTAACTATCACAGAGTGTTGGTTCAGAAGTCCTCGCCATTACTCAGACCACCTTGGTTTACTCCGTCAACAACAAGTCGGAGAGTTAACACAGGCTGAGAAACCCTAGGGTACCTGACGTCGTACGGTCCGAAGGGACAGGAAGTAGTAGAGGGTCTCGAACGAGTTTGAGTACAGGTAACTCAACCGCTACGGTAGGTTGGTAGAGTAGGAGACAGTTGGGGAAGATGAAGACGGGAGTTAGGAAGGGTCGTAGTCCTAGAAAAGATTACTCAGCCGAAAAGTGTAGTCCACCGGTCTCATAACCTCGAACTCGAACTCGAAGTCGTAGTCAGGAAGGTTACTTATAAGTCCTAACTAAAGGAAATCCTAACTGACCAAACTAGAGGAACGTCAGGTACCCTGAGAGTTCTCAGAAGAGGTTGTGGTGTCAAGTTTTCCTAGTTAAGAAAGTGCGAGTCGGAAGAGATACCGGGTTGAGAGTGTAGGTATGGACTGATGACCATTTTGGTATCGGAACTGATCTGTCTGGAAACAGCCGTTTCATTACAGAGACGAAAGATTATGCGGTTCCGTTCCTCTTGCACTTTCGAGGAACATCCGTGGACACAAACACCTTAGGTCGGAAGTACAGGGTATGGACACGAACGGGGTATCGGTTCATCTCCCCTACCAACTTTTCCACGGAGGACCATTTCTAGTGTTTCGAGGTTATGAAACCGGTGGACTACGTTTCTTGCCTGAGTAACCTTTTCTGGGACTATGACCCTTTCTAACTCCCGTCCTCTTCCTCTGCTGTCTCCTACTCTACCAACCTACCGTAGTGACTGAGTTGCCTGTACTTAAACTCGTTCGAGGCCCTCTATCGCTTCCTTCGGACCGCTCGACGTCAGGTACCCCAGCGTCTCAGCCTGTGCTGACTCGTCAACTTGTTGTTCCTAATGTTGACATTAGGATTTCTTAGGCTTACAATTGAGTCCGGTACAGGTGTAGTTTTCATCGGGGGAGGAGTGGAGGCGGGAGTCGGTGAGAGACAAGACACTGAAATAATATAAACCTGTAAAGAGTGATTGAACTCAATGGACTACTTAAACAAGTGAAAGAAGGGAGGGCTGAACCAGCCCAAGGGAGACTACGGGGTTCACGTCTCAGAGCGTTTATAATCCTCGGGAGATATTCGTAGACGTGCAGGTGCACTTTCTTATTCGCACAGGGTCTGTCAAATCTTCGTTTGGGAAGGAAATCGGGGTGTCCACAGCTCGAGCTCCGACACTGAGTCACTCCAGTTGCCACTTATAAAGCCCTGACCCCCTCTGTTTGTCAACCGCGTCTCTCTGGACGGACTCTGTCCAACAGTTCCACTGTCGTGAGTCGGAATCACCAGTTCCTACTGGGGCGGGGCGACGGGCCGCGGTTAACCCGTGCGGAAAAAGACTTTGGGGAAATGCTAACCGACTCTCCGCACCGGAGCTACGTTGCCTTGCGGAGCGCTAACCAACCTCGAGTTCCGGGCGGAAAGAGTCACTCTGTCGGACTCGACTACACTCTGGTCCCGGGTCTGTCGGTTAGTCACACCCTCGATTCACACCAAGCACAAACGTCGGACCTAGGAAGGCGGCGTCGGCGGCCCGCGCCCGAGGACCTTCCCGCCCAGGACGACGGGGTCCCAATCACCTCCCAGTGCCCTGCACCTTCCCCTAGACCGTTCCAATAGGACCTTCTTCGGATGTGCTTGCGTCAACACGGTTTGCCTGTTTTTTCTCGTCTCGGCCTGTCGAAATAGGTCTCACAGGAAAGGGAGGAAGATTCCTGGGAGGAGGTAGTTTGAGAAAAGGACCGTAGGATTTTTAAAAATTTATTTTTGGTTTTCTTAGAACTGATGTATTCATTTTCTAGCCATTATTTTTATTTACTTTCTAAATTCAACAGGCTATAACGGTTTTCTTTACGGGTTATCTCTGTATTATATCTGTCTGTTTAAGACTTGGGGGTTAAGACTTAGAGAGGCACAAATAACTCGACGAAGAAAGAAGGGTCTTCGCTACCCGTTCTTGGTTCACGCCGAGACCTCGAACGACTTCCGAGTGGTTCCTGAGGAAAGTGTTACACTAATCGAGACACCCACCCCTTTTTTTGCCGGTACCCCACCTCTTAGACCCGTCATAAAACTTAACATTGGTGGTTGTTCCTTTACCCCATTGCACTACCCCCTTCCAAGGGGTCGTTTCCCGTCGGAGGAAAATGACACGAGTGTCCTCTGACATATTTTTCCCTTCCCTTTAGACACACACACTTTTATTCTAACGAGACGTTTTTATTTTGAACAAAATTATATTTTTATTTAAAATCTTCTAAAGAGAGGTAGAAAGTGTGGTAGATCGGGAGAGGAAGTTGTAAACGCCACAACTTATGTGATCTCTGAAAAAAAGGTACTTTAAACCAGGAAAAGGAACCCTCGGACCAAAGACTTTTTACTTGAAACGTTTATGTATTCCTCGGTTTAGTTCGGTCTTCCACCTTTCAGTGGAGTAGACCAATGGTAAAGAACGGGACAATTTTTGTTAGATCTTTCCTTTGGTATCCTTCAGAACCTACTGAACATCCCGACCAGATTTAGAACCCAATTTACTCCGAAGAAGAACAGTCTTATGGAGAAAGTGGTCTTCGTGAGTCGATTACTCCTAGCTCTGACAGAATTTTGGGAACATCTGTCACTTAGAGACCCAACACCCACCACAACTCACTGACTCACAGCATACCTTTCGTGTTCTTTCACCGGGCACAGGAGACAAACGGCACTCGGATGTCACTATCTCTAGTTACTCGACATTCCCTGTAAACACAAGTACACTGTGTAAAGGACGTACGGACGGTACACGGTTGTGTTCCTCTTTCGAGGGATGAGAGTTCCTTGGAGCACCTTTACCCCCTTCTCTCTTCTATTTTTTCATTTTTTTTATTACGGTAAGTTCCCTACGTCAAAATAAGGACTAGTCCCTTGATTCTAGGGTGTCCGGAGTCTCGTTGATTCGGGAACCCGGTGTTGATCTCTCAGGTACACGGGTGTTGTTTTCTAGGGAACACTACGTTGCTTCTGGGGTACACGGTGTTGACTCTGGGTTGTGTCGGTTTATTTATTTCTTTATAAATTTTTTTTAGTCTTACCAAAGCAGAATCTGATACTTCTTTCGTCTTATTTTATTAGACATCGACCCGCTTCTCACCCTTCTTCCAAATAACTTAACAACCGACGGACCCCTTCCGGAAAACGTCCCTTACTGTACACTTGAATTGTTTACAGATACAGTTCACTAGGGTCTTCACCAGGTTAAGTAGGCTTTGGTTAAACGGTTTTTGGTCACACGGTTTATTCGTCAAATGACCTAAACGTCTTTACCGATCTACGTGGTTAAATAGCCTTTTGTCTGAAATACTTTTTAAGGGACTATTTTAAAGTAGGGTAAGAGGATAAGTGTGAAAAAGATTGGTTTATTCGGAACGTAGAAGGATCCGAAGTCACGTACGGAGAACCTTTAAGGGACCACCAGGTCACCAACTCTGAGGTACGAAGATTACGTCTCCCGTGCCCAAACTAGGGACCAGTCCCCTTGATCCTAGGGTGTACGACGTACCGTACCGCACCGTTTTTTATCTTTGAATAGTAGAAACAAATGGGTAGGTACTAGACCGAGGGGAACTCTTACAGTCGAGGTGTTCCAGTGTAGTGTTGTCTATAGGTGGATGGGAAGTAAAGAAAATATACATAAACGGGAAGAAGTTCAGTCGAGTCAAGTCAACGAGTCAGTACAGACTGAGAAACGCTGGGATACCTGACGTCGTACGGTCCGAAAGGACAGGAAGTCGTTGAGGGCCTCGAGCGAGTTTGAGTACAGGTAGCTCAGCCACTACGGTAGGTTGGTAGAGTAGGAGACAGCAGAGGAAGAGGAGGACGGGAGTTATAAAGGGTCGTAATCCCAGAAGAGGTAACTCAGTCAAGAATTGTATCCACCCGTTTCATATCCTCAAAGTCGAAGTCGTAGTCAGGAAGGTCACTTATAAGTCCTGAATAAAGAAAATCCTACCTGACCAACCTACAGGAACGTCATCTTCCCTGAGAGTTCTCAGAAAAGGTTGTGGTGTCAATTTTTCGTAGTCAAGAAGCGGTGAGTTGAAAGAAATATCAGGTTCAGAGTGTAGGTATGTACTGATGACCTTTTTGGTATCGGAACTGATCTACCTGCAAACAACCGTTTCATTACAGAGACGAAAAATTATACGACAGATCCAACCAGTATCGAAAAGAAGGTTCCTCGTTCGTAGAAAATTAAAGTACCGACGTCAGTGGTAGACGTCACGAAAACCTCGGGGGGTTTTATTTCAGACAGTGACAAAGGTGACAAAGGAGTAGATAAACGGTAATTCACTACGCTGGACTACAGTACTAGAATCAAAAGACTTACAACAAAATTCGGTCGAAAAAGTGAGAGAAGGAAGTAAAAGTAGTTTTCAGAGAAATGAAGAAGCAAAAGACGGTATTCCCACCACAGTAGACACATATACTCCAATAACTATAAAGACCGTTCGAACTAAGGTCGAACTCGAAGTAGGTCGTGTTGTAAAGTGTACTACATGAGACGTATATTCAATTTATTCGTCCCACTGTTATACGTCGGAACTGTATGAGGAAAGGGCTAAGACTTGGTCAGACAACAAGGAAAAGGTCAAGATTGACAACGAAGAACTGGACGTATGTTTAAAGAGTCCTCCGTCCATTCCACCAGACCATAAGGGTAGAGAAAGTCTTAAAAGACGTCAAACAACACTAGGTGTGTCATTTCCGAAACCGCATCAGTTTCGTCTTCATCTACAAAAAGACCTTGAGAGAACGAAAAAGGTACTAGGTTGTCTACGACCGTTAAACTAGAGATCAAGGAGACGAAAAAGATTTAGGTCGAACTTGTAGACTTTCAAGTGCCAAGTACATGACAACTTCGGACCAACCTCTTAAAACCCGTAATGAAACGATCACACACTCTACTTACGTTAACACGTCATCAAACTCGTAAGAAACCGTAACGAAAAGAAACCCTAACCTTACTTTTGACTGGAAAAGGTCAGGACACCGGTGACCACTCAAAGGGTCTAAACGACCGTATAACTCACGTCGTGAAAGTGTCGTAGTAGAAAATCCTAAACTTTATCGAGTTGACCTTAAGGTAGTGGAGGTTATCGTAACGAGCATCACTACGAAGGATTCCGGGTGAACTAAAACGTAAGGTCCTACAGATCGAGATCCACCCACTAGTGTGGTAGCACCAATAGACCCAGTACTTCTATAAAAAAAGATATTCAAGAAAACACATAAGAACGGTGGAGAAAAATTATGGAAGACGAAGACAATCCAGACATGGTAAAGACAGGAAATAACACGGGTAGAAGTGTACTTTACAAGGAAATCTTAAAAGAACTTCTCTAGCGATCAGAAAGGGTAAGATAACAAAAGAAGATAAAGAAGAAGTTTTACATACAGTTCAAGTTGCAGAGGTACTTTCGAAAGTCAAGACTTCCTTTAGTACTTTTTTCACGATTGGACCGTGAAAATGTACTCCTTTTATGACACTTTATTATAATGGTTAATGAATTTTTACACAGGAAGTAGACTATAATCAGTGTCAAAGACACCAGTGAAAGTCTTATCACTAAATTAGTTTGATGTTACGTCAAATTATTTTTATAAATCCTTTTTTTAAAAATTAAATCCTTATCAATACCTTCAAGGATTATTTATCTTTACATAATAAAAATTTTAGTCATTAGTGTCGTTTATTAATAAGAAACGTACGTCTAAATTAAAAGACCCTTACCTTTTAACAGTACTTCTAAACATTGGTTATTTTTCATTAGTTCTAGAATTTTTTTTAGTCTGTTTGTTTAAAATACCGAAGTAGAAGGAAAGGATTTTTTATGAATTAATATAATGACCCGGAATCAACGTCGTACGTCCTAGAAATCAACACCACGTCCCCTAGATCAAAGGCCTCGTCCCAAACTTGGACCTAGGGGTCGTGACCTTCTCTCCTCAGAATCGGTGACCTGGTGGTCCCTTCAGGATCAGAAGTAGAAGAACTTAATCGAAGTCACTCATTCTTATATCAGAAGACTAAAAAGGAACTTATATCTTTTATACGAAGTACTTGTATAAAAGTAAGTCAGATAACTTCTTATAGGTCGGTCTCGTTGAACTCGCAATCGGAACTCCAAGGAGTGGAGTAAGATCGGGGACTGAGGACACACACCCCCCGTCCCCGTACGACACTAACGGGACGAGTCAGAGAATCGAGGACCGGGTAGGGTAAGATCCGAAAACACACCCAGTTTTGGTCAAACACCTTCTGACTTAAGGTACAGCTTAACACGGTCACCTTTAGAAGGAAAGATCTGACACCCTTTCTCTTATGAACTTCACCTCCCAAGACGTGTACCTACCTGTAAACCTTACTTGTAAATCTATGTGATACTAGGAAGTATATAAATCAGACACATAGAAATGCCGTGTGGGAGTCCCACGGTCCAATACTATGACTTGTTTAGACTGTTTCTGGGACTGGAACACCTCTCTTCTAAGAGTTCCCCTCGGTCTAGTACCTACCCATTTGTTTCTACCACTCCGAAACAAAGAAAAAAAAAAAACGGTGTGGTGTGTCATACACCTTAGGATCAAGGGACTGGTCCCTAGTTTGGGTACGGGGGCCGTGACCTTCACACCTCAGAGTTAGTGATCTGAAGGTCCCTTAAAGGTTTCTATTATGTAAAATTGTGACGTTCGTTATTGACTTATGTAAGAGGGATAATTTTCTCCTTGTGTCCTCTGTTCTAATGTCGTAGAAAGTTGCAGAGCAGACACCTAGGGTAGTCCACTGAAAGAGTGATAAATGAATGAGGAAAAGGACCACTCCTAGAACCTGACACCGGTGTCGAAGAGAGGAGAGGGGACCCACGACCTCTCCTCCACCTCCCCAACTTGAAACCCGCTAGTGAATTCCGTGTGGACCCATGGTAAGTGGACTAAAGGTGTCAGGGTACTCACCCACCCCTACCAACTCCGTTAGTACGGTACCTCCGGACTTGTTCTTCAGGGAACCGGACCATTTCAGTCGTTTGAACCGACTCAGGGGTAAACTTGAGTGCGGAAGTGGGGAAAAGACCTGGTCGGACCCTCCTGGACGAAACGTCAGCAGCGACCCTTACCTTTACACGGTCGAAGAGTCCGATCTTCCAGAAGACAGAAGAAGAAACTCAGAATAAAGTACTGCGGAAACCAATCCTGAACCCTTTTTAGTCAAAAGGACAATCTGTCGAACAAAAGTAGAAGAGACCCGAGGTTCCTGACGCAATTAAAAAAAATTTTAACCTTAATTTCGAGAATTACCCGGTAGAAAATAAAGGCATACCGGTGAAGTGTGTCGTACACCCTAGAATCAAGGGGTCGGTCCCTAGCTTGGACGTGGGGGAACGTAACCTTCGTGTCTGAGAATTGGTGACCTGGACGACCCTTCAAGGGTTCCTGACGATAAGATTACGTCGTTGTGTAGGGGAACCAAGAAGGTTTTATCGAGATACGTATATATCTGTAAAGTCAAGTCAAGTCAGTGAGTCGACACAGGCTGAGAAACACTGGGGTACCTGATGTCGTGCCGTCTGGAGGGACAGGTAGTAGTTGAGGGTCTCAAATGAGTTTGAGTACAGGAAACTCAGCCATTACGGTAAGTTGGAAGAGTAGGAGACAACAGGGGAAGAGGAGGACGGGAGTTAGAAAGGGTCGTAGTCCCAGAAAAGTTTCCTCAGTCAAGAAACGTAGTCCACCGGTTTTGTAACCTCAAAGTCGAAGTCGTAGTCAGAAAGGTTACTTATAAGTCCTGACTAAAGGAAATACCACCTGACCAAACTAGAGGAACGACAGGTTCCCTAAAAGTTCTCAGAAAAGGTTGTGGTGTCAAGTTTTCGTAGTTAAGAAACCACGAGTCGAAGGAAATATCAAGTTGACAGTGTAGGTATGTACTGACGACCTTTTTGGTATCTAAACTGATCTGCCTTGAAACAACCGTTTCGTTACAGAGACGAAAAATTATACGACAGATCCAATCAGTATTGAAAAGAAGGTTCCTCATTCGCAGAAAATTAAAGTACCGACGTCAGTGGTAGACGTCACTAAAACCTCGGGGGGTTTTATTTCAGACAGTGACAAAGGTGACAAAGGGGTAGAAAAACGGTACTTTACAACCCTGACCTACGGTACTAGAATCAAAAGACTTACAACTCGAAATTCGGTCGAAAAAGTGAGAGAAGAAAGTGAAAGTAGTTCTCCGATAATCGGGAAGAAGAGAAAGACGGTATTCCCATCATAGTAGAAGTATAGACTCCAATAACTATAAAGAGGACCGCTAGAACTAAGGTCGAACACGAAGTAGGTCGGGTCGTAAAGAGTACTACATGAGACATAGTCAAGTCAAGTCAGTGAGTCAGTACAGGCTGAGAAACGCTGGGGTACTTAGCGTCGTGCGGTCCGGAGGGACAGGTAGTGCAGGTAACTCAGTCACTACGGTAGGTCGGTAGAGTAGGAGACAACAGGGGAAGAGGAGGACGGGGGTTAGGGAGGGTCGTAGTGTCAGAAAAGGTTACTCAGTTGAGAAGTGTGCTCCACCGGTTTCATGACCTCAAAGTCGAAATCGTAGTAAGGAAGGTTTTATGTGGGTCCCGACTAGCGGAAATCTTACCTGACCATCTTCAATTTATTTGTCCCACTGCTATATGTCGGAACGACATTAGGAAAGGGATAAACCTTGGTCAGACAACAAGAAACAGGTCAAGATTAACAACGAAGGACTGGTCCTATGTCTAAAGAGTTGACCGTCCAATCCACCAGACCATAAGGGTAGAGAAATTCTTATATCTGTACATCTCTACATATCTGTAAATCTCTACATATAGATGTCTACGGCTATAAATATATCTTCATATATCTGGATACCCTGAAGGGACCACCGAGTCTACCATTTCTACGGACGTTACGTCCTCTGAACCCAAATTAGGGACCCAGCCCTTCTAGGGGACCTCTTCCCTTTCCGTAGGGTGAGGTATACATACACATATATATATGTGTGTGTGTGTGTGTGTGTATACCCGAAGGGTTCACCGTGATCGCCATTACCGTGGTGGACGGTTATATCTTGTGTATTCTCTAGGTCCAACACCCAAGTTAGGGACCCAGTCCTTTTAGGGGACCTCCTCCTGTACCGTTGGGGGAGGTCATAAGAACGGACCTCTTAGGGTACCTGTCTTCTTGGACCATCCGATGTCAGGTACCCCAGTGTGTCTCAACCGGTGCTGACTTCACTCAATAGTCCGTGCGTCGTGTATGTGTGTATATATACTTGTCTCTATTCATTTACTGCTCTATCAGTAGGTCACCTTAGGTACCTCCTCTATAGTTTTCTACGACATTAGAACAGACGACACAAGGATAGGTACTATACATGTATGTCAGAGGGGAAAAAAGTCGTCGAGGTACAAGGGTGGTTATAGGCGGATTGTCCAAAGAGACGAACGTGGGGTAGGACGGGAGGTTTTGGGTTGGGATAAGTGAGACACTAGTGTCTTGTCGATCTTATTAGGAAACCTTACATCTAGGGACAGGATGAGTCGTGAAAGGTTCACCGAAGACTAACGTGAAACTCATTTTAGACTTCAGGAATGGGATCTCGGAGGGTTTCGGGATATACCAGTGATGGAAAACTCACACGGTTCGTACGGAGTCCCGGAAACGTGAACAATACGGGAGACAGACCCTCCAAGAAGTGCTTGTAGTAGTCCACTTCTTAGAAGTCAAGAGACGGAGAAACAGGAACACCTTAGGACTCTGTGTCCTCGACGCTGTCTCCCCCAGGACTGAACCCCTAGACTGAAAGGAATCAATAACGACTACCGAAGTATACCAGATCTGATCCCCCAGGGGTTGAAGACCACTAGACTCCATCTTGAATACATTATTATCTTTATTTCATGTATTATATACGTTACGCGAACTTAGTAGGACATCGGTGAGGGGGTTGTAAAGTGGTAGGTACCTTTTTACCAGAAGGTACTTTAGCCAGAGACCGCGGTTTTTCCAACCCCAGGGGACCAGATCTGATAACGTGTACCCACTACCTTGATGGCTTTACTTGTCTTTGGAAAGTCTCACTTTTCACTTTCACTATTCTCTTTGTACTTTAAGTACAAAGTTTTTGCATACGAGAAAGGAGACTATTAGAACCGAGGATACAATTCACACCTACGGTGAAGAGAAGGTCTAGTAACCTCAAAAAAACGTTTATAAGTACGGAAAGTGTACTTTGACGAAAGTTGTATAAGGTCTCCTGAGTTGTATTGAATAAGATAACCAATTTCCAGTTTGTAAATTATCACTCTTGAAACTTTGTACCTTTTAGATGCACTTGTGTAAGGTGCATCCTTACCCTTTTTATTTTTACTTGTATCCACTTGAATTCCCCTTTGTATCCCCTTTAAGGTTTCGTCACTACCTTCCAGTCGGGAGACTATTATTCTGTTCTCGTAAAGCAGACCGTTTACAGATATAAGAAAGTGAAAAAAAACAAACAAACAATAACCTTCGTCGATCTTATCGGACCTCTTCGTGTCCAGTCCTCACACCACATATTTATCATAGGTAGACTTAGGAATTTAGTTTGTATTCGTTGACTACCCTGAAGGGACCACCAGGTCACACCAATTCTTGGGTGGACGGTTACGTCTCCTGTGCCTAACCTAAGGACCGGGTCTTTTGATTCTAAGATGTACGGTGACCCGTCGATATGGGTGCACGGTGTTGATGACTCGGACTCTGGATCTCAGACACAAGACGTTGTTCTCTTCGGTGGTGTTACTCTACAGGAGCGTGGTGTTGATCTCTCATCCGGGACGAGTGGACTTGATCTCTTTCAGGCGTGTATCGTTGGTACTCGGTCACGTCGGTTTTGTCTTTTTTCTTTCGTAGACCATTCTACCCCTTCTACCCTTAAAGTCTCTGGATTCTCCCCAATGGGTGTCGTTCAAATTCTAAAAACCATTTCCTTTCAGGAAGGTCGAGACAAGGGTAAAATAAATAAAAAATTGAATTAAAAATAAAATGTAACTTCATATCGACTAAATGTTACAACACTAAGTCGATCACCAAGTCAATATGTATATGTGTATAAGGAAGAAAAAGTCTAAGAAAAGGGTATATCCAACAATAGTTTATAACTCGTCTCAAGGGACCCGAGACGTCATCCAGGAACAACTAAAAGATAAAAGATATGTCATCACATATATGCAATTAGGGTTTACGGATTAAATAGGGAGAGGAGGGACAAGAGTAAAATCTACCCTCCTTGAAAGAACTTAGAGAAGTAAAGGGGGTGAGGGAAGATTCGAACAATTCTTCGAAGGGACCGTCAAGTCACCAATTCTGGGACACGAAGGTTACGTCCCCTCGTCCCAACTAGGGACCATCTACTTGATTAGGGTGTATGGTGTTCCACACCGGTTTTTTATTTTTATATTTATTTATTTAAAAATTTTAAGTTTTTTCTTCTCATACTCCGTCGTTCCTCCCCGGACTTTTCCGTGTTGGTTCCACACAGACCCTCTGTCAGTTTCCCACTCCTGTTTATCGGTCAATAAAACTGACATCGAATGAAGAAGGAACCAAAGGGGATGTCCAGGATCCGGAGACACCCCACCCCCACCCCCACCGAGACTCGACTTTCTTTTCTTACTTAGTTCATTGACAGTCCACATAGTTAGGTCGGGGGTGAGACCCAAGGACTGTTTACCAGTTGGATACACAAGTCAAGTCAAATCAACGAGTCAGCACAGGTTGACAAACGTTGGGGTACTTGACGTCGTGTGGTCCGGAGGGACAGGTAGTGGTTGAGGGCCTCAAGTAAGTTTGGGTACAGGTAGCTCAACCACTACGGTAGGTCGGTAGAGTAGGAGACAACAGGGGAAAAGGAGGACGGGGGTTAGGGAGGGTCGTAGTCTCAGAAAAGGTTACTCAGTTGAGAAACGTACTCCACCGGTTTCATGACCTCAAAGTCGAAATCGTAGTCAGGAAGGTTTCTTTAGGCTCCCAACTAGAGGAAATCTTACCTGACCAACCTAGAGGAACGTCAGGTTCCCTGAGAGTTCTCAGAAGAGGTTGTGGTGTCAAGTTTTCGTAGTTAAGAAACGACGAATCGAAAGAAGTGTCAGGTTGAGAGTGTAAGTATGTACTGATGACCTTTTTGGTATCGGAACTGATCTACCTGGAAACAACCGTTTCATTACAGAGACGAAAACTTATACGATAGATCCAACCAGTATTGAAAAGAAGGTTCCTTATTCACAGAAAATTAAAGTACCGACATCAGTGGTAGACGTCACTAAGACCTCACGTTTTTTTATTTCAGACTGTGACAAAGGTGACAAAGGGGTAGATAAAGGGTACTTCACTACCCTGGCCTACGGCACTAGAAGCAAAAGACTTACAACTCAAAATTCGGTTGAAAAAGTGAGAGGAGAAAGTGAAAGTAGTTCTCCGAAAACTCAAGCAGAAGTGAAAGACGGTATTCCCACTACAGTAGACGTATAGACTCCAATAACTATAAAGAGGACCGTTAGAACTAAGGTCAATCACGAAGTAGGTCGGGTCGTAAAGAGTACTACATAAGACGTATATTCAATTTATTCGTCCCACTGTCATATGTCTAAACTGTATGAGGAAAAGGATAAACCTTGGTCAGACAACAAGGTACAGGTCAAGGTTGACAACGAAGGACCGGACGTATATCCAAAGAGTTCTCCGTCCAGTCCACCAGACCATAAGGGTAGAGAAAGTCTTAAAGGTGTCAAACAACACTAGGTGTGTCAGTTTCCGAAACCGTATCAGTTATTTCGTCTTTATCTACAAAAAGACCTTGAGAGAACGAAAAAGGTACTAGGTCGTGTTCTTGACATTTTTTTCCTAAAGGTACTGGGTCTACTAGTGTACCACACTAGTGAGTAGATCTTGGTCTGTAGAACCTTACACTTCAGTTCACCCGGAATCTTTCGTAGTGATGTTTGTTTCGATCACCTCCACTACCTTAAGGTCAACTCGATAAAGTTTAGGACTTTCTACTACGAGACTTTCACGCTGTGATTTATACTGTCGTTTAAACCTTTTGAGTCGTCACCGGTATCCTGACCTTTTCCAGTCAAAAGTAAGGTTAGGGTTTCTTTCCGTTACGGTTTCTTACGAGTTTGATGACGTGTTAACGTGAGTAGAGTGTCCGATCGTTTCATTACGAGTTTTAAGAGGTTCGGTCGGAAGTCGTTATACACTTGGCACTTGAAGGACTACAAGTTCGACCAAAATCTTTTGTGCCTCCTTGGTCTCTAGTTTAACGGTTGTAGGCGACCTAGTACCTTTTTCGTTCTATCAAGGTCTTTTTGTAGATAAAGACGAAATAACTGATACGGTTTCGGAAACTGACACACCTAGTGTTGTTTGACACCTTTTAAGACTTTCTCTACCCTTATGGTCTGGTGGACTGGACGGAGAACTCTTTAGACATACGTCCAGTCCTTCGTTGTCAATCTTGACCTGTACCTTGTTGTCTGACCAAGGTTTATCCTTTTCCTCAGACAGTTCCGACATATAACAGTGGGACGAATAAATTGAAGATACGTCTCATGTAGTACTCTTTGCGACCCGACCTTCTTTGTCTTCGACCTTAGTTCTAACGGCCCTCTTTATAGTTATTGGAGTCTATACGTCTATTGTGGTGGGAATACCATCTTTCACTTCTCCTTGATTTTTCGAAGAACTACTTTCATTTTCTCCTCTCACTTTTGCAACCGAATTTCGAGTTGTAAGTCTTTTACTTCTAGTACCGTAGGCCAGGGTAGTGAGGTACCCTTTATCTACCTGTTTGTCACCTTTGTCACAGTCTGAAATCAAAAACCCCGAGGTTTAGTGACGTCTACCACTGACGTCGGTACTTTAATTTTCTGTGAATGAGGAACCTTCTTTTCGATACTGGTTGGATCTATGGTATAATTTTTCGTCTCTGTAATGAAACGGCTGATTCAATACAGATCAGTTCCGATACCAAAAAGGTCATCAGTACATGCCTACACTCTTAACCTGACACTTCTTCCGACTCGTGGCTTCTTAACTACGAAAACTTGACACCACAACCTCTTCTGAGAACTGTCAGGGAACCTCACGTTCCTCTAGGTTGGTCAGGTAAGACTTCCTCTAGTTGGGACCCTAAAGACGGCCCCAGGTCGGGGCCACCTAG
Source organism: Capra ibex (assembly GCA_006410555.1). NCBI lineage: Eukaryota > Metazoa > Chordata > Mammalia > Artiodactyla > Bovidae > Capra > Capra ibex. The sequence continues at coordinate 1,948,754 of SJYO01055647.1, forward strand.
GTCCCTTAAGCTTCCACCCCTGCCGCAACCGCAGAAACCTTTTTATGTATAAATTAATGTCTATATATCTCTCTAATCTTTGTCTATCACATCATCCTTCTAATCACCTCTTTTTGTCCGACTTATTGAACCTAATGTACCTTATCTTAGGTACAAGGTCTACCCTTAAGTCGGTCTTTTTGCTCCTCGTTCTTTCTTGTTGTACCCCCATAGTCAGAAAGGTCTTTGACTAGGCTAAAGAAATAAAAACCCAAACGAATATATGGAAAACAATGTGTATCCCTACTTATGTCTCAGTACGCCCCAGTCGTCAGGACTGGAAATAGTTTTAGTCCACGAAGTGTATTTTTACAGAATCCCTAAAATACTAGGAAAGAAAGACTATTGGTTTTTTGAATAAAAAAGGTTCCCACAAAAAAGAATTTGGTCCGTGGTGGGAGGTTTATTTCAATGTAAGGATATCCCACTCCCACATCACTCAATGTTAGTTCTTTCCTTAAATAAATTGGGTTCCAATTGTACTAATTAGAATTTCCAATTATGAATAAAGAGGATATATGAATTTCCAATTACGATAAAGAGGATATACGATCAATATAAGTAATATTTCCGTCCCTTATACCTCTAAATCGTCGTTTGTAGTCGGGTTGTTTACTTTTAGGAAAGTGGTTACGAGGGGAATTCTAGATAAATCAGAATTCTATCACTATTTCAATGCAAAAATGTATTGTTCCTGTGTCACTAAATATTGTTTCATGACACTAGATAATGTTTTCTCTTTTAGGTAATTGAGTTTTTCAGATCATAACGATTGTAGTTTTTGATGATATAAAGGAAAAGATATAAGGTTTATGTAACTAATTATATAAGGGTCCACGGATTCCTATACCTCCGGACCGCCGTTAGTAACTGAGTTGTTCTTCTTTTTCGGGATACGATTAATTCTGAGAGTTTTATGAGGTTTTGAGAGACACGGCAAATACCAATTCTCCATCATTTGTTAGTACACCGTCCTCATACCGATTAGGACACTGTGTTCGATCAGACAGTCGTCTCTCCAAACTGGACTCTGTGGGAACAGGGTGGGTCTCGTCCCTTAATAGCCGTTAATAACTGTGTTGTTTACTTTTTGGGAAGTGGTTATATTAAGGATTGGTTGGGTGATATGATTATTAAAGATTGAGGGGTTTTCTTAAACGGAAATCATTCAGATTTTGTAGGGCACGGAGAGTCTAACCCTCCGACATTTGTTAGTGTACACCGGCCTGCTTGGATATGTCCACCCGATCTATTGGAAGTCTCCTCAGGCATTCGACTTTGTGAGAACAGTGCGGGTCCTTAAAAATAACGGAACCTCGACGTGCAAATGAGGAAGAGGCTCTCTTTGCCAATACCCCCTCTCGGGGGGTATTTCAGTCTCCACATCCACTCTCGTATTTTGTCTGAGACCAAAACCCCATCTACGAGCCCTTGTCCCCTAATGGACTCCGAACTAGTGCGGAAACGCATACGGTTCGGAGGAAGGAGTACTGGAAACGGTACCCACCTCAAGGAGTGGGACCGGTGGTCGTCTAAAGAAACCTTCCTGACTACGATGTCGACTTTGAGGTCATGAAACCGGTGGAGTACGCTTCTCAACTGAGTAACGTTTTCTGAAACTGCGACCCTCTCTAACCCCCCGTCCTCTTCTTCCCCTGTTGACTCCTACTCTACCGACCTACCGTAATGACTGATCTAACTGTGCTCAGACTCACTTGAGGTCCTCAATCACTACCTGTCCCTCCGGACCACACGACGCTAAGTATCCCAGTTTCTCAACCTGTGCTGACTCGCTGACTTGACTTGACTTGACTCGCCTACAACCGTTAAACCAGAGACCAAGGAGACGGAAAAGATTTTGGTCGAACTTGTAGACCTTAAAGTGCCAAGTACATAACGACTTCGGATCGAACCTCTTAAAACTCGTAATGAAATGATCACACACTCTACTTACGTTAACACGTCATCAAACTCGTAAGAAACCGTAACGGAAAGAAACCCTAACCTTACTTTTGACTGGAAAAGGTCAGGATACCGGTGACGACTCAAAAGGTTGAAACGACCGTATGAATCACAGCGTGAAAGTCTTGTAGTAGAAAGTCCTAAACTTTATCGAGTTGACCTTAAGGTAGTGGAGGTGATCGAAACAAACATCACTACGAAAGATTCCGGGTGAACTGAAGTGTAAGGTCCTACAGACCGAGATCCACTCACTAGTGTGGTAGCACTAATAGAACCAGTACTTCCAGAAAAAACATGTCAAGAAGACACATAAGAACGGTGGTGAAGAATTACAGAAGACGGAGACAATCCAGACATGGTAAAGACAGGAAATAACTCGGGTACAAACGTACTTTAGAAGGGAACCATAGAGATTAAAAGAACTTCTCTAGAGATCAGAAAGGGTAAGACAACAAAAGGAGATAAAGAAACGTAACTAACGACTTCTTCCGAAAGAATAGAGAGGAACGATAAGAAACCTTGAGATGTAAGTCTACGGAGATAGAAAGGAAAGGAGGAAACGAAAAGTGAAGTTGGATACACATTTCTAGACCTTAAGGTGAGGGGTTCTCCCGACACACGTACGATCTATCGAAGTCAGAACAGACTGAGTGACACTAGGATACCTGACATCGGGTGGTCCGAGGAGACAGGTACCCTGAGAGGTCCGTTCTTATGACATCGTCCATCGGTAGAGGATGAGATACCCTAGAAGGGTTGGGTCCCTAACCTGGACGTAGAGAATACAGAGGAAGTAACCGTCCGTCCAAGAAATGGTGATCGCGGTGGACCCTCTAGGGGTATTCCCGACGACGACAACGAAAATTCAGCACAGTCAGCACAGCCTGAGACACACTGGGGTATCTGCCGTCGGGTGGTCCGAGGAGGTAGGGACCCTAAGAGGTCCGTTCTTGTGACCTCACCCAACGGTAAAGGAGAAGGTCATGTACTTTCACTTTTCACTTTCACTTCAGCGGATCAGTACAGGCTGAGAAGCACTGGGGTACCTGACGTCGGGTGGTCCGAGGAGACAGGTACCCTAAGAGGTCCGTTCTCATGCCCTCACCCAACGGTAACGGAAGAGGCGGGTATTCCCGATCCAGATACGAAATGTGTCACTGGGGGTTGGGGGTGGGAACGATCGGTTGTGGTCAATGAACGACCTGTAAAGACTTACTTACTTACTTACTTGTAAAGAATTCGAGGATGATACCGAGTCCGAGACCCCTGGGACGCCTCTGGTCAATCTGTCCCTCAAACCAGGGTGCCCTAGACGTCAGGTCACAATTTCACTATTTGTATATTTGTTCTCAGGGAGGTTCTACTCGGAAGACGTAATTCTACCTGAGGGTGGGAAGAGACCCGAAGGGACCACCGAGTCTGTCATTTCTTAGGTGGACTTTATACCCTCTGGACCCAAGCTAGGGACCCAACCCTTCTAGGGGACCTTTCCCCTTACCGTTGGGTGAGATCATAAGAGAGGACCCTTTAGGGTGCCTGTCTCCACCGACTACCCGATGTCAGATATCCCAGTGTTTCTCAACCTGTACTGAGTTCACTGAATCGTGCCTACGTCGGCGAAAATGTTTCCTCCACTGAACACCTGTCTCGATCTTAACCGGGGTCTTGAACCTCCAGTCCCCTTCCCCTTTAAGACCTTCAACACGATTGTATCATTCGTGAGACAAGATTCGATCGTGGATACAAATAAACAGTACTGACCCTCTACCCTCGATAAATTCTAATTCACCACCTCCCTCCTCCAACGAAGGATTTTACGGTCGTGACGTTTTTTGACAATGAACCCTCTTCGACTGACCCAACGACAGTCTTATTTATTACTCCTTATACCCTTCCAGGGGTCTTGTCACGGTTCCAAGTCATTCTCATGTCGTTCGCTTTGAAGTTTTATTGAGGGTAGCGTCCAAAGGGACCATCAGGTCCCCTGTACTCAAGGTTTCGTCCACCACCACCCTCCCGTCCTAGGGTAACGACCCGTTGATCCGGACACATGGTGTTGATGACTTCGGGTGTGCGGGACCTCGGACACGAGGTGTTCTCTTTGGTGACTCTACTCTTCTAGTGAACGATCTCTCTCGGGTGCCCGTCGTTGCTTCCGAGTCCCGTCAGTTTTTCTTTTTTTTTTTCTGGGATACCGTCAAAGGAGAGGTAGAGGTATCGTTAGTAGTAGAGAACTTTGTAGTGGAATTAGTCAGGAGGACGAATATGGGAACGAAGGACTTCTGACAAGAGTTACGACGTCGGTCTCACCGGGGATACTGTCAATATCAGTCTCATACAGGAAGTCGAGTGTTGGAACGTTACCAGAACACTATGGGTTCCATTTTCGGTTTTAGAAACCAGAGGTCCTTGGGTGGACTCGAAGGGGGAGAAGGAAGTAACTGGAGCAGAAGATGAGATCCAGAGTTTACTTTTCTGTGACCGGAGAGTCGATCGAGTGATTGGTGTAGGTTGTGAGAGGACGGAGTCCTGGAATCGTGGACGACAAGGAAGACGGGCCTTTGAAAGGAGGTCCAATGATTCATCGAGTGAGGATGGAGTTCAATAACTATATTATTGGAAAAATTACCCTGGAAGGGACTGTTGGAAAAAGTTTCTCTTTGTGAGGAGGGTACAAAAGATGGGAAGGGACTAAAAAGTATCATGAATAATGGAAAATAATACACTTATAATGAAAAAATACATACTAGGAGTAACCACATCAAAAACTAACATGTATAATATGATACATACTGTAAATATATCACATAAACAACTAACTGGGACGAGGAGGGGTGTGGACAGGGGGTGGGGAATAGAGAACAACTGACTCCCGTCCTTAATGCGAAGCGAGCCACTACACAGACGTTTCAGACGTGTCACGGGCCATGGGTCGTCCACGAGCCATTTATGCCCATCCTGGTTTTTTTCTTTTCTTTTCTTTTTTAGTTAGCTCTTGCTTTCTTGTCTACTTGCTCGGACGCCAGAGATGGAGCGGAAGGCCGGGACCAAATTGGGGAAGCGCGAGGTCCACTCCGACCCCTCGGCTCGTGTTGCGCGGACGCGTCGTGGTGGCCCACCCGCACGCGCCCAACATCAGGGCCTCGTCGCCGTCGTGAGGAAAAGCCCCGCGCCGCGGGCGCCTCCCAATGTAAGCCCTCTCCGCCCCGGAAGTTTCCGGCCCTCGAAACACCCCGCCCCGAGCGACCCTCAGGCCCGCCCCGACGACGAGGCGCACGTCAACGAGGTGCCGGCGGAACGGCGAGTGGGCCCCAGGGCGAGGGGCCGGAGACGGCGGCGGGGGCCGAGCCAGGGGCCGGACTAGGGCCAGAGGGCTCATCGGGGCCGGAAGGGCGGCCGGAAGGGGCGGCGTCGGTACAGGTTTCTTGGCGCTCGGCCCGCCCTCCTCTAGGATCTCACGGTCCACTACACCCTCGGACTGTCGTTCTTCTTGTGCGTCTACCTGGCGAAAGCCCGCCGGCACCCGCGGCGGACGCCGGACCGTGACCCACTCACGCCCCACGCGCAGGGTCCCCCGAGAGGCCGGTGGAGAACCGACCTGGTCCCCGAAAGTCTTTAGCCCGAGGAGGGAACCGGCAGGCTCCCTGGTGAACCGTCTCTCTGACGAGGACCTCAGGGCCCTCGGGGACAAAAGGACCTGCAACCCCAGTCCCGGGTAGAATTAACAACCTTACCGGAGGACTAAAAGTAGAAGGGCGGAGACCCCCAACCTCCTCGGTGACNCCCCCCACCCTGGGGAGGGATCCCCCACCCTGTAGAAGACTGACACCCCAAAACGGGCGCACAGACACGCCCCACAGTGAAGGAGAGAAAAGCTCCCCGGTCAGAGGAGACGTCATAGGTAGAGAGACCATCCCATCGGGGAGACCAGAACCTTGGGGACACCTGACTCTCTAGGGAACAATGCGTAAGGATGGACACTCCTCACGAGGGACCTCAGAACGGGAGGATATGGCCCCCGAAGACAGAGAGACTGGGTCCAGAAGAAACTGGGAATCGAGGAGGGAAGACAACTCCCTACCCAGTGAACCGTCGGTGTAATGGACCACGACTGGGGAGTGCCACGGGGGGGGTGGAGGGGGACGGCGCGGTCCGACTGGGACGATCTCCGGTCGAACCTAAGACCCGTAGCTCCTCTAACTACTACGAGTCCGTCCTCCGACAGAGACCCTAACCCCACCTTGAGGAAGGGAAATACACAAATGTGTGGATCGGGGTTTGGCTTGGATCGGGTCATGGGGGGAAGGTCAAGGGAGGGACAGGAGTCCTCGGTGGACCCACTCTACCGGGAAAAGACTCACTCTTCGAAAGGGGGTCGAGAGGGACCGACAGGTGGATGAAGGACGTAGGAGGGGAGTTGCTAAAAAGTAGAGTAACACTGGGAAAGGGGGAGTAGAGCGGGGAGACGGCCGACGTCCCTGAGGACACAAAGACAACCACCGTAGTGACAGGAGTCCCTCGGGGGGTCCTTACCTCTGAACCCAGCAGACGGAAGGTCGTACCAGGGGAAAGGTGGGGTCACGGGCGTAGAGGAACCCCCGGGACCAAAGGAGAAGGGACTTGGGACCGACCAAAAGGAGAAAGGACGAAGAGAAGGGAAATCATGGACGACGGACGCCCGAAACGGACTCGTCGGAACTTCGCCAGACCAACCGGTGTGGACCCGAGACTCTGAGTGTTACCGAGGAACAACTGGTACCTAAACGTGTAGGACGGTGGACCGTCGAAGGTACAGGAGGTGTCGTGTCACCCGCAGTATCGAAGGTGTCCATCGGGGAAGGGAACGAGTAGGTCGAGGGAGGAAGAGGAACGACGGACGAGGGACCTCTGTCCACACCGAATAATGAGAGATCCGGAAAAAAAGTCCATTATCAACCATTCAATTACACACAACCTAACCCCCTGTCTCAACAAAGAAAAACCAATGTGACGTGCCGAAGACCCTAGAATCAAGGGGGAGGTCCCTAACTTGGACCCGGGAGCCGTCACTCTCGTGTCTCAAGGTTGGTGACCTGGCGGTCCTTTGAGGGACCCCGTGTCTGAACTAAGGGTGGTTCTCGGTCCTCACCTTGGTGTAGAACAAAAACACAAAGACACGGAACTAAGGTACAGAGAAAAAGAAGACGGTCGACAAGAGGGACTGTGAAATGTTTTTACTAAAGTGTCTTCCCGTCAGGACACTCTACGGACTCCGACTCGACAGTGGAGTGACGGCCCTAGGACTTGACCGAGACGGTGAATGATCGACACACCAGTCTCCCTTCAGTGGCCTAGAGGACTCAGAACCAAAGGGAGTAGACATTTTACCCGTATTACTCTCCTGGCTGTAGTAACCCACCCGCACTCACGTTAGTCCGATTCGCGACACGGTGTGGACCGGCCACCCCCACCGACTCGTCTGTAACCGTCCGTGGTCATCGGGGGTCTGACAGACGGGTTGAGGACAGACGGGAAGTTCCGACCCTGACCACCGGACGACCGGTCCCACTTGGACGTCTGAATCAAACCCGAAGAGTGTGACTCAACGTCAGAGGAACTCTCTGACGTATCCTTTTCGTTCTAAAGGTCGAAGAAACCGTTTGGGTGACCGGGCACTACTACCCAAGTACAGGGGTGTCCGCCGTAGTCGACTCGATTCACCCCGAGGAGAGAACCAGGCCCTCACGAAATCTGGAACCAAAGAAAAAGAGAAGGAGGAGAAGATGAGGACTACCAATTGGGTGGGACGAAGAGAGGAAAGGTGTCCGGACCGGGACCTGTAAAACCCGAAACGAAATCCTCGGTTGAGTTTACGACAGAAGAGACTAATAAGAGAAACTGGTGAAAGAAAAAGAGAGAGAGGTTAACGTATATTAAACCTGAAAATTGGACAGAACGGAAAAGCAAATCAACACTCGTACAAAAAAATAAAAACCAGACACTCCGTACACCCTAGAAGCAAAGGACTGGTCCCTAACTCGGACACGGGGGACGTCACCTTCGTACCTCAGCATGGGTGACCTGGTAGTCCCTTAGGGGATAAACACTCGGAAGAATAAACGAATTTGTGTCGTGGGAACTTGAACACAACAGACACGGTAGTCACCACCGACCACACACCGTCCACCCGTCGTGACTCGTTACGAGAACAGACCTACATCCCTCTCTCGTTCCCTACGCAGGAGTGTCCGACCGAGTCGGGATGACGTTGGGACTCTACCCTACTCAACCCCCCGTAAGGGGTCGGGGAGTTCTGGTCACAGTCACCCTCTTAAGATAGGAACACAAAACCTCCCCGTCCCGAAGGGACCTTGATACGTCAGAGAAGGTCCTGGTCTTGGCATCCAACCAACGGAGAGCAGTACCGAAGGTCGTCTCAAGCAGACCCTTAGGTGTCGTACGGGTGGATCTGGAACCCCAGGAGACCCACGTCTGAACCCCCGTCGGACGTCGGGGTTCGGGTCGTGTACACGGACACTGTGAACCGGAACAAACGTTCCGGGGTCCCCCGTATGACGTGCATGGTCGAGAGCCAGTAATCGCCTCCGGTGGTCGAAATACCATGAGCAATGAAAAACGAAAAATATGTCTCGGTAATTTTTTTTTTTTTTTTATATATATATATAAATAAACTGACACGATCCAGAAAAGTCTCTTCCGTTACCGTGGGGTGAGGTCACGAGAACGGACTTTTTAGGGTACCTACCTCCTCGGACCATCCGACGTCAGGTACCCCAGCGATTCTCAGTCCGTGCTGAAGTGAAAGTGAAAAGTGAAAGTACGTAACCTCTTCCTTCACCGTCGGGTGAGGTCATAAGAACGGACCTCTTGGACTCCCTGTCTCCTCGGACCACCCGACGGCAAAGACCCCAGCGTGTCTCAACCTGTGCTGACTTCGCTGAATCGTCGTCGTCGTCGTCGTCCAGAAAATCGACGTCGCGTACCTCAGAAGTAACACACAACGTCGTACACCCTAGATCAAGGGACTGGTCCCCAACTTGGGACGGGGGAACGTAACCCTCGGGTCTCGGAATCGGTGACCTGGTGGTCCCTTCAGGGTCATGTACGAGAAGCCCTCCTGACCCGGTTCACAGAAATGTAGTGTTTGACGTTGAGTAGAGACGCACGGTCGTAGACCCCCTTTTGACCGGTTGTGTTTCTTCCGAACCAGAGGTAAGAGTTTGTCGAGTTCACAGAAACACCCCTCTTCCGAGAGTTTTCCATCGTCGCGACTCGTCACCCACATCCCCGTACACGACGTGTGGAAGACTTGAGGCCCCGATAATCCTACGACGATTTCCCCCGACTGTCCTGGAACTCGACTCTACACTTTCCACATCCGCCCAGTCTTAAGAGTGTCCACCCCTCCTTCTTCGGTCACTTCTTCGGTCAAACATTCGCCCCGAATGTTTGAGTCTCCGGACGTCCCTGGTCCGTCCACTACTCTATAATCAATTGTCACTTACAAATCACTCGGGAAGGATGTGCGGTCCGGAGTAAACCCTTGAAACGTACCTAATTGATTGAATAAGGAGTCATTAGACCGGTCTATCTATCCCGAAAGTAGTTCCAAGAGTCGACTCTTCGACCTCCGAATCTCAGAACCGACTCCAGAGCCTCGTCACTGTCATCCCGACCTCAGTCACGGGACTCGACGCCATAATCCAACGGACAGTGTACACACACTTCCCGGCCCACCCCGCCGACAATGGACAAATCGACAAACAGTGGCACAACACACTGACGACGGACAACGAAGTAACGTTTAGTGGGGTCCTGAATCACTGTCATTTACTGTCATCTGTAAATAATAGAGAGTCAAATGTGCCCGGGCCGAAGACCCTCCCCGAATCGACCTGTCAAGATCGAGACCCAGAGACTTCCGACACAGACGGACAAGAGTAGACTTCCGACCTGGCCCCGACCGTCGGTGTGATAAGTCCCCGACCGGGTGTACCGTCACTCAGTAACGACCAACACCCGTCCTCCGGAGACGACGAACGGTGGATCCGGACGAACTCACAGGAGGGTCGGACCAGTGACCGAAGAACGTCTCGGCCACTAGTACTGTCGTTCTTGACGTCACGGGAATACTGGAAGACTGGGTCGGAGTGTTCCGTGAGCCAGTAAAGGCATTGTCGACCAACCAAGCAACCTAGTCGGACCGAGTCGGCCCCCGTCCCTCCCCTGTGGACAACCGGTCGAGGGTGTTAGTTCGGACAGAAGAACCCTCTTCAGTCTTTAAGACTTAAAGTAAACCTTTAGGTTTAAATCGTAGTCGACGAAGACAAAGAAAGACTCGTAGCACGTCTGACTTACTCTGTACGGACACCAACCAGTGAGTCCACAGACCTAGTATCGGAGACTCGGGTCCAACCCCACATACACACGCTTGTCTTCGGGGCCTCAGGGACGAACTGACCTCTCAACACCTACCACCCTCTCAAACCCGTGTTTGAGGTGGGTGAAAAGGTACCCAGTAACACTTCAACTCTACCGCAACACTGGAGGTCGAGGACCCAGCCGTCCGACCAATGTAAGGAGGTGGGACGATCTACGACAACCCCTACGTCAAACACTACCCGATAGTTCCAGAAGTCCCCTCCGGACGCAAAGTTCGAGGCCGAGGTAGAGAACACAGTCGGACCCGCTCCTCCACCAACCAAACCACGGTCTCGAGAAATGTTAAACACTCCTGGTTCTACTAATTTTTTTTTTTTTCGGACCCTCTCCCTCCTGGACGTCCCGGACAAACAGATCACGACAAAGGGGGTCCGGAGGGTCTCCGAGACGACGACCTCTTCACGGGACCCGGACCGTGACGGAGGGAATTGCCCCTTGTACCGTCGTCCGAGGACGATTGTACACGAAAAAGTAGGGACGGAGGAACAGACTCGAGCACACCACGTCGGTCCTCCGGGCAGAACACAGTGTTCACTACGAGTCCCATTGTTCGAACCCGGGAGGAGAGACTATTCGTGACAAGAATCACGAAAGACACGAAACTGAGTGCGTCAGGAACGTCACTGGGGTGCTATTCATGGTAATAGAATGAACCTTCTCTGTCTCCGGGTCTCTTCTAATTACTGAACCCACTGTAGTCGGTCAAATCTCTCGCCGTCCTGAACGTGGACCCACCAGCCGGGACTTCGGTCACAGACTCGTCGTACGAGAGACGTCAACAGGGACACAGTGTCCACTCCTACGACTCCGAGTCTCTCCACTTCGTCGGTCGGGTTCCAGCGACAGATCATTCACTGTTCTCGACTCCAAGCTTCGGTCAGTAGGTCGGACCGGGACCCCCCGTCCAATTGGGACGTGATATCCTGGACCCCGACAGAGGTCCGTTAAAGGTCTACTGTGAGACCTCTTTGTCAGGGTCTCTCTGTCGCACCGGACAGACTCCAGGGGTTCGTGACACAACTCTCAGTCCCGACGAGGTCCGAGGGTCTACGTTGGTAGGGACCGCAGAAAGGGACACTCGAACTAGCTGGACCTGACACTGAGGACCGAACTCATCTATATCCCGTCCCGAACCCCCTCCAAGAGAACATCCCAGACCTCCTGTCCGTCCGTAGTAACGACCCTGTGGTCGAAGAGAAAGAACTTGAGTCTCGAGATTCCGTGGGGGGAAGGGCAGTAGTGTCGATACGACTGAGAAGGGGGAAACAAGACTAGAGACGACGGTCTCTACGGGGTACCGGACCCGAGAACCGAAGGAGGGACCAGGATCGGGGGACGGGGACGGTAGGACCGAGAGTCGCTAACGAGAGAAGGAGGCCGAGGGTACAGGTCGTACTGGCTCTTGTTTATGACCTACGGCCCTGAAGGGACCACCAGGGTACCGATCCTGACTCGAAGGTTACGTCCCCGGAGTCCAAGCTAGGGACCAGTCCCATGATCTAGGGTGACGGTATTGATTCTAGACCACGTCGGTTTTTTTTTTTTCTTGAGAATTTTTTTTTTAAATGACCTACGGTGTACCTCCTCCCTGTGACGATTCCCGTCCCTAGTGACACAGTAGGAGACTTATGTGGGGGTCACTCCTACTACTTTCGACATCAACACACTACGTCACTCTCTTGAACTGAACAACCAGTCGAAGGACGACTTGACAATAGTAGGGACCCCCGTGACCACCTACTTAAAATTCAGGACGACTTTTGTATGACTCTAATTTTTCCGGGTTCCCCCTGACCTGAACGGGTACCAAGGTCCTAATCTTGGACGACTCTTCTTGAACGGAGGTAAACACATTTTCACCCTCCGTCTCCCTACATAAACGACTGTGTATTTTAGACGTTCCAGTGTGTGTCTTTTTAGAGAAAGTGACCAATGGAGACCTGGTCTTTTCAATCTCCCAACACCCCCATTCTCTCTCCCTCCGAAAAAAAAAGAGAAATTGGTACATTAGAAAATAAATGAAACATTAAAACTTAGGACACTGACATCGTGAATGAGTTTTTAGTCTTATTCATTTATTATGTTTTTTTAGGGGTATTGCAACAGAACCGTACTTCTCAGTAACCGTTCGAAGGTCATGACCTGACTTAAAAGTTTACATAAATCCAAAAGACTCAAACATCCCATATTATTACACAATTCAATGAAAGTCAAGTCAAGTCAAGTCGGTGAGTCAGCACAGACTGAGAAACGCTGGGGTACTTGACGTCGTGCGGTCCGGAGGGACAGGTAGTGGCCGAGGACCTCAAGTGAGTCTGAGCGCAAGTAGCTCAGTCACTACGGTAGGTCGGTAGAGTAGGAGCCAGCAGGGGAAGAAGAGGACGGGGGTTAGGGAGGGTCGTAGTCTCAGAAAAGGTTACTCAGTTGAGAAACGTACTCCACCGGTTTCACAGCACAGGTCAAGAAACACTGAGACACCTGACATCCGACGGTCGAAGGAGACAGGTACCCTAAGAGGTCCGTCCTTATGACCTCACACAACGGTACGGGAGGAGGTCCTTTAGAAGGGCTGGGGCCCTAGTTTACACGTAGAGGTCGTAACCGTCCATCTAAGAAATGGTGATCATGGTGGACCCTTCGGGGATTCATAAAATATGGGCCGGAGTAACTTTAGGAGTATAAACGGGACACTTCGTCCAACAATAATTAGTAAAGGCAAAGTGTCTACCCCTTCGTCTCTGTATCCTGAATGTCTCGAACGGACTTCGGAGTGTCGATTGTTTACCGGCTCGGCCCTAAACTTGGGTCCGGAAGACCCAGGTCTCAGGTACCAGAATCCGTACGACCAATTCTACTTTTTAGTCGACGGAGTAACGACACCAAGAAAATCCCCTGATCGTCACCACCCAAACGAAGTCGTTTCTGATTCCACGGGACGAGAGGGTTCTAGGAAAGAGTAGTCTACAGAAACTTCGGAAGTCTGTGTACATTGAGGTAGAACAGTAGCTTGATTCAAAGGAGGATTCTAAATAGACTCGATATACAGAAAAAAAAGGGGTCTTTTAATACTACTGAACATAGTAACCAGTCAACTCAGCATAAGTCTGAAGACCCGTCTTAAGACCTTTAAGTCACCTTAACAGAAGAGTACGTACATACTACTCCATTCATCTTTAAAGTGAATGCGTAAGAAAAGATGTAACGTTTTACTAATTAAACCCCCCTAACACCAATACTAAGTTCTACTTCACAATTAAACCCCCTTCTGATTTAAGATAGAATAAAATTTAGGAGTGTTGTCACCCTTTTTCAGAAACGGAGTCTCTTAACGACCCCCTAACAAAACCCCAGTTCTTGGAGTACCCATGAGACGTCTGAACCTCGGGAGGTCACTCGTACCTAGGGTCCGGGACAGAACGGTGAGACTCACTAAGATTCTCATCCCGTAGTGAAACAAAAACAAAATTATTTTTAACAATCTCAACACCATTTTATGTGTAGTGTGTTTTAAAAGTTGCTACGATGTACGTAAGTGTATTAACAAAAAATTTGATAGTCAAAACAACAATTGAACCTAAAATAAAAACCGCCACGTCGTACACCCTAGAATCAAGGGACTGGTCCCTAGTTTGGGTAGGGGGGTTGACGTCATCTTCGAGTCAGAATTGGTGACCTGGTGGTCCCTACAAGAATTGGACCTAAAATCTCCTTTTTAGGTTCGAGAAATACGAGTTATTGATAGGTCCCTGACCCTTGAGACAATAAGTCTATTGGTAAACAACCCAACAACCAAAGTAACACTCCACTCGGTAAGACTTTCCAAGTAGACGTCCGTGAACCCCTTCTTTTGGTTCCAAGGTCGGGGACTCATGTCTCCGTCCCTAGGACGAAAGACTTTCGACACCACCCTCCCAGTCCATCCGGGACGTGAAACTGGGGGACCAAAGGTACGAGGACCGTGTGGACCTTGTGACCCACCGACGGTACAGACAGAATAAATGAAAGAGAGTAGTCGTAGAAAGTATTTCATCCCCGAATTATTAACAACTGCCTCATTTAATCACCCCTACCACAAAAGGCAACCGTAATTAAAAAAAATTGTAATCGCTCCTTATTAACGACACATATTAATACATAAAGTTCACATGTACACTACTGAATTATATATATATATAGAGAACACCTTACTAATGGTTCCATTAACTGTGTCAGTAGTGGAGTGTGTCCATGGAAAAAAAAAAGGGAACCACTCTTACGAATTCTAGAAAGTCGTCGACAGTCCATGTGACATGGCCTAAGTAAAGATAAAAGTGAAAGGTCTGAAACCCGGTCCAGTCGCAAGACAGGTATTTTGCTAGATCACAGCGAACCCGACCAACCAATCAACCGAAGGACCCTACGTCTCAGGGAGCACGCGTAGGAACCACAATGGGAGAGCACGTACACACAGAACCAAACGACAACAGGGAGATCCAGCACCTGTGAAGGTTTCCCTAGCGGCTACACGGACTCACCAAGTTTCCGTCAGCGGAGTTGATACGTCTTTTGGAGGACGTTGTGTTTCTTTTGCTGGCTCACCGGGAAATGCAGCGTGCACTCAGGGTCGTTGACGAGTCCAAAAGGAGAGAATCACACACAAAAAACAAAATTATAAAACCGACGTGGTCCACCGTAATCTCTAGAATCAAGGACCTGGTCCCCAACTTGGGACCGGGAGACGGGACCTTCACACCTCAAGATTGGTGACCTGACCGTCCCTTCAGGGCCAAGACTTCGTAAGTCTTAGACTATAGAATAAAGGTTTGTTATAGAACCCTGGAAACCCAAAATACACACACACACACACACATGTGCACACACTACTCTTGTATTTTATCATTGAAGTGGTAGAATAGGTAAAAAACTCACAGGTCAAGTCACCACAATTTATATAAGTGTAACGGTACGTCATTTAGAGACCTTGAAAGAGTGACTCTGAGACATGGGTGAGTTGTAACTAAAGGGGAAAAGGAGGGGGTCGGGAACCTTTCAATATATATAATTTTTTTAGTGTTGGGCTAGTTTTCTTAAGAAGTGAAATATCTTCGTAACGGTTATAATTTTTTTCTTTAAAAATTTACCGTCTAAGACTCGTACACAGAGCCTCCACGGGAAAGGGTGTCGGAAAGAGAAGGCATTGCAACCCGTGTAGACGTAGAACGAAACGTAGGAGACGTAGACACATCGCAGAGGGTCCGTACAAAAGATTGGACATAAACATGTCCACACTCAAAGTTGGTACAGACACTGAGTCTTAGAGAGAGAGAAAAAACTTTTTAAATAAAACAAAAAACCAACACACGTCACACCCTAGAATCAAGGGATTGGTCCCTAGTCGGGGTTCGGGGGACGTCACCTTCGTATCTCGGGATTGGTCACCTGGTGGTACCTTAAGGGATCTTAGAAAGAAACAAAAAAATTTGATTTTTTTATAAAAAAAATGGTACAGCTCAACCAAAGACTTTATGTTGTTGTGTTTAGTCGGTACTAAGATGTATGTAGGGGAAGGAAGGAACGGAGGGAGGGGAAGGGGGTAGGGTAGGGAGGTCCAGCAGTGTCACGGTCTGACCGGAGGCACACGATGTGTCAGTGAAGAGTGGTCGACAGGTAGAATGTGGGCTATCACGTATATACAACTACGACGGAAGAGGTAAGCGGAGTGCGAGAGCGAAGGGGCGACACAGGTGTTCAGGTAAGAGACGTAAACGTAGAGGAAAGGAAGGGACGTTTATCCAAGTAGCTATGGTAAAAAGATCTAAGGCAGACATACATAATTATATCATACAAACAAAAAGAAAAAGACTGAATAAAGTGTTACACATTGTCCGAGATCCAAGTAGGTGGAGTGACCTTGGCTGAGATTAAACAAGAAAAAATACCGTCTCGTTATAAAATAACACATATGCATGGTGTAGAAGAAATATGTAAGTGCTCAGCTACCTGTAGATCGAACGAAGGTACAGGACCGATAACACTTACCACGATGATTCGTGTAACCCCACGTACACAGAAAAAGCTTCTAGTCTCGGAGAGAAAGCTCCTGTCAGGTACCTACTGGATAGGGAGACGAGAAGGGTCCCCTTCCGTTCCTCCTCTAACGCTTCCACTGAAAACTTCTCAACGCCGTTGTCCACCGGAACAAACGTCGTCGCTACTCCTTCTACCCGCACTCCTCTCCTCTGGCCCAGCAACCACCCATAAAGACCGAGGACAGTGAGACCCTTGTCCCCTCACCGACCCTTCTTTACGCCACCTCAACCCAGTCCAACGGGTACCGGAACACAAATGCACACGACGTGTTTGATCTGGTCCTTCCTACTAGTGACTTTCATACCGGACCACCCTCACTCGACACGACACTCCCAGGAGTCGAGAGTCGGGGTCGTACTCGCACAGAAGTACGACTCACCCTCGGTCACAAGTGCCGATACATAAAAAAAATTACTTTGTACCAGGAAAAAAATTTTCTTTAAAAAATAAATACTCTGACACGGGTGAGAATCAACACTACGTATCCTAGAAATCAACATCGCATATTTGAGAATGAACACCGTACACCTTAGATCAAGGGATTGGTCCCTGACTTGGACCCGGGGGACGAAACCCTCGTGACTCAGAATCGGTGACCTGACGGTCCCTCCAAGGTTTTACATCAGGACTTTACTTTGTGTTCGGTCTCTCAAGTAGTCAACGCACGTACGAGTCAGTACAGACTGAGAGACGTTGGGGTACCTGACATCGGACGGTCCGAGGAGACAGATACCCTAAGAGGTCCGTTTTTAAAACCTCATCCAACGGTAAAGGAAGAGGTCCCCTAGAAGCACTGAGTCCCTAGCTTGGACTCAGAGTACACAGGAAGTAACCGTAAACCCAAGAAATGGTGACTGAGAAGGTTCCGACCCTTTTCGACCGACGACGTAAAAGACGCAGACGGGTGGAGGTTGCGTGACCAAAAGCCTCCTTAAAGCCTCCCATCAAAGGTCCGACACTAAAGGCGACGAACATAACTGTACTGACATCTGACTAAGGCTTTTGGGTCGTCTCCCTCAAAATAGTCACCTCTGAGTGGACTGTCTAAAGGAGACGGCGTGTCTACAGTGCCCACCACGGCGGTTGGACGAGCAAAGGGTCTACTTTTTGACTCCACGTCCCTTCTTTTAAGTGGTTAAGTAAAAAAAAAATTACACCTTTCTTAAAGTAATATTTTTGACCAACAACTAAATTTACTCTCCCGAAGGGTCCACCACGATCACCATTTCTTGAGTAGACGGTAACATCCTCTACGTTCTCTGAGTCCAAATTAGGGGCCCTCTTCCTTTGCCGTTGGACGAGGTCATAAGAACGGACCTCTTAGGGTACATGTCTCCCCGGACCTCCCGATATCAGGTAATCCCAACGTTTCTCAGTCTGTGTTGACTTCACTGAATCGTACGTACGTACGTCTGTCGAAGTCAAGTGTTCCAACAATTGTATTTCATACACTTTTATGAACCGGAGACCTCTAATAAAATTTATTCCTCAATTGAAAATAAAAAAATAAAAACCCGGTACGACGAACACCCAAGAATCTAGGGACTGGTCCCGAACTTGAACCCGGGAGTCGTCGTTTTCGCACCTCAGGATTGACGATCTGGCGGTACCTTTAGGGGCTCAATGAATTATTACTCTGTACTTTAAAGTACCGGTCCTGTAGAGTAGTGTCTAGACAATTTGTTAGCTAACATTGACAAACCACGATGTCGTATCCTCGTCCTGGGGACCCGGGGTCGAAGGAGTACGGTCCGCCCACCGGTGTGACAGGGACCCCTAAGGGTGGTCCCAAAAGAGTGAGTCGCACCGAAGAGGGTACATCAGGAAGGACCACTCTTAAACAAATCGTCGAAGCTCCCATGGTCCGAGGGACCTCAGTCCACCGAAAGAAAAACATGAACCACGACGGAAACCCGGACACCCAAACTTGCTCTTGAAGGAGGAGGGGACCTGGAGCTCAAAGAAGTAGAAATTTATCCCGCCGTCTCTCCGACTGGACTGATCAACATGTCTCACAGAGCACCCACCTCTTCAGTCCACACGGAAGAGTCAGGACGGGTAGGAGGTCGTAGGGCCCACCCCGGTCATTGCTCCTCCGCAGGTCCCTGTTAAAGGTCAACTGTCGGTCGACCCCAAGAAACACGAAAAACGACACTACGACCCCAGTCGCAAATTCAGCAAGGAAGGTCCTAGTCTGTAGTCTAGAGTAAGAATTTGGTTTTCTCTCTCGAAGAGACAGGAGACCGGTGTGCCGGTGTGCCGCAACGAGTTCCGTGGTTGGGGGTACCGTAACTCCCACAGACAGGGGACGAGGCTTCGAGTGATCGAGGACGACGGGGGGTCCCCGTCCAGACGTGTCCGGAACGTAAGAACGAAGGAAGGGACGGAGGAGTGTGGGAGTGGAAAGGAGTCACGAAGGGACTGACGACAGGAGGCTTCACAGGTCGTCTAGGAAACACCCCTCGGTCGGAGGAGGGTGACCGGACATTGAAATGGACGTTTATCACAGTGAGTCCCTTCGGGGGACCAACGGGGGCAACCTGGGAGTCCTCAGTGAGTCCCTTCGGAGACCCAACGGGGGTAACCTAGGAGACAGCCGTAGAGTAGGAGACAGAAGTCTCTTACACAGTAACCATAACCCAACCGGTTTGTCGAATGTCTTTTTGGGTTTGCTTGAAAAACCGGTTGGGTTCATTAAAAGACAAGCCAAAAACACTCATAAGCTAGTAGTCAGAGGAGACAAACCGAGATTTCAGGTGCTCCGGACCCCCCCCGCAGGTCGACACTCCGACGGGAGGGACGGGGGTTCCCAGTACCCTGGTCCTGGTGTCCGGTCCCACAGTCGTCCTCTTCGGTGACCCGTACAACCATATTGGCAATGGGTAGAGGGGAGAGGGCCCCCAGAGTGACTTTCAACCGCGAACCGTACACAAACGTCTCTCCCACTGGAATGGGACCCCATTCGGCACACTTTCCCGACCTGGGACTCTGAGGAAGAGTCTACCTCGGCCCACACGTCACTCGTGAGTGATTCACAATCGACTGACCCGGACAGAGTCGGGACCTACCTCAAAAGGGGACATCTAGGTTCCCGAGCGGGACCAAGTGACCCCAGAGACGGGTCTCCGGCCGGGACGGGAGGACACGTCTTTAGGTGACGGTGAGAGAGACGTGGAGTAAACGTCAACAGCGAAATGACCGAGGGACTTTAGTGCCCTAATAAACACACACACACGTGCACAGACAGACAGCCAGGAGGAGGCCCTGATCTCCTGCGCCGAAACAGAAGACAAGTGCCGGGGTGGAGTCAGGTGCCCCCCGGACCGTGTGTCACCACATCTTACTCATTAAATAACCTACTGACGCACTCTCATGACCCAGTCTCGTCCGTAAAACACCAACTTTGGTGTTATAGAACCCAAAAAGAGAGAGATCAAATTAGACGGATCTTTTCCTTGAGTTCTCCGAGAAGCTGGAGGTCACTAAAAAGAAGGGAGGATAAAAATATTTTTTTTATTTAGAGGGAAACTTCCTTTGTGAAGACTCTTCCTCTTTGTTTTTTGTCCCATATACCCCCGTGGAGAACCGGTACGTAAAAAACCCCTGCGGACGAGGGAACAAGAACCGAGGAGTTGTAGTCCGACCAGGACCCACCGTGGGGTGGGGGGAGTCGGTGGGGCGAAGAACTCACAGCGTCGATCTCATGACTAAACTGGTCCACTGTCAATGGTCCTGACCCCTGACACGAAGGGTCTTCGCTCACACTCCTTCGGAGTCACGTCTCCCCGAACGCACCCCTTTAGCAACCTCTCGAAACGCCTATTTCAATCTCGACGAGTGCTGAGAAGGAGTAGACACCTAACCCATAGAGGACCGGTACACAGTCTCGGTCGTCCCAGTGTGTTGGAGGGACCCACCACTCAGAGCGGGACGGAGTCCGGCACCGTGCCACCTCTGTGCAGTCAACGTAAGTGTCGGTCGAGAAAGGAGTCGTCGTCTACGGACAGTTGCCCAGACGGTACACGGTCCCGACCCACCTCGGACCCACGACTCACTCGCTACATCCCGAGTACAGGGACCCTGTGGGTCGGACCCTCCACGCCACTTACGTATCTTTGCCTTCAAGGGTGGTGACAACAGTTTGTCCGTTAAGTCTCGACGCCCTCCTCCTCGTCCCTTTCTCGACAGGTCCTGCGGACCCCACGACTTCGTCTCTCCCAAAAACATACTGGTCCCTCGACACGAGCCCCCTCCGGGACCGGGAAGACGAGGACCGACGAAACACGTGTCTAGGAAAGGAGACCTCGTAAATTCTGTTAGACAAATTAGCTAGTATCAGAGAAACCGATATTTCCAAGAGACGGAGATAATGACATCTTCGGATCGGAGGACGAACTTCTGCCCGGACTCGGGGAAAGTCCGAACATATACAGAGACGAGACAGAAGTAAGGGGATGTCGGAGAGGAGAGGAGGGAGGTAGGTTTGTAGGTGGATGGTCGGCCGGTGTCTCGGAACTAGACGTCCCACACTGTCTTCCGTAAACCATTTGATCTCTCGTTCTGTCAGTTTCAGGGTCGGGAGCGTTCTCTTGGTCAATATTCAACGGTCAATCCTAAAAGGAATCCACTAATAATACCATTTAGACCACTCCCTCTTTATACCGTACGAAATACCCACTGACCGGTCCCGTGGACTCAAGTACCTCACGGGAACCTCTTCCGAATGGACTCCTTCAAAGCAAACGTAAGTCGCGACTCCCTACGCACGCACGGGTCATCCCTCCCGACCACACCCACCCTCACAAATCTGTCGAGTACGGTGGATACGATTCCGGGACTCCGTCGTCCGCGGAGTTCGTTGACTTCTTGACTTCCGTCTGATAATACTGACTCGGGTCTCACTCACGGTCTCGCCTCCCTCTTCTCTGGTCCGGCCTAGAACATCCCCAGTGACTAGGCTCACCCAACCTCCCCCACTACCGTCCTTCGCCAGTCCGACCGTCGTCCACTAACGTCGTAGGCTCGTCCTCGACAGGTCCACCCACCCCACCCGGACCGGGATGAGACACTCGGCAAGTGTCGGTCGGGGAGAGGGGTGAGGGCGGACCGAGACCCTCGACGAAAACTTCAGACGTAGGAGTGTGGGACTGGTTCGCAAGAGGGACACAGGAGAGGTGTCCGATGAACGGGTTGTCGCGCGTACGACACCTCCGGTACGACCGCCGACGCTCGTAACCCCGGTAGACCTCAAGGTGCAGGGGTCTGAAGCCGCACTTACACTCAGCCCCAGGGGAGTTCACGGGACTTACACGACGGGGACGTCCCCTAGTAAGGAACACTAAAGACGGACTATATGACCCAGTCCCACACCCGTCGACGTCCCACCCTGGTCGTTCTACCCCTCCTTTTGCCGAAATGATACTGAAGGACAGAGGGGTCGGTTACTGAACACTAGGTACCCTCTCCTCCTCGGTCTTCCTCGAATTACAAAAAAATTTAATTAATTAATTGAATGAAAACCGGCACGACCCAGAAGTAACGGTGAGAACTCGAAAGAGATCAACACCGCTCGGTCCCGACGAGGAGACAACCGTCACGTGTCCAAAGAGTAACGTTATCGAAGAGAACAACGTCTCATCCCCGAGGTCCCACACACCCGAGTTATCGACTCCACGTACTCGATTCGACGAGGCGTCGTACTCCCTAGAAGGACCCGGTCCCTAACTTGGACACTGGGGACGTAATCGTCCACCTCAGAATTGGTGACCCGGTAGTCCTCTCAGGTCTCGGTTTAGAAGAGAATTCGGATGTTCATTTACTAAGAAGGAAGGAAAGAAATTATAAGGAGTGCAGGTCGGTACACATAACCGATGTAATCACACAATGTACACTACCCGTCACAAGACTCGTAAGTCATTCTTCACGGGCCGGTGACGGGACCACTGAAGTACGGGTGTACTTCAAAAGACTACAAATAGGAGACGTCTGACAAAAGGTCTAAACAAGTGTCTTCAAGGAGGTTCCGGAGGTTGTAACGGTAAAGACTAGAGAAAAATTTTTCATAAAAATTTTAATAAATACAAACTGACACGACCCAGAAGTAACGATGTACTCCCGAAAGACATCAACGTCACTCACCTCCGGTGAGAACCAACGACACTCGTCCGAAGAGTAAAACCACCGAGGAGAATAACATCTCGCACCCGAGATCCACGTGTCCGGGTTATCAACACCCGCGCACCCGAAGCAACCAGACACCACACCCCCTAAAAGTGTCTGGTCCCTCGTTTAGCCACAGGGGACGCAATGTTCCGCCTAAGAATTGGTGACCCGGTGGTCCCTTCGGGAGTAGAGAATGAAACTCAGACTCGAAACGTGGGACACACCCTCACCCAACTCGGAAAAATAAAGGAATTTGGACCTCCCATGGTCCCTGGTTCTACGTGGTCGACATGTCACTGGGTCCGTTCCCGTCCTTCGACTCGGGGTGTACCCCTTCCTTCTTTGTCACCTCGTCCTGAAGACCCTGAGATGAAGGGCTAGTCCCTGGAGAAGACCAACGTCTCGGAACCCCGACTCCCTGGGAGTCCTCGGTACTCATGTCAGGGGACAATCTCCTGTGTCACCCGTAGAAGGCTCTGACGAGAAGAAAACGGGACCCGAACCGGGGTCGAGACCCGTAGGTAGTCTCGTCGGGTCCCCGGTTCCCGACCGGACCGAAACGACGGACACGTAGGGACCCGCTCAACAAATAGGAGTACACACTCCGTCCCCGTCACCTTTCTCTCTCAGAGTACTTTGTTTACATCTGGCACACCCGGACACTAACCGCACCCTCCCAACTATGTGAACCTGATATCTACGTCACTACCTCGAAAAGGTCGGAGTGAGACACTGGGTACACGGACCACGTACCCGGTCCGTAAAACCCACACTCGAACTGTGGCTACAGACAGGACTCCGAGCGAGAAGACCTTTTCTAAAGTGTCATAAAGAATAAAAGGGGTCGTGGTGTGTCTCCTCCCTATCTGCACCGAGACAGTGTACCTCCGGACCTCGTCACTTCACTAACCGGCTCCGCTCAGGACCGGGGTACCCCACTCCTGACTCGGGACGACTCAAGTCCCTCTCCCACCAGTAGAGCCGGGAGTAACGACCACCGGCACTAACACGGAGGACCCCGAAACGACCCGGAGACGGTCTAGCGGAGGGAAGTCCTGGCTGAACTCTAACTTCGAGGCCCCACTGAAGAACTAGGAGTTCCGGGAGGCACTCCGGTGCACACGAACCCTGACCCGGTAGGAACACCCTCGGTCAGGGACCCGTGACAACAGGAACCTAGATAATCGTCGGGAACTCGACACAACGGGCCTTCACCACTTCCACGGAGCCCAACCTCTTCGATGCTACGTACGTCCAATGGCCGTCCGTCCGAGGACGGACCCAAACTCAGCCCGAGACGACGAAGGACCAAGGGTAAGGACCCCCGTGTGGCGTCCTCCGAACACTCCTGTCGTCGTCGGGGGCTCGAGTCATTTACAGTCTACAAGGACTACACCCTAGACCAAGGAACTGGTCCCTAACTTGGGTCCGGGGGACGTACCACTCACGTCCCAGGATCCGTGGCCTGGAAGTCGCTTCAGGTCTCCCCACCCACAAAAACTCACTTAACCTTGGACATTCGTCAACATTTCTACAACCGTCTCGAGACACACCGTCCTCCCCACACCGACACCGGAAGATCTCGGACTGACTTCGAGCACGGACTCCCGCAGTGTTCGAAGTCTCTCATCTCCCGGACTCAACCGGAGACCACCGTCGAGAGTCGGAGGTCCACGTCCCGCCCCTCCGTAATCCCCTGTCCAGTGGAGCGTGAACAAACATCGTAGTCGTCGACCGGGACTGGGGCACGGACAAGAGTACTCAGACGAGACACACCTTACAGTGGTGGTATCCGGTGAGACCGGCTGAGACCAGGCTCCAGGACATCATATCTCCTGCATCGGGCACCCATGGCGACCTCCCGCAGGGTCCGTAAGGAAGGGACCCAACTCCGACCAAACCAAAAGACTGCACCGCCGACAGCAGTGTGCGTGCACGCGTGATCTACCGTCGCACCGAGACGAGACTGGGGCTGGAAGGTGCTTTTGGAAGTCCCTTTAGAAACGGTACGTTGCCGGACTCAGACCCCTCTCGGGAGGTAAGGTAGTCTTTTACTGTCCCGGTTTATAGAAAGATTCTACGAAGTGAAACGGGACTCAAGACTCTCCACCAGGAGTAAAACGACTCGGGGACCACATCTCGGTCTCCGTCTACCAGTATACATGTCAGAAGTCCTCACTCACAACTCGTCGACTGTCAAGTACATAGTCGGACCACTGAAGTCCCACGGGGTCGACGACCATGGTGGAGAATCGAGGGTTCCCACTCGGGACACAGGCCCTTCGGGACCAGACTCATTGGACCTGGTATCGTGAACGAGTACACCCATAACTATGGGCACCCGAAGGGACCACCGAGTCTGTCATTTCTTATATGGACATTACGCCCTCTGGACCCAAGCTAGGGACCGACCCAACCCTACTAGGGGACCTCCTCCCACACCTCTGGGTGAGGTCATAAGAACGGACCTCTTAGGGGTACCTGTCTCCTCGGACCACCCAATGTCAGGTACCCCAACGTTTCTCAGTCTGTCCTGACTCGTTGATTTGTGTTGTTCCTGGACCATCTTTCGTCACTGGGGTCTCGGAGTTCATAGAAGAGACAAGAGAAGGTCATCGATTTTGGTCGGCCTTTGGGACTCTCAATTACTATTCTACCCCGGACCCCACCCTTTCCCCTCAGGATACCCGGATACTGCCGGGAGAAGTCGTCACACGTTTAGAAATGAATTTTTTCTCGGAGGACCCCTGAAGGGACCACCAGGTCACCGATTCTCACACGAGGGTCCCGCCTCCCGGGCTCAAACTAGGGACCCGTCACCGTGGGGTGAGGTCATGAGAACGGACCTTTTAGGGTACCTGCCTCCTCGGACCTTCCGACGTCAGGTACCCCAGCGACTCTCAGCCCGTGCTTACTCACTGAAGTGAAAGTGAAAAGTGACAGTACGTGACCTCTTCCTTTACCGTTGGGTGAGGTCACAAGAACGGACCTCTTAGGGTCCCTACCCCGTCGGACCACCCGACGGCAGATACCCCAACGTGTCTCAGCCTGTGCTGACTTCACTGAATCGTCGTCGTCGTCCCTTGATCTGGGGTGTACGACATCGATTTCTAGGACGTACAGAATTGATTCTGGGCTACGCCGGTTTATTTACTTTTTCTCCGATGACAAGAGTTAAAGACCGTAGTGGTATAAATCTACCAGGAGGGTCACAGTCATTTCCCAGGCAAAGACTTTAAACGTCACTTCATGTTTACAGAAAGGATGAAACTGAGTAAAAGACAACGTCTAGTGACTTTTAGACATATTATTTCCCTTTTAACAGTGAGAGAACGTTTACGACTAAAATTGAAAAATAAAAACACTGCCCCAATACAACAATCACTGATACTTCATCAAAGATCAGGACACCGTGTGCGTACCCCCTATCAATGACCCGTCAAATGTCCATACCCCCGTCCCAGACGTATATACACCTGAGAGGACAGGTGCCTACTTAAAAGGAACGGATCGGTCCGACCACTACTATCCTGGGGGAGACAACGGTTCGACACACGGACAGACGCACCCGACAAGACCCCGTCCCACCGCTACGACGAAAACGAGTTCCTACGACCCCCGGTAAGGAATGAAGGGAACTGTGGGGAATCGAGACCAGACGGGAGGGGGACGGGTAGTGGAGTGGGAAGGAGGGTAGGAAAGGTGAAGAGGGTGGGAGAGACGAACCTATGGGGGGTGTCACCCGAGTCCCTGTAGAGGTCCACCCACCCTACGAACAAGAAGTCCAGGAGTTGTAAGGTCGGAGTGGTTCTGGAGGTCCAGGACACACACAACTGTAAACCAAAAAGGCAACACAGTGACAAATGGAAACTTACCCACCGAAAAAGTCGCTGTGACCCCATCAGGTTAGAAACTATAGGTACGTAGGTTCTCGGTCCGGTCATCGAACAGCGGGAGGGAGAATGTCTTACGAAAGTCCAACGACGCACACACATACACACATGGACACGTGTGTGAATGCACGTACTTGTATTTATCCTCTCGAGAAGAGTGAGACCCACCGTCAGGTACACTAGGTCGTGACCGGGTCGACAACCAATGTCGTGACCCAACCAACGATTCGCGGGATAGTCCAGTCGACGTGCTAGTGTCCACACAAGCAAAGTAACACTGTACTCTCGTCAGTGCTGACTCGTGGGGAGAGGACCTGACCTTATCCGGTCGTCGACCAAAGACTACGAGTCTCTAGGGTCGAACTGGGTGGTCCTTGGAGTGGTGGTACAGTACCCCAGAGACTCAGACAGGTACCACGGGACAAGACTGGGGACCAGGACTTTGTGAACACCAGAAACGACAGACGAGAAAGAGAGACACTGGTTCCCAGTGAAGGCACTACAGCCTCGAAGTCCAGTGACGAGAGACTAGGAAGATGGACACACCCGATCAGGTGGTCTTCCTACGATCCACAGTACCTCTTTCAAGACGGAGGAAGGTCCCGAGGACAGACCGGGGTAGGACGAGGAGGGACCGGGGTCTGAAAGATCTTCAAGAAAGGAAAGGGACCCGACCGAGGGGGACGGGGCCCGAGAAGAGCACCGTGGAAGTCGAGTCGTGCCGGCGAGGGGAAGGCGGACTGACGCTTCGGACGAGGGGACTACGGAGACTCGCCTCCACGAGAGACCTCCGCAGGACCCTACGAGACCGACACCAAGAACGAAGGAGGGGGATAAGTCAGACACCCCTGGGGTCGGGACCGAGAGACGACGACGGGCTACCGAAAGGACAGGGTTCCCAGTCAGAAAGGAATCATCTCCGTAACGGCACCAATTCTCGTGGTCGGGGGCACCGTCTACCTCGTCGGACGTTGGGGTTGAGACGGCGACCGTCCAACACTTCGAAACCCGTTTACTACGACCAGGACGGAATCGTTCCTACATCTCCACTAGTGTCGGGGTCGGGCGACGACCACTGCCCTTCAGTCTACGCACTCACGGACGGTGGTCGACCTTTCCACCTACAACTTACGAGTCATGTACATCTACAAAAGTAACCGTTTTTAAAAGAAGGGTCGAATTCACTCCTGAGAGGTGGGGAGAATTTTGGGACCCCAGGTCCTTATAACAAATAAAACGATACACCTCGAACGACGACAAAAGAGAGAGAGAGTAAAAAAAGGTACGGGACGAACCGTACACCCTAGAATCATGGGCTGGTCCCTAACTTAGGGGACATCATCTTCACGTCCCAGACGACCCGGTGGTCCCTTCACGGCGAGACACCTCAAACACGTACCGGCGGAACGGACTGGGTCAAGACAACCAAGCGGACCACCAAGAGTGACCGGAAAAAGTCGTATCGGTAAAGATAACGGACGAAGAGCCGAGGAAAGACGGTCGAGGACCGAACCGACCTTGAGGTCCTGTGGCACCGTCAGACCCGTGTCTTCGACCAAAGACGAAAAACGGTCCTACGAAAAAAAAAAAACTGGTACGACGCCGTAAGACCTAGAGTCAAGGGTTGGTCCCTGACTGGGACCCGGGGGACGTCACCTTCACACCTCAGGATTTGACCTGACGGACCCTACAGGATGGTCCTAAGAGGAGGTAGTTCTCGTTACATAAACGGTATCTAAAGCCACTCTGTGACAGACAGTCACTCCTTCACAGGTCAAATCATTTCGAAAAACACTCCTTCGAAAGGGGGAAATTTAGACAATCACATCATTTAATGTAACCAGACATTAGAAAAAAAGACAAACGAACAAGAAACAGTAAAAGACAGAAGACCTTACCAAACATATTTCCCTTACAAGACCATGAATTCCTACTCCACTGTGGACGGGTGTCGAGACAGGGAGGGCCCACAGACCACGAATTCCTACCCCGCTGTGGACGGGCGTCGAGACAGGGAGGGACCACAGACACAAGTCTCCACCTGGAAACTGACGAAAAAGAGGGTACCAATAACAGAGAAACCCACAAGACGACGAAGAACCTAGTAAAAAACTATTTAAATACAGAAGAACCCCTTAGTAGGTGAAGTAGACCGAAAACCGTTAAACAATTGTTGTGACTTGTATCACGAAACAGTAACTAATTAGAAAGACATCATTTCACACTAAAGACTGAAACCTACCAACATCCGGAATCAGATAGGTAAACATTACACCCCTATTATTACGACACAGTCCCGTGACTTACTCACTTATAATCATATTTCACGGGTCCTGTCACAGACTATGCACTATTCATGGCACATTCACAATCGATCTTTATAATAGACAGAACTAGTGTAAACAGTTCTCCGAACAAAATAACTAGAAGAACCTTCTTTCTAAAACCAAAATAACTAGTTTAGGTAGTTATTAAAAAGGAATACCGAAATAAGGAAGGAAAGAAGAGGGAAAAACAAAAGGACCGAGGGATTTCCTACTCGAATCAAGTGACTTTCGTTAACCTTTAATCTTTGTCATTGTAAATTAACGAAACGATGAAAAGACGGTCTATCTAACATACAAGATTCCTGTTCCTTGAGACGAACGGACCGTGACACAGAACTTTTACCTACTGTAACTTCCATCTTAGAGTCAAGAAGTGAGACATCAAGTCTCTCAGTGTTTAAAATAGTACGTAATCTTAGTAGACTCCCCGAATACTTTCGGGTCTAACGGTCCGGTGGAGGTGTGACAACAATGGTTCTGGTAAGGATCCCAGGGACCAAAGGGGAACAGAATTCGTACACGAAACGACTGAGGACCTTTTGAGACTCTTCGTCGCGGACCGGGTGAGGTCCGGTCAATTAATCAATGGACCACTCAAATTAATTAGTAGGACGGTGTCCACCGGACATAGGACGTCGGTCCCACCTCTGGGACAGGTAGTCTAGGAGTGTGTCTTCAAGACTGTAGGGACCTCATCGGGGTCCGTAACTGGAACTCGACGATGTAACCCGAATGTACACTCCCTGGTCCTTACGACCAGGTCCTCAGGCCTCAGGTCACTACGGAAGGGTCTGCGACAAAAACACTCACTTCTACCGAGACGGTATCAGACTTAAACCGTCCGACCTTCCCTTCGACCTCCCCTCTGACACTCTCGAACATGGACAGTGGGAGTCCCGACGCACGTGCAACATAGTCACACAGAGCTCCGATGTGGACGGTCACAACACACACGTACTCTCCACACGGAAGAGAGTCACTCTTCCTACACGAACTCCCCCTACCACTAAGGTATACACCACATTTGTCTGACGACCCACACTTCTCGGACGAAAAAGTTTACCCGACCAAATGCTCACATGTACAATTACCCAAATAGGTAAACGAACCGTTTTTCACAGTAAACCTCCTAAGTCCATGGAGACAGTAACTTCTAGTTTCCTCTTGGTTTGACACCCTACTGAAACGTATGTCTCGAAGGAAAACCCTTCCACTCGGAAGGGAATGCATGCGGTCTCCTCGGCACAACCTTCCAAGAAAGACATTTCACCCCTTGGTAAAACCACTACGTTTGTGGTACGACAAAAGGGTAAACTATCTGAGTCACACAGACACTCAGGTAGACCACAAAGAAACGTAACTACGAAAGACACTTCACTACAGGACAGAGCCCACGCACAGACCAAACGAACCGACAGAAAGAACCGGAGGTCCACTGTCCTTACGTCCCTGTACCGACCGTACCAGCAGTACGAGGCAAAAGAAAGGGACTTCTATGTAGTCAGAGTACCCGATGACCCTCTAAAACGGAAAACCTACTCGTTGTTGCTACAAAGGAACTCGTTATTACTACAAAGAAAAACGTCCCCACCCCACCCTATCCCCAACACGATGAGTCTGAGTCTTCAAACGTCGCCCACCAGAATCGACGGGGCTCCGTTCACTCTAGAATCCAGTAATCAAGCCAAGTCAAGTCAGCGAGTCAGCACAGGTTGAGAAACGCTGGGGTACCTGACGTCGTGCGGTCCGGAGGGACAGGTAGTGGTTGAGGGTCTCAAATGAGTTTGAGTACAGGTAACTCAACCACTACGATAGGTTGGTAGAGTAGGAGACAGCAGGGGAAGAGCATTGGTCCTTGGTATAAGCGGAGAGGACGTAACCTCCCGCCTAAGACTTGGGGACCTGGAGACGTTGTTACTGAGAGAGGAAGATGGGGTCCCGCAAGACCTGGCCAAAAGAGTCTAGGTCGGTTTCGAGTAGAAGAGGCACCTCCGGCAGCACATGTTGCCGTTTCTCGTGTCGGTATACCTGTTCGACGTCGCCCAGCAATTCCCACACACCCGACCGTACCCCACCCCCGCCCCGCGTCCCCGTTCTCAGGGCGGGGTCCCGAGGGTTCTCGGGGACCATCGACACTCGATGTTTTTGCCTCGTCAAGGTCGGGATCCAACAAAATGCAAAGTATTTTTTTCTCTTTCTAGTCACTGATTCAAACAGTCCCAGACATTCGAACACACAAGAAGAGGGGGACGAAAATCCTGATGGTCTGGATTTTTTTCACCATAACTAAGGAATGTAGAGGAGGTCTCTCTTCTATCTGTAGAGGTTCTAAGGTTTATCCACTCGGTCGGTGTGCGACTAGTGATTAACGCATACCTTGTGTCAGTTCCTGGGTGACCCGTCGTCCAAGACACTGAGAAAGGTCAACCTCACCCTCGTAGGACCTCCACATCCCATAGAAACAATTTACAGTAAGGTATCTCTGAAGAGACCACCAGGTCCCCAATTCTTAGGTGGGACGTCACGACCCCTGAACCCAAGTTAGAGACTAGACCCTTGATTCTAGGGTATACGACGTTTCGTTGATTCGGGCGCTCGGTCTTGATCTCTCGGACACGTGGTGTTCCTTTCTAGGGATCACGACGTTGACTCTGGACTACGTCGGTTTTTTTTTAGTAGCAAGACATCTACCCGGGACCTCCCGGGTCTCCCTCAGGGAACCCCGGTGTACCACTGAATCACCGTCTTGACTCAGACAGGGTCCGTAGGAGTGGGAAGGACAGAGAACAGGGAGTCTTCACCACCAACCGAACCTACCCCGGTCCGGTAAACCGGTGTCGTTAAGACTTATCACAG
This sequence comes from Capra ibex, assembly GCA_006410555.1. NCBI lineage: Eukaryota > Metazoa > Chordata > Mammalia > Artiodactyla > Bovidae > Capra > Capra ibex. The sequence continues at coordinate 1,980,504 of SJYO01055647.1, forward strand.
AGTTCACACACGTGTACACGCATACACACACATACACAAATGTGTGTGTACACGTGAAAACACACATACATATACCACAGATACATACATTTACACAGACGTGTACATATATATACGTATACATGTTTCCTTACCACCACAACCACAATCAGTGAGTCAGCACAGACTGAGAAACCCTGGGGTACCTGGGGTGGTCCGAGGAGACGTACCCTAAGAGTCCGTTCGTATGACCTCACCCAACGGTAAGTGTACGAATTATGTAAAAAAAGGTAAAATCTTGGACAAAAAACAGGGAGAATAATTACCTTAGAAGAAAAGGAGAAGATTGTAAGTATTTGATTATCTGAAGTCCGGAACTCGTGACTTATTTTACCACTCGTGGAATGAAGACTTATCCGTAGTTATTTTACCTAATACTAAACGAGGTTCATCACCAAGAAGGACTTCCAGAATAACAGGTGGAAAGCAGAGAGAATTTCTCTTGTGACTTCTCTCCATCCCAAAAAACCCTGTACGAAGAACCGAACACCCTAGAATCACGGTCTAGTCCCTAGATTGGGAAGGGGGACGTCACCTCCATGTCTCAGGATTGGAAACCTAACGGTCCTTTCAGGGTTCCTTTCTGAAGACTCTAGTCTGCACAAATGGACGTGTCCATTTGGATAGACAAATCAGAACACAGACCCGACACCCGTCCTCAGAGACTCGTCGGAGTCTCGGTGTCCACCCCAAGGCGACACACGATACACGTCCCTCGCTCCCCCACACCTCCGGAACGAGAACCCACCTGTACCGACTCACCAAGATAGGTCCGTGGAGGAGCCCGTGACTCGTCCTATTTCGAGTACACGACAGGGGTTCAAATGTCAGTTCGAGTCCCCATTTCCGTGTGGACGTCCTTCCCACTCGACACTGATGACTAGGGTCATCTGTGTCGGTACGAGCGACTCAGCCCTGTCCGTCACGGGTTGTTCACTCTGTAATCGTGTCAACGAAGAAACACCCTCCCCCTCCGTCGTGGACTTCACTGGAACTCTCCACCGGACCTGTCGACGTCCACGGTCCTAAGATCTCCGACTTTCCCCGACGTCGTTTCACTGACAAGGGACTTCCGACACCGGAGGTCGGTCTGACGAGACCCAGTATACAGTCGACACACCGGGACCCGGTCGCTCGTCGGAACACGGACTCAAAGGGGTAGACATTTTACCCCTATTATCATGGAAGGTGAGTCCAAATCGTCACACGTGTTTCAATCGACAGTCATTGCAACAGACAGTAATTCTCGTCCACTGTCGGGTCAGTCCTCACTCGACACAGAAGACCTCGTGGACCCAGTCCTGCATATCCAGGAATTGTCCGGTCGGGGCCCCGTACCCGAACAGGGGATCTGACACCCTGGGGACGGATGGAACTATTTAATGTGGGTCGGAATCGAGGGAAAATTTTTTTAAATACATAAAAATTGACTTCTTATTAACGAAATGCTATAACACAACCAAAGACAATATGTAGTTGTCCTTAGTCGGTATCTATACAGGGGAGGGAGGGGAGGAACCAAAATAACTACCCCGGTATTGCGTGTCTCCGGTCCTCCTTGTGTCCTACCAAACGACCGGGGTGTCACCGGACCGAAAATAAAAAGACATACACAAATAGCCACTAACTACATTTTACTCTCGTAGGTCCTCTTAATTGTAGGTGGCGAAGTAAATCGAGGTCCGTTACATCTCTCAGGAGGGAGGGGCGACCAGGTGGGACCCTTAGCCCGGAACAACGACAGGTCGAAAGTCAACGACCCGCGGCATCTATTTGCACAGACACGGAGACACGTCTATGGACATTGTCCTGGCGGCAAAACCGAAAAGTAAAAATCTTCTTTGTTGTTTTCAGTAGTGATAAATGACACTAAATATCTGATCACTTTCTTCTCCAAAAAGAGACACACTTCGTAGACTAATCTAGCCCGAGAAATATATTTACCCCAAGCCTACCCTCCACCCCCGAAAGTAACCGACTTCCCAAGGTGTCACTTATTAAAAGGATTGTGAGATCTCTCCTCCTGAGACGAATAAATGACGAGTCTTAACTTAATAAACCCCACGGGAAAAGTTTACCGACACGGAGGGGGTCCTCTGTCCGAGCAGAAATTCCTATGGAAGCGTACACTCGGTCGTGTGAAGAAGTGAGATCACACGTACGCAAACATTTATAAAGTCTCATTAGTAGCAACCGTCAAACAACGGTCGGTTCAACTTGACTCAAGAGGGGAAAGGAACTTTCGTTCAAGGTAAACAGTTTTGCCATCGAAACAAACAAAAGAGAGAGAGGAGAGAGAGAAGATTTGGTCACCTCGTTGTCTCGACCCCAAGTCCCTAACTAAAAAAGGATGACTAGAGTTTTCTCTCTTTAGTGAACAGAGGGTTGCACCGAAACGCCGAAGGAGACAGGACAAAGACGAGTCCTTTGTCGGGGAAACCACCGGGAACTAGTGTGTGTCACTCCGAAACTCAGTCGAGACCCCCGTGTCAACTCCCGTCCGACAAATCCGGTCTCGGCTGTCGACCCGACTTAGAATGAACAAAGACCTGTCTACAAACATAGACCGGTAACATTTGTCTTATATCCCTTAGTCACTCTTATCCTAGTAACAGACCGTCCTAAAGACAGTATCTTTGAGAGCACACCCTGGAACTAGGGTGAAAGAACGACACTGGGAGTGCACAGTCTTCTCTAGAGATTTGGACAGCGGAGGAGGGGAGGGAAGAGGACCCCCGACCCCTCTACCCCCACCCCCCTGCCTTCCTAAGTCCGGGTGAACCGAGAGTGAAGGGGAACCCCCCGGGACCCCTTGTTCCGTAAACGATTAGTCTACCACTCATCGTTTACCCACCGTGGACCCAGGACTCCTGAGGTCGTAGTCAAGTCTGGGGGAGGAGACGTCTTAAACGTGTATTTGTCACCGCACAATTAACGTTTACTAGGGGGAGACGACACAAATTATAATTTCACGAATCTGAGAGCCCTCTTTTCGGGAATCAGAGACAGTCACCGTGATTATTTCGTTTTTAAAGTGACTCAAAAGAAAGTCAAACGCATCAGACACTCGGGACTGAGAGGGAAGGCAGTGTTTTCGAAAGTCTGTCCACCCAGGGCCTCAGGTCCGACAATAGGTCCATCTGTACCTCCCCTTGCTTGCCCTCCTGAGCCGTCTAACGGGGGCTGGGGGGTTACAAGATCTTGGAAGTGGCAACAAGAGAACACGGAAAGACGGGTGTCGCACAAGGACCTCCTAAAGGACCGGTGGCCCGTTCCGCTGGTTCGGGGGGTCGACCTCAAACTCGTCGACGGGAAATCGGTGGGTGAGAAGTAGTACAAAAGTAGCCCGTGATGTCCTCGTGGGTTTACGTACCAAGTGAGCCGGCCCCATCCAGACGAGCCCCTGAGGGACGACCACTTCTACCGTGGAGTAGGGGCGAAAGGACCACCCTACGGTGTGTCTCTAGGTAGAAGTTCGCTCTGCTCCCTCCGTACGACCGGAACGACGACACTGGGGTAGTGGTACCCCAGTCCCCAAGACGTCGCGGCGGGACCAGGGAGACGTGTCACTAGGGACTCCCCTAGCACTCGGGTTCCTTACCCAGAACGGTGTATAATCTGTCTTCCTTTGTCCTATCTACTCTTGTCCTTTATAGTCGTGTAGTGTCCAGAATCCTCACCAACCACACCAAAGAGGTTTGACAGTACATTCACGTCCATACCTACCCGTCCACATCCCGTCGTAGCATTTTGAAGACAGACTGTCACCCAACCCCAGTTTTTCAAACTTTCTGTACCCCAACAATAGCTCAGGCTCGAGCTAGACGAGTGATGTATTGTCAGGTCATTAGTCCTCTACGCTACCACTTCGTTCCTTATCACTGAAGTAAGTCTCTCGGTCCACAGGCTCGTCCGATCCCGGGATCCCGTGGTACCATAGTCCCAGACCTACGGTCAAAGAAAATGTCTTGTCTTCCCCCTCTTCTACTCCTTCATTTCATTTTTAATCCGACTTTTAGAACGTTTTATAAAGGACCGAATCGGTCGGAACCCCTTCCCTACACAATTAAAGAAGAAAGGATGTCGGTAAGGGTCCACCTGACCCAGTCTTACAGTAGGACACTCGACTTGTTTCCGAGAAATCAAATTGTAAGTCCGTCTCCCCCGTCCAAGGGGTTCCGTCTGGTAATACATACGAGTGTCAATGTCCGTCGTAGAAAAATCACTAATATCGATGTTTTCGTTACCTCTCGTTTGAAATTCTCTTTGTCTAGGTAGTACCTCAGTCTAAAATAAGAGGGGACAATTGTCCAATGTAATGTTTCATGTTGATTGACTTCCTAAAGGGTTCGACGTAATCAGTTTTCAGGCACGATCGTTTTACCGTACCTGGACTCCTCGAATTTACGGTTTCTAAATGAAAGAGGTACAAGACCTCCGATCTTACAGGTTCTAGCCCCACACCCGTCCCACTGAAGGAAGACTCGGAGAGAGGAACCGACTGTCCACCGGCGGAAAAGAGACACAGGAGTGTCACAGAAAGGAGACACGTATATGTAGGGACTACCTAGAGAAATTTTTTATAAATGACAAATAAATATACCGACGTTGTTCCAAATCAATGCCGTACACCCTAACTTCGGCCCAGGGGACGTGATCCCCTTGTCGTAGTATCGTTGACCTAGTGCCCCCTTCAACAAGGGGGACGGTAGGGGTCACAGAGGACCCGCAGACGTAAAGGAGAAAGACATTCTTGTAGTCAGTGTCACCTACTACCGGGTGTGATTGCCAGAGTGAAGGAGGGGAGGACCTCCGGGCTCCTAATAGACTCACCTCTCTGGAGTGCAAGAGTTTGTCGAAAGATCAAAGCGAACCAGTCTACCACCATAAACTTCTACTTTATATTTTAAAGAGAATAGGATCGAGTAAATCGAAAATGTCTACAAGAGACGTAGATCTTCGACAAACTTAGGGACGGAATCCTTCCTTTGTAAATGTGACCTTAGTGTAATTGTGGAATATGTCGAGAAATGTGTCACAAAAGTAATCTTGCACCTTTCCTCAATTGTGTATTGTGTCGAAACAATAATGGACCTAAACCTAGGTGCCTGCCAGACTACCGTCCAATACTTAATATTGGTGGTCTACGTGTGTCGGACAAGTATATGTCGCCCGTTGAAGGGTCTTCGGGACCCCGTCCTCCCTCCCCTATAGCCCGGTTTCCGAACTAAAGACCTTCGTTGTGACCGGTTCGGCTCACCGGAGATCCTCACTCAAGAAGGACAACGAGTTTGGTAGGACAAAGTAGTGTGACTCAGACCTCACGGGTCAGATTCCACACCGACGACCGTAGCACGAAGGGGACCTCCCCCGCGGGGTCAGGTGGACCAGTCTTCGGATTATGGGTCGGTTTCTCTACTCCCAAAAATCTTTGGAACGTCCGCTCCCGCCCCACATACACCGTTTTGTTGTGTAGAATCCTTTTTGACTTTACAGGTTGACATGAAAATAAAAATCACGATGAACGGATCACTTACAGTGAAAAAATCCTCACCTTGTATTTTTGTATAATCTAGATTACATCAACCGAGTATTTTAGCAGCACGGACCATATAAATCTCACACCTTTTCAGTCCTTTTCAATAGAATTAAGACCGAAGCGACTCAAGAACGTGCAGGTCTCTTCACTGATTCGTGGAACGGACAAAAGTTCTCACTAGACCTCTCCTTTGAACTTTTGTCGTTCTACCCTGACGGTCGTGACTGACGGGGATCCCGAGAATCCCCACACACCGGGACCAAACGACCAAACACAAAAGATTCGGGTACTTTCTCGGTCTTTTGTCGAAGGAAGAGAAGGGAACAATTTTACTCAGAAGAACGGACTCAAGGTCCTTTGGGACAACGAACATAAAGGACTGGGAGTCCCTTTCACAAGTCCGAACGGTATTTATAAATTTTTAATTCTCTTCTCGATAATTAAACTGAGTAATTCTAAGTATGAAACCAGTGGATTTCGTTCCTCGGTCGAGTAACCTTTTGTGGTACTACGACCCTTTCTAACTTCCGTCCTCTTCCCTTACTCTACCAACCTACCGTAGTGACTGAGTTACCCGTACTCAAACTCGTTTGAGACCCTCTATCACTTCCTGTTCTTTTGACCGCACGACGTAAGGTACCCTAACGTTTCTCAGTCTGGGTTGAATCACTGACTTTTTGTTGTTGTTGTTTTCCAAGTATGTCTCTCTTCGACTCCCGCCAAATCACGACAGTCGTGCCACTCCCATACCCTGAAGGGGCCTCTCGGTCACCAATTCTGAGCCTTGAAGGTAACTTCCCCCGTGTCCAAGTTAAGGACCAGTCCTTTGATTCTATGATGTTCGACGTACCGTACCAGTTTTTGTTTGTTTGTTTGTTTTTACCCCCATGACTCGTTTACTTGTTGTACACTACCCAATACCTAGCCGACCCGAATATTTCCGTCTGGTAGGTCCGTCTCTATTTCGAATCTACGACTAAATTCATGTTTCCCTTTACCCTTCCCCTAAACGGAGTCGAAACAGACTAGACCCTCGAGCCTCAGGAAAGGCTCTTAAACGGTACACTTGTCAACCGCAAGTAGTCTTCTCAAGGGTTTTACACATGAATGGGTGAGACTCACTCTTGTTACACATAACACCCTGAAAGGTTTCTTCGGACACTGACAGGACCCAACCCCGGGGACTCGGGTGGTACGTACACGCCATTTCGACTCCCTAGAGTCGAGAACATCTGGCTCCTACCGGAACCTCTTGGGAGGGTCGTTGGAAAGATGGTGGTAGATGGGTTGGGGGCACACCGGGTAGGGATCCGTCCAACGGGGGTGACGCCCGGACCACTGTCCCACAACAGGTCCTGTCTGAGACCTTATCCCCGAGACCGGAACTCAATCTCTTAAACGACCCGTCCTAACAAAGAGAAAAAACAATTAACTAAACAGACGTAGTCCGGAATCAACAGTGGACGTCCGAGAAGCACGAAGTACACCCTCGAAAGACTACGCCACGTGCCTGGGATCGACACCGTGCGTCCAAGTCCTCTACGCCGTGTACCCGTTCAACGAGGTTCCGTGCACACTAGAATCTAGGGACTGGTCCTTAGCTTGGGTGCAGGGGACGTAACGTTCCGTCCACGAAATGGTAACCCGGTGCTCCCTTCAGGGACCACCCATCCTAACAAAAACAACATGGAAGTTTCCCCAGTAGAGGATTACCGAAAAAATAAACAGAACCCAGGTTACTCCCAACGTTCCGAGTAAAATTATACACTCAGGGTTTCTAAGGACTTGTAGGTCCTGATAGTAACAACAGACGGTCGTCTACGATAGACACCGGTCTGACTCACGTCACCAGGTCGGAAAAGTCCCCAAAACCTCCCCGACGTAGGGACCAGATCGAAATCCCAGAACACGCTCTAGGGGACCCACGGACCAGTGGACCACGAGTCTCGGACGTCCAGTCGACCTCTCCCAGTCCCAAAGGAGAGCACAGGAGACCCTCAGAGTCCCCAGTGCACTGTCTTCCTACCCTCTAACGAGCAGTACCGTTCCGACAGTCTTGAAACGGAGAAGGAACTGAAGAGGACGAGGCCCCGGTTCGCAGAGAAGGCACGCACGGAAACACGGGACCTCCTTCGACGAACCGAGTGAGCGAAGAGAGGTCCCCTGCGAGTAGGTCGTGGACTTCCTTGTGTAAGAAGTACCGTTGTACTGGTCGTCACTGTAGTAGAACATAATGTGGTGCCACTCACGGGAGGGTCCCACCCGAGACCAAGTGAGTCCACCCCCCAGTAAATAGTGATAATAAGAAAAGTGAAGAGGGGGTAGCGTACACAGTCATCAGTCTTTATGTCGAGTTCGACGTCCGACGCACGGGGTCTGGGGTCTGACACACGAACTCTGGGGTCCGACACACGAGCTCCGGGGTCCGACACACGTCGACTGGGGTCCGACACACGAACTCCGGGGTCCGACACACGTCCCTGAGGTCCGATACACGTCGACTGGGGTCCGACGCACGTAGCTGGGGTCCGACACACGTCCCTGGGGTCCGATACACGTCGACTGGGGTCCGATACACGTCGACTGGGGTCCGACACACGTCGACTGGGGTCCGACACACGAGCTCTGGGGTCCGACACACGTCCCTGGGGTCCGACGTACGTGTTCACCGGAAACGACACCCTAGGAAGGGACAGCTAGAGGCAGAGAGGGAGACGGTGACGGAAGAGGGGGGTCCACCGACGGAGGAACTTAACCGTGGTCCCAGGGAGGAATGGAACCGGGCAGGAGGACACAACTGGAACCAACGGTGACCCTCTGGACCACGGGACCCCTTAAGGTCTCTTTGTTTCCTCTGACTGACCATCAAGTCAAAGAACTCGGACATCTCCACCCCTCCTCTCAGTGCACTGACTTTAGACGTCGAGTGGACCCCCGCCCCCCTCGTCCTTGAATAGTCTCTGCGGTACTCCGGTCAGTCAGGAATCGGGACACCTTGTCGTTTCCCTGAGACTGAGTAAGTTTGACTTTTCCTCAAATAACCTCCAACATCCCACGACGCCCACGGTCCGTGACAAGGGGTACAGGCTACACCTACCCGGTGAGGTCGTGGGTCAAGACCCGAACGTACGTGGTGCACTAGTGATAGTAGAGACACTGGAAGTCAGGGAGAACAGTGGTCGCTCCGACGTCCTCTACCAGAGACTGTACAGAAGCACATGTGCACACACAACTAGGTACGGCAGTTGAGAACTACCCGTTAACGACCAAGTCCCGTAGAGTATAAACCTGTCCGTCAAAAACCGTTGAAACCGAGTCGTAACCTACCAAAGATCCCTACACTCGCCGACTCACTGTCCGGGTTCTCCTCGGGCGGGTCGTGAACCAACTGTGCACAAGGAAAGACAGGTTGGGTCCAACCGACCTACTACACCTTGACCCACCACAGACGAGAACGATGCCCCCGAAGACACCAGGACATGCTGCCAAGGGGTGACCAAGGCTGTGGGTTGCACGAGACCCTAGACCAACTGTCCTAGCCCATTCATGGACCCTACGAGTCTATACCCCATCGGAAACACTCCCAGACGACGGTGGAGACCTTACGAAGTGTTGGGGGGAGGGGTGTGGGGTGGGGACAGACAGGTGTAAGGGGAGAACCACCCCCCGACACACTCCTGTACATCCACGACTCCCGTCCACTTCAACAGTTCCTCCATCCTTCCCCACCCGTGGGGTTGTCCCTGGTTAGTCAGTCTAGACACATCACTCCTCTCCCGACGGGGGAGGGTGGGGACCGGGTCCCCACTCGAGACTTCGGAGCCTGGGTCCTTTCCCTTGTACCAGAATAAAGACCTTGAGACCTGAGATTTTTGAATGTCTCGTCGAGTCTTCTCCCGTCTTCCCAAATGATCTCGGCACAAAATGTGCCCCCACTCTATCTCTCACTAGGTCCGACTTACATGATTGGACCAGTCCCCTACCACACCTAGGAGAGTAGGTCCCTTCCCGCCTAGGCAGGGACCTCTCAAGGGTCACAAGCCGGAAGGGTCGACGGAACGACGTGCGGGAGTCCCGACCGGTCACGGAGCACCCAGAGGACCTGAGTCGTCACACGGGTCTAGGGGACGACGGTCGCGACGTCCGCCCGTAGAGGTGGAGAGACATCAGGACAATTGTCTCACTGTCCGCCCATAGGACTGCTGTCCCCGTCTCGGTCGATTTCACCTTGTAGTCCCCTTCCCGTTTCGCCGGGGTAAATAGGGGGTTGGGGGAGGGGTAGCAGTAACGATCTTTGACAGTCTTCTGGGACAAAGTAATCGTGAAACAACCGACTACTTAATTAGTAGTGGCCGACTACGTAAGAGCGCCGGCACCAACCACCAGTGACAACCGGACTACCAGCACAAAGGTCCTTACTCTTGTGCCGACCGTCTCGAGGACCCCGGGCCTTCAGTCGATGTGAGACTTTACCCGATTAATGAAATGCAAACTCAGACGAGCGAGACCCCTTTGTCTTACTTGGTGTTTACAAGAATTCAGGAACCGGTAATTATAAAATTTATATTGAAACCGGACCCATTATAAATTTAAGACTGTAAACCGAGTGCTGTACTCGTTCCTTCCAATAAAGGATTACTCTAACAAAGGTCGATTTCCAATTAGTTTAGGGACCCTTGAATCCGCTGAACTTCTAAAAGCGGGAATTATGGATATTCGGCCTACGTCCACCTCCGTAAAGACTTCACACACACACACCCAATGTCCTTCTCTAACCTCCCTGTTTAATGGAGGTGTCCCGAATCTCGACTACTTCAACTTCCGACTTCGTCGAAACTCACACTCATTCACATACAAACATACGTGTACACCTACTCCCTTACACATATACACGTCTTCACACTCGTATATACACAAATATACGTTCACACACATATAGACATGTTCACACTCGTATATACGTGAACTCACATTTTCATACATATACACGTGTTCGCACTCAGAGTACGCGAACTCACACTTTGACATATACACGTGTTCACACGGGGACATACGTGAACTCACACTTTCACATATACACGTGTTCACACTTGTATGTACGTGAACTCACACTGTCACACTCACACTCGTACGTACAGGCACTTACTCACATACACACGTAGACACACGTCCATACGTACATATACGGACACATATACGTACAAACACATGTGTATACGGATCCATTCACCCTCACCCTCTCGTGTGTGCAGACACTCGCTCACATATACACGACCGTACACTAACACACGTCTACACATGTACGCTCACACGTACACAAGTGTCGGGACACCTGACAATCATTCGTGCACGGCCCGGAGACGGAAGGTAGGACCAAACTAGACACGGGACCTGTGACCGCCTCGACACCAGAGCCACCAGGAGGCCCGGGGAGACTGGACCGGAAAGAGGACCGACCCTCCCGACTGAACGACCCAAGTCACTCCGTCCACGGTGGACCGTTGGACACTCCCCACGCACTTCCTGTGGGGTCACGAGGCCGACGGATGTACCCGCTCTCCCCTCCTTTATTACAGGTATGTAAATCTCTGTTTTAGAAACAACTAATAGTAGTACCGTCGAGTGTCCGAATGATTGTGCAAAGTATTGACTCGTTAGTACAACATCTACACTTGTTCTAAGAAAATTTCCTACCTAACAGGAGAAACCCCACAAAGATCCGAGGGACTTAGATCGGGTCCCTTGTAAGACTAACCTCAATCCCATCTTAAGACTTCAGAAACAGGTCCAAAAATTGACTCGTCCGTCAAGTACAAATCCTGACCCTCTGGGTACAAGGTCCGACTCCCTTGTCGTTCACGGTTCTGGGGGTCCCGTCTTTCTTCCCTGGTTCTACCCCCACGACCCCTCCGACCTTCCTCCGGGAACACCGGACCTATACCCTCCGTCCCGTCCTCCACTACGTGGTTCTACTCCCCACCACTCTCCACTACTCTCCACTCCCGCCCTCAGACTCGGGGGTCGCGAAGGGCCCGACATGGACGTCCCACCCAAAAAAGACTCACTTTGCTCTGTGGTGACCTCGTGAACTCAACTCCCTCGATGTACTAGGGGAGTTTTTGGTACCTCAACTCCCGTGGACTCTCCTCTGTCCCGAGTCCGACCGCCGTGAAACAGACGTATACCGAGGAACGTCCCGAGACTCCAAACCTAGGGCTGGGACGCTCGACCCTCGACGGAACAAAGAACACCCCACTAAGGGCCGAAATGATCGATTTTTATGTCACAACTCGTGGGTACATTCCCACGGACGCGAAACACTTGAGACAAAAAATTCGGCAGAATACGTTCGGGACCTCTGTCTACCCCTCCGGAGCGGCGAAGAAGTCTGTTCGTCCGGACACCCGGCCGGGGCCCCTGCGACAGAGTCAGAGATGTGTATTGGTCCCAGTGCCAAACGTCCCTGAGGACACTTAATTTGTGGGAAGTCCTGGTGTCTCCCGGGAGCCAAAAACCCGTCCCCCGTCTACCCCCTACTCGACTTTAGACACACACCAACCACCAACCTCTAGAGACATGCACACCGACCTCCACCAGGGACCAGAAGACAATTTTATGTCTATAAGGACTTTATCGACTCTGGAATTAGGAGTCTCCACTAGACCTTAATCAGTGTGATAGACTCAAATACTTTAATCGACCCCACCCCCGGACCCCTCCCCGAACTCATACAAAGGACGAGGGGTGTTGGAGTGTCGAAGGTTTAATCGGTAGTAATCTCGTGTCGTTGGGTTCTCCGTAGACTCCAAAGTCACCACCGTCCCACACGGGCTCTTCACTTCTCCTATTCCCTCTCCTTCGTACTTTCTGTCATCGAAACTCTGGGAGGAGTGGGGGAGGGCGGGGGTACCTAAGACGTGGAGGGTCGGGTCACTCAGGACTCAGTGGGTCGCAAGACACACAGAGATGGAGACTTGTACTTTGTCTCGTACCGACAGAGGAACCCTACCTAGAACGGTCGGTCCACATTTCCCTATCCAAAAGACGGGTCTCTCCTCTCCGCTCCGGACCTAAAAAAAAAAAAAAAAAAAACGGTGTGACGTACCGTACATCCTAGAATCAAGGGGATGGTCCCTAGCTTGGGAACGGGGGACATGACCTTCGCACCTCAGAATACCTGAGAGTCCCTTCAGGACCCTGGACCTAAAATACAGGAGGAAACCGGGGGTCCTCTTTTGTAGGAAATGTATCCTTCAATCTCGAAAGTACAACTCCCGACGGAACGACCTTCCTTCGTCTTGTAATTTATCGTCAGAGAGGAACTTTTGTGTTATGAATGTGAGCGTGGTACACAGTAAGAGTCGCTTCTTATTTCCTGACATCTTAACTTTGCAAGCTTTTCTTCCCCTCGTCAAAACATTCAAAGTATGTTTACACTCGACTAAATTCCTTTCTTCTACCCAGTCGTTAAGGTTCGTACCGTGGAGAAGATTGTTTTAAAGGACGTCGGGAGAGGTGAAGGGACCTTCTACCAGAACACTCGAGTCTTAAACTCCCTGAAACTAAGACACTGGAGGAAACCAGAGCCTTTCTCTAGTAGGATGTCAATCCTTCTGTCCCTAAAAATAAAAAGTCCCGGAACGTCGTGTGTCCGAAGAGATCAACACCTCACGTCCGAATCGACGGGACGTCGTACACCCCAGACAAAGGACTGGCCCCTAACTTGAGAACAGGGGACGCGACCTTCCGTCTAAGAATTGGTGATCTGGTGGTCCCTGGACAGGGGTTTCTATCACCCAAATACATGTTTGTCAACAAAATTCATCTCGGTTTCCAATTACTCTCGGGCTCACGAGACAGTGACGACCGGGGTCTCATTGTGTCCAAAACACTGAACGAAAGTTGATTTATAATTCATTTTCAAATCGGGTCTTTTTACTACACAGAACCTAAAACGTCGGAACAAGATTTACCCAGTGGTTATCCTCTTTTGAAACCAATGGACGTCATACTTTCTCGGAACTGCCCAAAGACCACAAAAGAAAGGCAGTCGTAGTGGTAAGAACCTTGCCCACGATTCACCGACAGACACGAACTTCTCTTTCTGTACTCCGGTCCATTCGTAGAGAGGGACTCGTAGGCAGGGACCTTTACTTTAGTCTAGGAGACACAATGGGCAAAGGACGTACGGTCGTGTCCCGTAGCCTAAACCGAGATTAGAGGGCTACGAAGACCGAGATCACCTTTGGGTGTCAGACGTCTGTGACGTGTGCTAGGACAGGTGGCCGAGGGGCGACTTTCGGGTCTCGATGCTGATGCAGATGTCCACGTAGTTCTCGTCGCAGGACGACCCGAGGTAGAGTCCATGTTGGGGTAGAACGCGGACACGGTATCTCTCCCAAGACCTTCCTAGTCTCCTGAACCCCGGGTCCGAACCGGCGAGTCACACGAATAGGAGACTGGGTCGTTCGGGTGGTCGAACTTAGATAGCCCTATTTGTCAGTCGTCCCACACGAGTCAACTACAACGACCAAGAGCTATCAATACAAGGTCCCTCTTCGACGTCTGTACCTTAATCGTCAAGGACTTGGAAACGGTCTCACCCTTTGTATGCGTGCGTGGAGTGCAGCCAACATTGGAATCTAGGATTTGCTGACTAAGACGACGACGACGACGATTCAGCGAAGTCAGCACAGGCTGAGACACGCTGGGGTATCTGCCGGAGGATGGTCCGAGGAGACAGGGACCCTAAGAGGTCCGTTCTTGTAACCTCACCCAACGGTAAAGAAAGAGGTTACGTACTTCCACTTTTCACTTTCACTTCAGCGACTCAGCACAGGCTGAGAATCACTGGAGTACCTGACGTCGGATGGTCCGAGGAGGCAGGTACCCTAAAAGGTCCGTACCTTTTAGATGACTAAGACCATCTCGGATAAAAGAAATGTTTTCTCTTTTACTACAAGCCCGCACGACTCACTGACTGGGTGTTGGTGGACGATCGTTCCCATGTCTCATCCTAAAAATTTTTTCGTTTTTAAATAATTAAGCCGACACGACCCACAATCAACGTCGTATACGTCCTAGATCAAGGGACCAGACCCTAACTTGGACCCCGGGGACGTGACCCTCGTGTCTCAGCATCGGCGACTTAGTGGTCCCTTTAGGGTCACACCCTAAGTCTGGACCAAGACAACAGGGTCTCGGTCTCAAAGGGGTGGTAGTGGTAGGGTAGGGGACCAGGAGGGGTCTAGGACGGACCACCCGTCCCCACACCACCAGTACACCCGTGTCCCAACAGAAGGGTCCGGTCGGGTCGGGTAGAGTCCCGTCGTGCGGACAATCCTAGAGTCAACCAGGAGGGTGGGGACAGGTCACTTGGGTCGAGACTAGGACTTCGTCTCCTTCGTTGTGAAGACGAGTACGGGAACACGAAGGTACCCCGGGGCCCCCGACCAGGTTGGAACGACCAGTGACGTCACTTGCGTCAAGACAAAAACACTCTTCGAAGTCGGTCACAGACCTAACAGCTCAGATCCTTCCCTCTCAGTCCCCGAGGAACCCACTGGGGACGAGTGTGGGAGGGCCGAAAGGAGGGACCCGACGATAGACGGAGGTGGCACGTGGACCCACCCGGCGAACGTATAGAGACGGGAGTCCTGTAGGGCGGGACTTTAGTGCACCCCGGGACGGGAGGGGTCCACGGGCGGAATCCCCTGTCAACAGTTCCCCCACCAACAGGTCCAGATCCCCAATTACGGTAAGGGAGGACTACCGTAGGCCTCAGACTGAGGGAGAGTTCGAGGAAGGACTTTAGTCTCACAAAGGGTAGGCCGTGTAACAGAGAGTGCACTCTGAGCGGGAGGACCCTGGTGTCCGAAAGACGGAGAGCCCACTAATTCACTTGCACTTGGTGTCGTTTCTCGGAAACGTGTCCTGGGTAGAGGGCGCCGTCACGGACGCCCGCCTAGATTGTCTGGTGTGAAGTCAGAAGGTACTTGGAGTCAGAGCCTAAAGTCACACTGGTGCCCTCCAGCAAGTGACCAAAGAGGAGGTCGTCCTTCAGGACCAGTTTTTATTTATTTATTTATTTGGTGGGTCTGAGTCCTCCAAACACGGTCAAAGACTTATTGGCGGGACAAGAAAGGGACTTTTCTTCGAGCTGACAGACCTCTGTCTCAACCTCTCCAACAGGACGTCCCAGAAACGAGGACCTCCCAAGTGGTTACTTTTTGCGCTCGTCAACCAGAGCCAGAACATTTAGGACCTAGAGGAAAACGACCGTCCACCGTGGCTGTAGCAGAGGACGAAGTACCCGGTCTTAGGTAGGTAAGGACACATGTTTCCCCTCTAAGTCCGAGCCTTGGACCCGTACCGACACCTCCGTACCTTACTCGTTCCACTGCCGGGGTTTGGGAAAGACAGAAACACTGCTCCGTACTCACCAGTGGGCCGACGTGAACCTACATATAGGAACGACCCCCTGTCAAGAGGTTTTGACGGGGGAGACTCCTAGATGGGGAGGGGTGGTTGTGAACGTCTGACGACCGGAGGTTCGGACCAAATTGGGGGTGGCCGAGGCATAGACGGAAGTCGGACTTCGTCTCCTTTTCCACAACCAAACCTCGTATCTGCCTCCCGGTACACGAACCGTGCGTTCCGCTCGTAGACTTAAAACCTTTGTGACGACTCCGACGGGGTGGTTACCGGAGTGTAGGATAGGAACTACTCCTGTGCCCCAGTCTATGTCCGTGTTCTCCGTCACACGGCGGTAGGCACGTCTCAAATCTTTGTGTGTTTTACTACAATAAGTCTACGTACACCTACATCATTTTCATAATTATGTGCGTTCCCTTATTATGTCACAAGGTCAGCTCTCTCTCTAACCCCTCTTAACACACCCTTCCCTAATCGTACCGAAAGCCACTACAGCCTCCCTACCCGTCCCCCGACCCTGGTCGAGACATCGAAACCCACACAGACTTTATAACGTATTATCGAACATCAAAATTTTTTCCTCTCTCTCTCGCGGCTCCACACCGGCACCACACACGAGTCACATGGACAACGGGGAGGGGCTGGTCCTTTCCGACACACCCCGCTCTCACCACTCGACCACACGTGGTTCGGCGAGGGGACGGTCGGGTGCGTGAAGACCTTACTGCTCTTACCGTCGTTCATGGCCTTTCGGATAAAGAGGTTCAAGGGTCCACCCAGCTCCTACGTCCGCCTCGGCGGGTCCAAGGGCGGACCCGACCCGGAAGCCCCAGATTAAGACCTACATTGGAGGGGGACGGTCGGGGGAGAGGGACGACTTTGGACCACTCCGACGAGGACCGAGGAAGACGGTCTCCCCACTACTACTTAAAAACTAGTCATAGAACAGTGAAAGTAGAACTTCGATAGTATGTTTTGAGACTAGACCCAAATCACACGAGAATTGTAGGAGGCACGGATGTCGGCGAACCGGGACTCGGGCCGTGGACCTTCGACCGTACTCGGCGAACAAACGGACACATCCCTGTCCCGACTCCCCCCACCCCGTCACCAGCGACGAACGAATGGGTCTGAACACACGGATAAGTCCCTCTCTACGGACACGTTATCCATAGACCGACCCCAGAGGCGACAGAGTGTGGGGCAGTAGGTCAGGAATACCTCCATTACCCTCTTCTCTCGAAAACGTCACCCTATTAATTAAAGTCCGGACAGTGAGTGACTCCGACGGGAGAAGCAAATAGAAACCTCGTCACGGGACGGGGACTCGACCCTTCAGACAAATAAATTTCGAGACTAGGGACGGAGGAGGAATAAAGTATTCGTTGGAACTCAATAACGACGATATATTAAGTATTAAATCGTTCGGAAGACGAGGCCTCAATAAATATGGTGCATGAACGAGAGAAGTCACAGATCTTTCCATTAAGCTAAAACATATTTGGTGTACACCTCTTAGTCTTTCACCGTCCACTGACAGTCCCCATCTTACACGGTGGCTAGGGAGAATAAAGAGACGAGTCGGAACACACAGGGGTACATTGCAGGGTAGACTTTCGGTAACATGGGTCGTATCGTGGAGGGTACACTCAATCGTCCTTGTAGGGGGCGGGTACACCGGACCAGGAATAACCTACGGACGACGCAAATTCGGGGTGGAGCCTAGGACGGTCCCACATCGACAACACTGTATGACTCCGTCTTATCTCTCCCTCCCCCTCCCTCTATGTACAAGGAGTTTACTAGGACTTCTCAGTTTCCGAGGACAGATTCCCTTCCTAATCTTGGAGTCGAACTTCTGAGTAGATTCTTTACTGTAGAGAAGTAGAAGACGAGTCGTGTGACGAGGAACTTTTGACAGAAACGACAGTGAAAAACAATGCATATGTTCCCAAATGCACTATCTACAGAGAAGTCCTAATTAAAGTATTTTTCGGAAAAAAAAAAAAAGAAAACCGGTACGGTGTACCAAACACCCTAGAATCAAGGGACTGGTCTCTACCTTGGATAAGGGGAAGGTCACCTTCGTGTCTCAAAATTGGTCACCCGTCGGTCCTTTCAGGGTCTTTTTAGAAATAAAAACTTCACGACTATAAGGTAGAACCTCTTTTACTTCTGAGACACTGAACACTATAAAGGTAAAAACGGAACCGACGGTCCTTCGAGTCTCGACGGTAGTAACTACACAACCTCGACAGGAGAGTGGGGACACGTCAAAGGCTAAGAAAGTTAGTAGGGTAGCATGTCAACCAAACTATCCATCGAAGGAGTTTATGAAAGACCTTTATCCGCCCTATATACTTATTTATACTTCTTTGTTCCCGTCTATTCTATTACTCTAGACTTCGATGACCAGTACCAGTCCTACCTGTATCCAACTTGAATTCAGTAAAGTAGGTCAGAACCCGACTAACCCAATCACGAATTCTCAGTCTTTGACAGGATTCTTAACCCTTCCTGCTCCACCACAGGCACTTCCGGGACTCGGTCAAAAAAGACGACAAAAGAGACACCTAGTGTCCTTGAGACCCCGAATAAAGTCCTCCGGTCCGACGACGAACATTCAACACGTCTCGGTCACCCCGGTGCGACAGTCTATGTGGACCTCGCGGAGGAGATAAACACCCCGGCTAGGACCCGACGGACACAATCGGGTTCCTCCCTCCGGAGAAGGACCGGCAAGGGTGCACTCCGAACCGAAGGGAAACTGGTCGGGGGAACCCAGATAAGAAAACGACACGGGTCCTGCTCCCCGAGAGGAACTTGTAGTGGTCGGGTCCCGGGTCCACATGCGACGTCCAGTGTGCCCCTGTCGAGTCCCGTGTGCCACAGTCACAGGGGGATAAGGAGAAGGCGGGAGGCACGTGGGACCCGAAAGGACGATCAATTCAGAGACAGGTGCACCGACCACGGAATCAAGTCCGAAGGTAATGACCCAGACCATCTCATCGGAGGGCGGGTCAGGACGACGAAGAGAAATAAGACAAAGCTCTACCCGGGACTGAGGAGGTCTGGACGAGGCAGTCGGCGGGGTCCGATGAGAGAGAAGGATGCAACCCCGAACATGAAAGGTGGGAGAAGAGTCTCCGGGGGGACTTCGAAGTAACTGGACGAGTCACACGGGAAACGTAAGAGTGACGACCGCAACGAGAGTCGGGCAGTCAAAGAGCGACCACGGACGTCCTCCCGGCAAAGAGCGCGTGACGACGTAGAGTCTTGACCGACATCCCACCTGGGGTGATCCTCCGTACGGAAACCCCCACTCTTGACAATCAAGTCAAGACGGGGGTCGGGGTATAGTGTGGACAAAGACCCGGAGCCGAGACAGACAATTATTCTCAATGTAAAGACAGTATGGATGGAGTCCGCAGACAGGTGCGGAGGGAGTTCCACTGGTGGGAGACACGGAGGGACGTCCACAGACCCGCGTACCACTGATGACGTCCTATTTAGGGTTCTGGCCCCCTTAGCAGTACGACCCGGCTTCCACTCCCCAGACGTCTGGACCGAAGACAGGGGACGTCTGGTGGATCCCCCACCTCTCCACGAAGGACGCAGGACCCGAGGTGACCGAGTCAGACCCTCACCCGACTGACATGGGGTAGACCCGGGAAGGACACAGTCGAGGGGCTCCCGTCCAGACCGGACTAGACGTAAAGACTCGGGGTTTTACCACCTGATCCCCCGAAACGTCCCACCCCCGCTCCCGAAACCCTCTACATTTCGGACGTAGACAGATGTCATCGATACCGGGAAGGGTCTCACCGTCACACCTCCACGACCCCGCAGGCGTGGACCCTCTCCCCGTGAACATGTCCACCCTTCCCGTCCTCCACCGTCTACGAGGGTGTGTTCCCCTGGGGAACTACAGATCGAAACTCAAATCTCTCTCTTTCCAACCAGTCCTAGTCTTCGACCCCTCCGTCGGCCGTTCCTGACCCACCCGTCCCACCACAACACCCTTCCCCCACTGACAGGAGGTCGGGGGTGTTAACCGGAGTGAGTCCTCGGTGGCACAAGTGCTGGAGCAGAAAGAAACGTCACTGCCGTGCGAGTTGGGGTTACCTCACGCTAAGCCGTCGAGCCTTTAGATATTGTAACCACTCGTAAAAGCAAAGAGGACCTTATTAAGAGTCCAGTAGGTCCTCCCTTCCTTCCTCCCAGGATCATCCCTCGGACGAGAGGTTTCTAGGGTGGAAAACCGTATTCACCGGGTAAACGGAGACAAACACTCTCATCTGCACATACTCGAACAGGAAGAAGGATCTTGTACGGAGCAGGGTGTGACGGACATCGAACATTTCGTTCTGCCCGAAGAATTCCAGGGTACCGGACCGGGTTAAGGTAATGTAGAGTCGGAGTACCACTCGAGACACCCCAGCCAGTAAACACAGATGAGAGATACCGACTTCTTTCTACGTGTCTCTCCAACATACCAACAACTTCCAGTGTGTCGTGTTAAACCGTGGTCTATTTCTGTCACGTGTTATCTCCATGGATACCCGGAAGTTTACGGGGGGGGTTTCGGTGCCTTAGTCGGAGGGTCCCTCCACCGGAGTATCCCTACAGTCTCGGGGTTCCAGTGCAGTCCCGCCACGTCGGTCCTACCTTAGAGCTAGGGACACTAAGGTCGGAAAGAAGGTCACGACCTCAGGGGTGGTTCCACGAACGAAGGAAAAGAAAAATTTAAACATTAAATTCTTCATTCGCACGTGCCGAGGGATATTCTGCAGTCGGGAAGGTCGTACTCGACACCGAGAGACGACCACTACCCACAGGAAGGTGGACAAGGGGTCTTCGAGAAGGGGTCCCACCCCCGACCTCCTTCGCTGCCGTCAGGGGTAGTTCCACCCTACCACACTCTCGTTCCGGGACAGGGAGCGGGACAGAGGCGTCACCTTCGGAAGCTCCTCCATGACCTGTCGGACACACAAGGGGTCATGTTGTTCTTGCCCCTCCTCTCCCACTAGGAGAAGAACTTCTACCGAAGACCGGTGTGGAAGGCCGGACTGGACCACTTCGCCTAGGCACTCCGGTAGGCGGAGCCGGACAGACGGGCCGTACACGGGTCGGAGTAAGACCTCTGTGTCCCGTAGGGCCATCCCGGGGGGTTCACGGGGGGACGAAGACCTCGTCAGTCGATCTGCGAACGAGTACAAAATATATATCAACAAAGTACAACGGACCGTTGGGGCAGGGGTAGGAAAAAGAAAAGACGGTAGGAAGAGAGAGAAAAAAAATTGGGGAACATCTGACGTACATTCCGTTGAACACGATTTGTGACCAAAAGTCTCCCATTCGTCCGGGTCGGGTCGGACTGGTTGACCAAAAAGGGGTCACACCAAAATCACACAAGAGTTTAATAATTACGCTTTTAATTAAAATTGAAAAATTTCTTGGCGTTCCCACGACAACGAGAACGGAAAATTAAAAATCAAGACCGGACGTCTTTCTTCTAAGCTTAGATAAATCTCCGTGTAGAGGTCTTTCGCCGGGAGGAGGGCACGGAACATGAGACAAATCCGAGAGTCACCCCCTCCTCTAGTCTAGTGTCGAAATTGAACGGACCGAATGTTTTGGTTACGGGGACAGTCGTATCTCTCCTCTGACGGAACACACACGTGTGTGTGGACATACGTACCCACGTGTGTGTCGCGTAGTTCACATGTCCACTCGGTTCGAACATGACAAGTACCCACAAGTACCCACACCCCCTACCCTCGTCCAATGGACCCAGGGGTCCCCTACCTCTCAGAAGTGCAATCCTCACCCCTACACGAACAAACGAACACCCACGAGTCAACACAGGTTGGAACACTCTGGTGTACCTAACATCGGGCGGTCCGAGGAGACAGGTACCCTAACAGGACCGTTCTTATGACCTCACCCAACGGTAAAGGAGGAGTTCCCCTAGAAGGGCGCAGAGGACGTAACATCCATTTACCAAATGGGTGACTTGGTAGGTCACCCCTACACTCCATGTCAATCTTGGTCCCGAAAAATATGGTAAGTGTGCAAATAAGAGGTGAAACCAATACACATCCTTCCCGGGACACTGGACCTTCAAGAGACCAAGAGAGTCACCCACTGAGAAAAGAGAGGAATTATAAATAAAAATAATAAATAAATAAACCGACGTGGTCCAGAATCAACGTCGTACATCTTAGATTTAGGAACTGGTCTCTAGTTTGGGTCCGGGGGACGTAACCTTCGTACCTCGGAATCGATGACCTGGTGGTCCTTTCAGGGAGTCACCCACTGAGAACCACTGTGTCACCGCTGTCACCAAGAGTCCCTCTCTTCTCTGAAGAAAAAAGGAAAAAAACCAACGTGGAATGTAGTACATCCTAGAATCAAGAGGTCGATCCCTAGTCTAGGGGTGGGTGACGTTGGAACGTAACCTTCGTGTCTCAGGATTGGTGACCTGACCGGTCCTTTACTCTTCCCTGAAGAACTCAGTCACAGTGACTGAAAGGGACCACTCCCAGAGTCCATAGGGAAGTCACCTAGTCCAAAACAGACGTAGGCTTTGTGAAACCCCTTGATCGGATACTAGCAGGGGCACCGGAAATAAAACAACTCTTGCTTAGACAGAGGAAACGACAGTCGTACCACTTAAGGGTCAGACATAGACGAGTACGTCGGAAATTGACACACCTAGTGTTGTTTGACACCTTTTAAGAACTTCTCTACCCTTATGGTCTGGTGGACTGGACGGAGGACTCTTTAGACATACGTGCAGTTCTTCATTCAATCTTGACCTGTACCTTGTTGTCTGACCAAGGTCTAACCCTTTCCTCATGAAGTTCCGATATATAACAGTGAGACGAATAAATATACGTCTCATGTAGTACACTTTACGGTCCGACCTTCTTCGTGTTCGACCTTAGTTCTACCATCCCTCTTTATAATTATTGGAGTCTATGCGTCTACTGTGGTGGGAATACCGTCTTTCGCTTCTTGATTTCTCGGAGAACTACTTTCACTTTCTCCTCTCACCTTTTCAACCGAATTTTGAGTCGTAAGTCTTTTGCTTCTAGTACCGTAGACCGGGGTAGGGAAGTACCGTTTATCTACCCCTTTATTACTTTTGTCACTCTCTGAAATAAAAACCCCCCGAGGTTTTAGTGACGTCTACCACTGACGTCGGTACTTTAATTTTCTGTGAACGAGGAACCTTCTTTTTGATACTCGTTGGATCTGTCGTATAATTTTTCGTCTCTGTAATAATGAAACGGTTGTTTCCAGACAGATCAGTTTCGATGTCAAAAAGGTCATCAGTACATACCTACACTCTCAACCTGACATTTCTTTTGACTCGGGACTTCTTGACTACGAAAACTTGACACCACAACCTCTTCTAGAACTCTCAGGGAACCTGACGTTCCTCTAGGTTGGTCAGGTAGGATTTCCTTCAGTCAGGACTTATAAGTAACCTTCCTGACTACGACTTCGACTTTGAGGTTATGAAACCGGTGGACTACGAATCTTGACTGAGTAAACTTTTCTGAGACTACGACCCTTTCTAACTCCCGTCCTCCTCTTCCCCTGCTGTCTCCTACTCTACCAACCTACCGTGGTGGCTGAGCTACCTGTACTCAAACTCATTTGAGGTCCTCAACCACTATCTGTCCCTGCGGACCGGACGACATCAGGTACCCCAGCGTTTCTCAGCCTGTGTTGACTCGTTAACCTGACTTGACTTGACTAGACGAGTACTCTGATCACCTCGCTAAATAACCTTTACCTCCTTCTGGGGTCGGATAAAAAGGTAGGAGTCGGTCTGAGAACAGGCGAATGAGAGTCCGTGGGTCGAGTCGAGAGAGGAGGAGACAGAAGGACACCCCAGTACTGAGGACCGGATACTCCAGTACAGATCCCAGGGACCTCTAAAATGTCCGTGGGAGTGTAAGAGTCTAGGGCAGTCAGACTTGATTGCTTCGTGAATCCTCTTCTAAGTGGGACACAGCGGCCCGACCACATCTCGCAGAACGACCCGGTACCGCGAACCCCGACCGGTACCGGTTCCAGGGTCGGCCCCTAGACCAGAGTGGATCCCCTTACATTCACCCGTAGACTTCTGGACAGACCGACCTTCCGGGCCACCGGTGTTGACGGGACCGGGGTCGTCCAGAAGTAGGGACCAGTGCCGACTACATGACCGGGTAGGACTGACCTCCGAGACTGAATGGAGGACCCACCCTCTCTCCTCCCCAAGGTCGTCCTCGACCCCCTTGAAGACGAAGGGGGGTTGGGAAGAGTGGTCCTTCGTTTTCGTCTTAAAGAAGATTTTGTTGTGGAACAAATAAAACAGTCGGCTACCTTCTACATTCAACAATCGAGGGTACTCGACAATGACCCCGAAATCACGAATCTTCGTGTCTTTGACGTACTCTGTAAACGTAAAGACCCGCTCTCCCTGACTGCCGTGGGGTCACTGTCTGTCAGAGAGCATTCGGACGTGAGTCTAGGCATTAATCAAGTGTGCAACTGTCTCCAAAAGTCACTTATTTAAAATTAATGTAGAGTCCAATTTTTCTTCTCTTTCACGGTCACGTCCCTCTCTAGTCTCGTGACCGACACAATAATTTCTTGACATAAACAAACTCTTAAAAGGACCGGGGATTTGTACGGTCATACCGACGGTTTGCGGGTAACCTCAATTTCTACTTTGTGTGTACGATACTTAAAGTCTCCCTCAAAACTTGTAAATCTCTAGGCTAATATCCTTTTCGTCCCAGGGTAAGTAAGTCTACTGCCAAGACCCCCTTCTACCCGACCTTCAAAGCTCTCCGAGAACCTACTGCGAGTGAAAAATCACTAACCCCTACCTTAGTGTCCTTCGGTCAGGTCAGGACCCCATTCGATCGGAAAGATAATATTTTGTCATATTCTTTCATTTATATTTCTACGTCACATTATCACTCAGTGTGGGTTCTCGGCACACGCCCAATTGAGTGTCTGAACCCCACCCACGACACCAGGGTAAAATGTAAACTCCTCTATTTGAACCCAATTCCTTGAACGGGCGTCAGTGGGTGACTCTTTCTGAACGAGAGTCTCAGGGTCCAGTACCAGAAAAACCGAACCTACATGGGTCCATAGTCTCGATTCCTTAAAAAAAAAAGGGAAAACCCAAGAAAAAAAAGGAAATTCTAAAAAACTACACCTCGTAAAATTTCAGAGATAACTTAAACAATGTCATAACGAAGACAAACTACAAAACGAGAAAACCCCCGGGCTCCGTACACCCTAGGATCGAGGGACTGATCCCTAACTTGGGTGTGTGGAACGTAACCTTCCACTTCAGAATTGGTGACCTGGTGGTTCCTATAAGACCCTACAAAAGAAAAAATTATAAATAAAAATTACTAACTAAATAAGTCGACACAACCCAGAATCAATGCCATACACCCTAGATCAAGGGACTGGTCCCTAGTTTGGACCCAGGGGACGTAACCTTCACGTCCCAGAATCGGTGACCTGACGGTGCCTTCAGGGAGGAGAAACCCAGATTTGTCAGAAAGACAAACGGGGGGGGCGGATGGGGGGTGACCGTCATGTGGGAGTTGCCGTTCTTCCACCTTCACCGGCACTTTGTCTAGTAGCGACCCTTCTGCCACCTCGTGGCTCCCCGGAAGAGCTTAGGGCTCTGGGACCTAAACATGGCCCTGTAGGGAGTCGACGTCCTGAAAACTCGGCTCGACCGGTCGTACAGGGAGTCGGTGTGTGCGGACATGACAGTACAGACATGTACGTTCTTTAATGAATCTTTGGATGCCGAGACACCTTTCCCCACGTTCGGTTCAGGCATCCGGGTCCCTTCTTGGCAAGAGACAGGACGTCCAAGTAAACCACCCAAGGGCTCAGAAGGTGCGTCGTGACGCCATAGGACTGGAAGTCACTAGACCTCCCACACACAAAAGCGTATGAACGTCCCTACTCGACCCCAGTGGACACACACACGGTAATGCCGACTCCGGGCCAGGGGACAGGTCCCGGCCACCCGTAGGACACAGTCGAGTCGAGACCCCTAGTCGGTCGATCGTCGGAATACGACACCAGGGAAAACTAGAGAAAGAGGGGAAATAGAAGAGGGTCGAGACCGACGGTAGGAAGCCCCGGGCAGACCGATGACACCACACAACGGGTAGCACCCTGAGCAGGGTCCCCCTGGAGTGTCGTAGAGTGTCGTCTAGCAGTCGTGGACCCGACTGGCGACAGGGCAGACACACAGTGTCTACCTTAGGTCCGTCGAGAACCCCGTCGGCACACAATGGGGTCGGGACCGTGGGGAGTCGTCTGTCTCGCTCGAGGTCAACGGAAATCTCTTACTGACCCAAAGTACAAAATTATCCTAGAGAAATAAAGCACCTAAAAACTCACCAAATTTTAAAAAAATTACAATTAATTCACACACCATACACCCACAAACTTCCACACCCATTACAGGTGGGGTACTCCCCACAGTGAGTCCTTACACCCGTTCGGGGTCCACCACCCAGTGGGTCCAGGACGGTTCCGTCTCGACGACCCGAAGCTCCCTGTACCGAAGCGACGTGTCGGGGTGGGCTCCCGGGTCCTGGGAGTGTGGTCGTCGGTCTACATGAAAACTTACATGAACAGTCAAAACAGCAGTATTACAAGTAAAAACATAAAAAATTTTGACTCGTGTCACCTTTTGAAAGAACTTGGGAAAAAAGAGAACACCTAATATTTTTGTCCCGTCTAACGATGCTCCGTAAATTACGTTATTTGTATATGCATATATGCGTGTGTGTCCGCACGAGCACGCAAGAGACGTCGCCCACGACCTAGACTCCCACAGTTCGACCACAACTACCCGGTCGTTCTACAAGCCAGGTCTACCACCCTCACACAGGACCCGGGGACCATACATCGTCTGGACGGACCACTAGTTTATCGGGGTCTCGGGAAGTGTTGTACTCCAGTGTGGGGTCTCCCCTCCTGTACGAGTGGGACCTAAGACGACCTCGAGTCTCGGCGGCCCCAAGACCAACCGTGAGGAAGTGGTAACGTTCTGGTGTGCACACAGGGAACCTACCACAGACCGAGACACAATATCGTAGGTCCGGCCCGGGTCGTCCCGAATAAAAAAAGTGCAGTACCCTTCAACTTTCGTCCGACAAGAACTCACCCACATACCCGACTTCCCCGGGTCGAGGAGGTAGAGGACCTGAGGTGGCGGGAGGGTACCCCGACGGGTGGAGGTCGGAGGGTAGACACAGGGTCCGTTCTATTCCTGACCCATTCTCCGTTTTTCGGACAGGGAAAAGTCGAAAATAGTAGGTTTGTTACCAAAAAGACCTTTGGGGCGGGTCACGTGTGGACGAATACGCAGTCCCCGGTCTTGACCAGTGTCTGATGGGGAACGAAACCTCCTCCCTCCACAACGTGACCCCTCCACCCCATCTCAGACCTCTCCAAAATTCACTCCGGATAATGCAAACACATGGCTGGAGAAAAAAAAAGTTCCGAAAAAAAAAGAAAACTCCACCTGGTAAAAATTTGATAATTTGAACAATGTTAAAACGAAGACAAAATACAAAACCAAAAAAACCGGTGTTCCGTACACCCTAGAATCGAGGGGCTGGCCCCTAACTTGGGTGTGGGGGACGTACCCTCCGCTTCAGGGTTGGTAACCCGGTGGTCCCTTTAGGGACATCTGGAGGAAAATAACATTCGACAAAATAACACGAAGCTTCTATGACCAAAAAACAAAAACAAAAAATTGTCTAACTTCCAAACACTGTTGGGACGTAATTCGTTTAGACAACCAGGACAAACGAGTGAAGCACAGAGACACAGTGCAAAACCATTAAGAGGGTCATGAAGTCTGGGAGGTGGTCGTTTTCTCTACTGTTGAACGACTTCCGAGTCTGTCAATCGTAAAAAATCGGTATTCATAAAAAATCAATTCCATGTACCTAATAAAAAATCTGTATCACGACAGTGTGTCAAATTATCTGATGCCATATCACTTTTGTATTGGAAACAAACTCCCGAAGGGGCTACCAAGTCGGTCATTTCTTAGACGGACGTTACGTCTTCTGTATCCTCTGTACCCAAACTAGGGACCCAGTCCTTCTAGGGGACCTCCTCCTCTATCGTTGGGTAAGGTCTTAAGAACGGACCTCTTAGGGTACCTGTCTCCTCGGACCGCCCGATGCCAGGTACCCTAGTGTTTCTCTGTGCTGACTCGTACGTAGAAATAAGTGCGACCTTTTAGTCTTCGAAGTACACTGAGTGAAATAACGTCATCAGACCTGTCTTGACCGGTATAGAGGGTTCTTACGGACA
Organism: Capra ibex; assembly: GCA_006410555.1. NCBI lineage: Eukaryota > Metazoa > Chordata > Mammalia > Artiodactyla > Bovidae > Capra > Capra ibex. The sequence continues at coordinate 2,008,897 of SJYO01055647.1, forward strand.
AAATCAAAGGAGAGCGACAACCTTGTTTAATGGTGTGTGAATTTTATCGTGCTTAAATATCAAGACCCCTAGTCTTCCGTCCAGAGTGACCCGACTTTACTCACAGTCGTCCGCGACAAGAAAGACCTCCGTGATCCTCTGCGGGAACGGAAGATCGAAGACCTCCACGGACGGAGGACCCAGCCCCCGAGGAGTAGGAGTTTCGGACGTCACATCCTGTGGGGACGGCGGGAGAAGGTGAAGACACTACTGCGACCCGAGTGAACTTATTAGGTATTATGAGGGGGATAAAATTGTAGATGACTAACAACAAATCAACGATTCAGCACAGGCTGAGAAAAAGTTGGGATACCTGACATCGGACGGTCCGAGGAGACAGGTACCCTAAAGGGTCCGTTCTTTTAGCCTCGACCAAAAGTAAAGGAAGAGGTCCCTTAGAAAAGTTGGGTCCCTAGCTTGGACGGAGAGGACGTAACCGTCTGTCTAAGAAATGATGACTCGGTGGACCCTTGGGGTTGTAGATGACTAATCGTTCGAATTAAGGTCGACTTCGGAAGCTGGGGACGACCGGTACATTGGATTACAAAAGTGTCCAAGACCCCTAACCCTACATCCGTGGGAAGCGACCCCCACCACCGACCCCCTCCGTCAATAAGACGGATGGACCAAAACGTCTGAGTCGCTCCTACGACACCCCCTCCTTCCTCCCGTTCACCAGTCGTCCTTCCGTTTGACACTCGGGACTCAACCCTCTCACTCGTCCGTCCTGGGGACCAACGACTGGTGGGGGTATACTGGCCAGACGGCCGGACGGTCGGAAGGAGGGTCCCGAGTCCATTCCGGACCCTGTGGAGTCGGGAGAGGATACCGGGTGACGAACCTTGGGTAAGTGTGACTGACACAAACTCCTCAGCAATTTCGAATTAACGGTACGGGAAATCAAGATCGTTCTGCAGGGTCCGACCGACTCGGGTGCGCAGGAATATTCGGTACGGCCTGTTGAAGTAATTGCTCTCTGTCTACCAGACCTTGTTGTCAGTGAGGTAGCGGACGGCACGACCGAGAGGACACCTCACGGAACCGGGCTCGTAGCGAGAAGTTTTGGGGTCGAGGACGGCCGGTCGACGGGACTCGAAAGGAGAGCCGAGGACAGGAAGGTCGAGGGTTGTGTGCACAGGGCCGTCGTCGAGGTTCCCTCGCAATCCTGGACGTCACGTCGGACCGTCCCGACAGTACGAGACACGGGGACCAGTGGAGGGTTCTCACTGTCCTTTCTCCTCCCTTCCTCTTTCAACCGTTCGACTAAAGACCTTTTCAGAAGGTAGGTGGGTCGTTGGATAGGGATGGTGGGGACGGTCCACTCGTTTTCCTTGACGGGAGGAGGTTGGGGGGTGTGGTGGGACAGTGGGGTTCGTAGTGAGCACGTGTCTAGTGTTCTTACGAAACCAAGTACTTCGTTTATCTACAACTTGTGTGTCGGTCCCACTACCCCTCGGAGAGCCTAAATCGGTCCTTCGGACTTGACGCAACTACTCGGCTCCAAGAAAGACTCGGTGTTGACGGTGCCTGTAGTCGTGTTTGAACAAGATTTGCGGACGACGGTAGAACAGGGGTCTGGAACTTCCGACAGTGTTCGCCTTTTCGTTTTCGGGTAAATCTGCAATAAATTTTGTGTAATACCCGATTCGTGACCGAGGAACAGTGCCGACTAGTAGAACCTCATGCGAGGACCGGCAGTGTCGCCATTCACCTACCAGAGTATTAAAGTAATCTACTGAAGGTCCCCTCTTCGTCAACAATCAGTTAAGTAATACGGGACCTTGTTAAAGGTCCGACGAAGTAGAGTCCTACGGGAGGGACACGAAGGAGGATGAGAGAGAAACGAATTGAACTTGACACTTAGTGTTCAGTTCGACCCAAACCTCTCTCCCTTTCCGTGTCGAACCTGGGTCAAAAAGTAAAAGACCCAAAACTCGAACGACCAGAGTAGTAAGTATGAGTGGTGAATGGACGAATCACACCAGAGTAAGAAGAACCGTAGGCGAACGAAAAAAGTTAGTGTTGAGTCCTAAAAGGACCGATGTTCATTGTCTTTGAGGTTAGCTTTGACCGACTTCACGTTTTTCCCATAATAACCGAGTGTCAAAACTTTGGAGTTCGCGACCCTGATCGAAGTCCATACCGACCTAGGTCCCCGAGGTACTACAGTAGTCACAGGAGACGGAAGTATAGTCGGGATGGAAGGAGACACAATTGGTGTAAGAGTCCACCGAAGAGGAGAGTGCCCTTGTCTACTTATGAATTGTCGAGGTCCGAATACAGGAGTGTCCGGACTCTCTCCTCTTTGTAAAAAAGAGGGGATATCATCAAGGTTGCACTTAAGAACACAACTTTGAGTAACCTGATAAACCTCGTGTACGGGTTTGGACTCGGTTAGTGACACCGGTCTTCCTCTTTTATACGACTAACCGATTCGGACCCAGTGTACTGATCGGTCGTCCGTACCTTGATCGACGAGGATCATTGACCCTGACTCGCACTCCCTCTACCCAGGACTTCCTCGTACACCGAAAGGAAATTCTTCGTCTTCGTCGTCGTTGGTCAGGAAGACAAAGAAAAGTAGAAAGGAGTCCCCGGTCAGGAAAGGAAGAAAGGAGGGACGAAGGAAGAAAGAGATCCTCTCAGAGAGATTGGAGGACACAGAGAGAGGGACAAGGGCCTCAGGAGGAGACGTGGTGTCTTAAAGTCCAACGAGTCTTTTCTTCAACCCAGAACCACTGTATCCAAAGGTCTAATTCTTTTACCCTCACACCACCCGTCTGTACATGAGAAAAAGATATTGTATTTAAGACGTTTCATTTCGAGACTTTAGATTACAAACAGGAATTTCAAGACCCTCTACGACCTAACTGTAAATTTACCGGGGGAGACTCGGGAGACGTCGGACCCCCTCCGACGTCGATACACCCGACCACCCGAGTCGGGAGGACCCCCCGACCGTGTGACGGTGAGTAGGAGGTCGGGAGTGGACCCCGGGGACGAGGGGAAGGGAGGAGAGGCCGGGAGAGAGAGAAAGGGTAAGTGGAGAAGGAGGAGAGGAATGGGGGAGGCTGGTGAACTGCAGTGTGGTCAGTGAAGGAAAAAGACACGGAGTCAAAGGAGTGGGTTCTGCCCTACTTCTCTTTGCTGGTGGACGGCACCGACCCCCTCCGTCCTCACTCCGACCTCCGTCTTTAGTGTTTTCGCGGTCACTTGTTTCCGCGACTTTGACGCGTCCAGTTTAGAACAGAGTGGAGGGACTTCAAGAAGTGAGGGGTTTACGGGTGTGGGGGAGAGGAACCTTCGGACAGGACGACACGGTCAGACCTGGGGGCAGACATCATATGTGTAGGATGTCACTGGGGTATTAAGTCGACCCAGTACACTGGCGGGGACGCCGACCTCGCACCTCGGTCGGGTCACCCCTGGTGGACCCTACTCTCACCCCTTCCGCTCCAGGGAGGACCCTCTTAGTCACGACTACCATCTCCCCCGTCACTCATACCCAAGGACTACTACGATTATGGGGGTGAGTCACTTCAATATCCCTGTAGACACTTTACCGTCCTAAGTACCAGTCTCTCTTCTCGACAACGACCTAAAGTTCGAATTCCAGGACGGAGTAAGAGTCGACTTGATCGGTACGGCCACCGCCACTTCCACCCACCTGTACTTCCGCAATAATGTCATTGCGGACCTTCCGATCTCTTAATTTCTTAATGGACCTAGAACCGACCTTCTCAAGGGTTTATCTGAAAGTTACTTTTTTTTAAACAAAGAGACCAAGACTTACAAACACACATTACTTGTGTTTACTCTGAATAAACGCGTCTGCCGTTTGTAGTTTTAACCCAAAACTCGTAGTCGGTCTAAATTTCTCTCCGTCCAGTGGAAACCCTCTCCGTTGAGACAGACCCTATTTAGGTAGAATGCTTTAACGTTATAAGGACCTCGATCGTAAAGGAAATCCTTCTCTCCCGAGAGTCCTCAACACCATCAAGTTCTTTTTACCGTCTTATAAAAAACTGTGAAGAGGGTACGACCACCTCTTTAGACTACTGGAGTTCCAGTAGTGAGGTCCCTTCGGTGTACCTCCGCGAGACCGGTTTTTAAGGTCGTCTCAGGTCACAGTGACGGTAGGGACGGTTCCGTGGTCCGTGTACTCACCACGGTCGGAACTGGAGACCTGGTCGGGAGACGGTGTGCTTACAGTAGTTCACTGGAGTCAACTGTGGTGTACCTTGTCTTCTTAGTGGGTCACTTCGGGACGGACTTAAGGACTGGGTACCTTAGGTACTACGTATCGTTTTAAGCAAAACAAGATGCGATGATTCAAAACCCATTAATATATCGTCATCATTAGTCTTGAACAAATAATTAATAAAAAAATTAAAAATAAATAAATAAACCGGTGAGGTTCAGAATCAACACCGTACACTCTAGGTCAAGGGACTGGTCCTACCTTGTACCCGGGGGGACGTAACCCTCGTGTCTCAGAGTCGGTGATCTGGTGGTCTCTTCAGGGGTCTCGAGGAAACTTCTTCCCGGTTTCGACCACTACTCTTCCGTTCTTCTCCCAGCCTACATCGGGCTCCCTTCGACCCCTGTCGTCCTCGGACGAGACAGAATACCACTGTGGGTAATCATCCTTCGTGTCCGTATTTTCCTGACCGACACCTTCGGTTGACAGACCCAAGCTCAGGACCGACCCGGTCGACCCAGTATGACCCTTTCGAAGAGTTGGTAGGACCCGGAGTCGAAAAGGTAGACATTGTACTCTGATAGATTGTACAAGATTTGAACCGTTGTTCCTTGTCGGTAGAGGTCGGTTACCGGCTCCCGAGTGTAGATCCGATGTCTACACAGAACAAGCTGAGGGTACAAAACAAACCAAAAAATTAATTTTTTTTTTTTTACCGACACGACTCTGAAGCGACCACACACACCCGAAGAGATCAACGCAGTTCCCCGGAAGAGATCAACATCACGTACCCAAAGAGTGGTGCCACGAAAGAGAGCAATGTCTCGTACCCGAGACCCCGTGTACCCGAGTCGTCGACACCATACACCCGAATCAGTGGGGTGTCGTACACCCTAGAAGGACCTGGTCCCTAGTTTGGACACAGGGGACGTAACCGTCCATAAGAATTGGTGACCTAGTGGTCCCTTCCGGGGTATAAAATAAGAAATAGATTAAATCTTTAACCCTCTAAAGGTTCGAAGAGACTTTTAGTTGACCAGTATGACGAGTGTGTCTGCCTGGAAGATCGTACCTGCCCGCCCTGTCGTAAGATTCCCAAACTGTAGGTAAGTAAACTGGGGTTCGTCGGGAGGAGGTTCCAGACATCGTAGTGGTAGGGTCCGAGATGGTCTCCAGTAGGTCCCTCGTTCCTTCGGTGAAGTCGTACATGGTACCACCGTCCTCTACGACTACTCTTTTACAAGGGAAGAAGGGAAGGACCCCGGTCTGTGTGAGGACGGGTCTCAATACGTACTGGGACCTCTCTCTCCTCTTGAGGGTGTACACTGACTCTAATTGAACTACAGGAATCCCCACACCCCCAAGTACTTTCGTTAAGTGAATCAAATGACTCTTGATTTGATCTAAAAATGTTTGAGGTCACACATACGACTTGTGAATTTTTTTTGTGTTTTTTGTTTATTTCGTGAGTATGTTGTTTGGAAGAAACGCACGAATCCACTAGTTTCATAGTCGGGGAAGTTAGGAGTACTGATGGGACACTTCTTCTACAAAAATACCGGGGACAAAGGAGTCTTACCTCTGATTTCGTGGTTCCAATTGAACGGACTCCAGTAATTCGATTATCCCCTATCTTAACCCCAAACTGAGATCCGTCGAACCGACATCGGAGGGATTTGTCACACGTGGGTCTCGGGGAAAGGACCGTTATAAAGGATCCTTTCGACCCTGCTACGGGAGACCCTACGTCAGTCACCAGGGGTACATCCAGGAATCGTACATCACTACGAATACCTAGTGACCACCATTGCCTTGACTCTTTTCCGTACGTCCTCCTTCACCGACCACAAGGAAAGGGTGAGTCCGACCCGACCTTCCCCGACTACTTACAGTGTGGCGTAGTTCGTCTGCCACACGGACGTCGAAACTATTACTGGCGGGTCCAGGGGAGACACATGACTGCCGGCTTGGGCCACGGTCAACGGTTTCCGTTACTCGAATAAAGAGTAGTCAGACCCGACAGGACCACCGGTTCCCGACACTGAGGACGACCCGCTAGACAGGGCGACAGGAAGATGCTACCTGTCCTAAGTCCTGGTGCCGAAGTCCCCGACCTCGGTAAATAGACTCGGAATCCGACCGACTACGATTATTGTCGGTTGTAACGATACCAAGAATATTACACGACCCGTAACAAGGTTCCCGTACTAGGACTGATGCTCGGACCTTCCAGTTATCGTAGTAATAGGGGTAAAACGTCTACCCCTTATTCCGTGGTTCAAGTTCCTTGAACGGGTTCCAGCGTGTCCGTCTGACCGAAGGCTACGACCAGGGATGGAAGACCGACTTGGAAAGCCTTTCCTGAGGGGTTTCTTATCCCTCTTAGGGAGAAAACTATTAGTTTTGGAACAATACACCGGAAAAAAAACCCATCAAGAGAAAACCCCTCTCCACCAAGGACTGACAGATCTAACTAAATTTTTTTTTAGTGTGAGGTCACTTTTTCTAGTTAACGGTACATGTCAAGGTTCAGTGAAACTACGGTAGTGTTTGGGAGAGTATACGAACTCGGAGATTAATCTAAACCTCCTCTTAGTTAAGTACACAGTACTTTAAAATTTTCTGTTGCAAGACACTTACCAGAAAGGGTAATAAGGTCGAACTAACTTTAACACCCAAAAAGTCTCCTACGATATAAATATGAGAATTCTGTTACCTCGAAAGTTTTCTTAAGGCTGAGAATCCAGAAGTATACACTAAAGACCTCTTCACCTTTAAAAGTTTAAAAGAATTACTTACACAAAAATACCGAAAAAAGACAATCAAGAAAGAAATTTTGTTTGTTTGTTTGTTTTTTGGGGTTTGAGAGACTGAGGTGTCACAGGGAGAGGGAGACTACCCCTGAAGTCCAAGAACGGTTTCATACATAGTGTATTAACGAAAGTACAAGTCTGGGCCGTTCTCGTGCAACATTTACTGACGCTGCGTCTACACTGTTAAGATAATCCGGACCCAAGAACGTACCAACTGGAACGTTTAACTTAAGCTCCTCCAGTCGGGAGTACGGACCGACGATCTAAAGTGCAAACGTCAAACCCGTCTCTCCAGACCCCTCCACGCCCACCGTTAAAGGCACGACCCCGCACCTGTCGGCCCGTAGGTAAGGTAGCACGGGACTTAGGGTAGACATAAGGGGAAACGTAGGGTCTCAGAAGAAGTCGAGGGGTCGCCTTCCGTCGTCGGGTACTAGCTACCCGAAGACGGGCGGTACCGCAATAATCGGTGAGACAGTTCCACTGTTACAGTAAAAATTATAAGGTAGAAGTCTGGACTCCAAATAAAAATCCAACCCTTAGTCGGTCGGAAGGGTCTCTCGCTCAAAGTTCCTGAACGTCCATACCAACAGTCGGGACCGATGACGCCTCGAAAAATGGTTATACGTACGTGTGTTCCCACCGGAGACCCCACGTCCTTTACAAGACACAGAACCAAACACACCAAAAATGAACTCAAATAGATACACACATGTCTTTAACTCGAAACCACTCCTAAACCTTTTTAGTCTTGGGGTACGCAACGACACCTTTATATTTTACCGGGAACCTTTTGTCAAACCGTAAAGCAATTTTTTAATTTATCTCAATGGTACACTTTCATTTTTATAATCAGTGAGTCAGTACAGACTGAGACGGTGGGGTACCTGACATCGGGTGGTCCGAGGAGACAGGTACCTTAAGAGGTCCGTTCTTATGATCTCATCCAACGGTACGGGAAGAGGTTTCTTAGAAGGACTGGGTCCCTAGCTTGGTCCCAGAGGAAATACTGTCCATCTAAGAAATGACAAACTCGGTGGACCCTTCGGTATCTCAATGACATACTGAGTCTTTAAAACGAGGATCTATACAAGGGGTTTCTTAACTTACGTCTCTGAGTTTACCCATAAACATGTGGTTACAAGTATCCTTATAAAAAAAAATTCCTTCCTAAAGAAAAAGGAAAAATTTTTTTAATAAATAAAAACAAATAAACCAACGCGACCTAGAATCAACACCGTACGTCCCAGATCAAGGAACTGGTCCCTAACTTGGGTCCGGACGAGTAACTCTCGTGTCTCAGAATCGGTGACCTGGTGGTCCCTTCAGGACAAGTATCGTTGCAATGAGGGTTGTCGGTTTTCCATCTTTGCTAGGTTTACAGGTAGTTGGTTACTTACGTCCCTCAGGGGACCAACGGATCACCAATCTTAAGGGTCGAAAACGACGACACCGGGTCCAAGTTGGGGACTAATCCCTTGACTTTAGGACGTTCACCTTACGATATCGGTTTTTTTTTTTTTGGGGTGTCTACTTACCTATCTGTTTTACACCGGATAGGTACGTCACCTTATATAAATCGATGTTTTCCCTTATGTTAAGACTATGAACGATGTTGTACCTATTTGTTACTTTTACAATATGTCTCGTTAGGGAATCGACTTCGCTCCCAGACGGTCCCAAGAAGTGATACTCAAGGGGTATTCCCGGGTATTCTGTGTCTACCGTCCTTTTTTTTCTTACTTTAGTGCGGTAACCGTCGTTGTACCTCCCTGGATCTCTACGAGTGTGATTCGTCTCACTCAGTCTGTCTCTTAGCTTTTATAGTATACTGTGGTGAATCTACACCTTAGATCTTGAACTATGTTTACTTGATTAAATGTTTTGTCTTTGTCTGAGTGTCTGAATCTTTTGTGTGTAGACTAATGGTTTCCCCTCTCCACACCCCTTCTCCCTATTTAATCCTCCAACCCTAACTGTATATGTATGATGACAGATATTTTATTAGTTGTTCCTGGATGATATTTCGGATCCCATGAGACGAATTGTACGACAGTATTGGATATACCCATTTCTTGGCCTCTTTCCTATCTATATACAGATATACATTGTCTTAATACAACAACATGTGGATTTTGTTTGTCGTAACATTTAGTTGATATGAGGTCTTATTTTATTTTTAACCTTTTTTTTGAGGGTATCTATCGTTCTCTACTGTAACAAATGGGAAGTGACTGGAAGGACGATCTTCCTATCTTCCTTGATTATAAAGAACATGTGAATGATACACAGTACGGAACCCGATCCGTGAGTATAGGTGATAGAGTAAATTTAATCGGAGAGTTACAGTCTGTTACGAAACCCCCGTGAAAGAAGTAATGTTTGGTCTCTTTCGCAGGTATCGAAAGAGGCTAAAGACTTAGACGGAGTGGAGTGAACTCATGACAAAAAAAAGAATTCGTAGACTTTATAAAAGGTATAGTTCACAAAGTTCCTGGATTAATTCTTGAAGTAATATTAACAAGTAATCAATATAAAACAAGTTAATGAAATTGTTCAACGGTTTATCTTGTGTTTCGGCCGTTTATCGTAATACATTAACATTACTCTACGAGTTTAACCCAGTGTCTCGAGGCGGAAACAAACGTATAAAAAAGGAGTGTCCTTCTGTTTGTCTTCCACCACCGCCGGGGAACCAGACGAGTGGCCGAGGGAGGTTCGGCACCCCCCACCCCTGGTCGGAAACAAAGACATGGTTCCAGATTAGACCCTTTTGCCTTTGTAAATTCCCACTACAATTTTTGTAAAATCTACTATTACAAATATACATTGTGAGTAATATACCGTCAGTCATAGGATCCGTGTAAATGTCCGTCATTGAGTAAATTGAAGGACGGTCCAGGGACCCCACCTACGATAGTACAGGGGTTGAAATGTCTACTTCTTTATGTCCGCGTTTCAGATCCACTGAACGGGTTCCAGTACGTCGGTCTCTCACGACCTCGACTCGAGTTTGGGCCCCCCACCACGGACACCGGGGACGAGAACCGGTGATGAAAGTTGACTAAATAACTTAGAGTTTCCTTTTACACATGTATATATAAATTTTCAGACAACAACCGACACGGCCCAAAAGCAACGACGCACCCTGACGACGAAGCAACGTCTCTCGCGCCTGATGAGAGATGTGCACCACGCTCCCGAAGAGTAACGTCACCGAAGAAAGCAACATCTCGTGTCCGAAATCCCGGGTACATGAAAGTCATAAACGTCGAGGGTCCGAGATCTCGGGTCCGAGTTATCAACACCGAGTTATCAACGAGGCACCGTACACCCTAGAAGGACTAAGTCCCTGGCTTGGGTACAGAGGACGTAACCGTCCACCTAAGAAGTCGTGACTCGGTGATCTCATGTAGTACTCTTTGCGACCCGACCTTCTTCGTGTTCGACCTTAGCTCTAACGGCCCTCTTTATAGTTATTGGAGTCTATACGTCTACTGTGGTGGGAATACCGTCTTTCACTTCTCCTCGATTTTTCGGAGAACTACTTTCACTTTCTCCTCTCGCTTTTACAACCGAATTTCGAGTTGTAAGTCTTTTGCTTCTAGTACCGTAGGTCAGGGTAGTGAAGTACCCTTTATCTACCCCTTTGTCACCTTTGTCACTGTCTGAAATAAAAAAACCCGAGGTTTTAGTGACGTCTACCACTGACGTCGGTATTTTAATTTTCTGCGAACGAGGAACCTTTTTTTCAATACTGGTTGGATCTATCATATAAGTTTTCATCTCTGTAATGAAACGACTGATTCAAGGTAGATCAATTCCGATACCAAAAAGGACACCAGTACATAGCTACACTCTCAACCTGACACTTCTTCCGACTCGTGGCTTCTTAACTACGAAAACTTGACGCCACAACCTCTTCTGAGAACTCTCAGGGAACCTGACGTTCCTCTAGGTTGGTCAGGTAAGACTTCCTCTAGTTGGGACCCTAAAGAAACCTTCTTTACTACGATTTCGACTTCGAGGTCATGAATCCGGTGGAGTACACTTCTCAACTGAGTTACCTTTTCTGAGACTACGACCCTCCCTAACCCCCGTCCTCCTCTTTCCCTGCTGGCTCCTACTCTACCGACCTACCGTAGTGACTGAGCTACCTGTACTCAGACTCACTTGAGGCCCTCTACTACTACCTGTCCCTCCGGACCGTACGACGCTAAGTACCCCAGCGGTTCTCAACCTGTACTGACTCGCTGACTTGACTTGACTTGACTTGACTTGACTCGGTGATCTCTTCGGGGTTTGACATATGAAACTTTTTACATTAATAGGTGAAGGATTATTCTCTGGTAGTTACTCCTTTTTTTTAACCGTAACGTAAAATTAGTGAATTAACAATTAAAGACTTTTACAAAATCTCTATCCTTACACTTACGTTAAAGGATTTTAAACATCTCGAGGTAGTATTGTCGAAGACACCGCTAGGAACTGGGTTATTGATCCCGACTCCCCTATCTTGTACAACTGGGTTGTGGATACCAGAGGTCGAGTCTGTCAAACTAGACACCTCTACAAAGTCACCCTAAGACAATTGATTCTATAAGTACAACTTGAATTTCTTCGACGGAACTGATTCTTACAATCAGAACCTCACGTTCACTGTCTTGAGACCGTGTAGAATTTTCCCTTCTGAAATAACAAATTACGTTGAAGTTTCGGGTTCCTACCTAAAGTTCGTACCGACCTAGGTCCTTGAGTTTGTTACAGGAGTCACGGGAGGGACGTAGAGTGGATCCCAGACGACAGGAGACGTGACCTCAGTGAAAACCCGTTCTTCAGGTGGGCGTCAAAGTACACAGGGGTGATCCTCCGCACGATATCTAGAGGAAAGTTCCTCAGACGGAAGTCGTGGTGTCACGTCAATCGGCTGTCGGGGGTCTACACCGAGGACGTTCCAGACGGGCTCAAAAACTCTGGTCCGAAACGACTAGGGTCCACCAGGGTCGGTCCACCATTCCAATCCCGAATCAGTAAAGAAGGGTCACGAATACGATAACGTGACACACCAGTCTAGAGGAACTCCCAGACTTTCGAAGAAAGGTGAGGACGAAGGGCAGTGTAGACAGAAAGTCTCCCCACTGACGGTTATTTTGAGAAAGAAAGGACTGGAGTAGACTCGCAGACGAAGGGTTTGATGGGTTGATTATGTGGTCCCAATAAAAAAATTGTCCAACCTGAAGGGTCCCCGTTCCTTACATTATTGCAAGGGTTTTCAAGGTCGTTTTAAGGGTTCGGACTGAGGGTAACCGACTTTGACCCAATGTACGAATAGGATCTTGGGAGGGACACTTTGACTAACCGGTCTGAACCCAGTACACCGGTGAACACCCGCCCCGGTAGGTACAGATTTATAGAACTGGGTTTCTTCTCTCGATATCAAGGGTTTCCTTTTAGACCCAAGAGGAGAGTTTTCTCTTTCCCGTAGTAATGACTAGTACGTATGTGTCGTCCAGATGGAGTCTTCCGATACTTTAGTCTTCCGGACCGGAATTCGGTCGAACAGTGTAGCGGAGAAGACCCTGAGTCACAGGTGGAGATATTTTACCCGTTTACCGTTCACCTAGGGTGAGACAAAGAGAAGGAGTGAGAGACAGAGACAGACAGTGAAACGAAGAGAAAGAGTGAGACAGCAAGGGAGGGAGAGTCGACTAGAGACGAGTTTTGAGAGGATTGTTTAGGTAGACCCGGGGTACGACAAACGTCTTCGGGGAAGGTCTACCACCCTACCTAAACTCAGTTATCGAACCACACGATTACTGTCTCGATTAAAAATTATTACTACTTTACACTAAATTTTTTTTTTTTGGGAGTAGACCTAGTCGAGTTCTATGACTCAGGTTTGGAACGATATGAGACGTCAGGACCGGCGACAGGGGTCTTGTCCACACCAATAAGGTATCGGTCTCAAATGGAACGTCGGAGCCAGAGAAGGACCTTGCCGGAGGTTTAAACCTTTCGGTCCCGGTAGACTTAGACGTTACCCACTCAGCGTTTCTGGTCTTTAGAGAAAGTTTCTTCGAGTTCAGACCTCCCTCGAATGACATTCACGTCGTTGGTGCCTCGTGTCCACACGTAGTTTGTTTCGGCATGGTCAGTCCCATGGGCCTACACTTGACGCCTCTGTCTCAGATCGACGAAGTTCGACCTTTCCTTAAATGACTTTGTTGTGGTTACTACGAGTGTCTCAACAACTCTTCGACGTTTTTGTATGAGGGGTGTGCTCACTCCTACAGGTCTGTCTCTCTTCGCACGGCGTTGTAGTCGGACTACTCCGGTCGTAACGACCTGGAGCTACGAGACCTGTGACCGACGACGACGGTGGTGGTCCTGTCGAAGGAGGACAGCGGCGAAGAAGTCCAGTCCTCAAGAGTTGAGTCTCAGATCAACCAGTTCCCTGAAGGGACCACCAGGTCACCAATTCTGGAACGGAAGGTTACGTCCCCAACACCCAAGTTAGGGACCAATCCCTCGATTCTAGGGTGTACGGAACGTACGGTTTTCGGTTTTGTATGTTGTCTTCGTTATAACATTGTTTAAGTTATGTTTGAAATTTTTACCAGGAGTAATTTTTTGTTTTGTCTTTTTGGAGTGTTTCGGATCAACCAGATCGAGACAGTGTGAGAGTGTGGGAACGACCTTCCATCCGTTCCGTAATTCGTGTGTCCGAGACCTCGGTCTGAACAAGTCAGCGAGTCAACACAGGTTGAGAAACGGTGGGGTACCTCACGTCGTATGGTCCGAGGGGAACAGGAAGTTGTAAAGGGTCTCGAATGAATTTAAGTACAGGTAACTCAGTCACTACGGTAGGTTGATAGAGTAGGAGATGGTAGGGGAGAGGAGGACTGAAAATGGAAAGGGTCGTAGTCCCAGAAAGGGTTACTCAGACGAGAAGGGTAATCCACCCGTCACATAACCTCGAAGTCGAAGTGGTATTAAGGTTACTTATAAGTCCCAACTAAAGGAAATCCTAACTAATCAAACTAGAGGTACGACAGGTTCCCTGAGAGTTCTCAGAAAGGGTCGTGGCGTGAAGTTTCCGTAGTTAAGAAACCGAGAGTCAAATTCACCCAGGTTTAGGTCCGAGACAGTGAATACTAGACACATGGGGACCCGTGGTACACACGGAGTCAAACGAGTAGACATTTTACCCCTACTATTAACACGGACGAGGGGATCTCCACACACTTAATTTACTGTCTTATATACACTTCACACAACTTCTTTATTGTTCGTAAGTCTCAAAATCAAAATTAATAAATTTTTACTAGTTAACCGTAACTACTCCACTCCATCGACGACAAAGAATACATCTAAGTCTAACACCCTTAAGGGGTTTACGTCTTTCCTTCTAGATCCACTGTCCGTAGAGGGTGTCATTAAGGGAAAGGAAAAAGATGACGAGTTTAAATAAAGATAAAACTCGGAACTAAGGGAATACGAAAAGACTTCAGAGTCAGTTAGACCCCTGTGTGGATGGACAAGGGGTCCTAACGTTGAATTGTTACTTTAGATCCCTCAAGGGACCATCAGGTTACCAATACTTAGGTGGACAGTTACGTCCCCTGTGTCCAAGTTAGAGACCGGACCTTTCTAGGGTGTGCGACGACCTATTGATTCGATAAGAGACTTCTCATCGGGGACGAACGGCGTTGATCTCTTTCGGACACACGTCGTTGTCCCTCAGCGTTTCTTAGTCTGTACTGAATCTGACTCGTTGTTTTACACGTCGTTGTCTCTGGGTCTTTCGGTTTTTATTTATATTATTATTTTAAATTTTTTGTTACTTTGGACTTACGGTAATTCGTTTAGCACTGAGGAGGTCAAATGGTGTCAGGGATGGTGAGGGACGACCGGACGTGGACGGGACAAATTGAGTAAATAAAATGAATCGAACCAAGTACACCCGTAAACTCAAATACCAGGATCTTGGTTTCTTGACCCGTAAACCCTTCTGTTTTTCTATTTTGGATTTCCGAAAACATAGACGAAGGTGCCCTCAGTGTAGGGATGGACTTCATTACAGACCTAGACACTAGACGAACGCTCCCCCTTTCCTATTTTGTTCATGTGTCGGGACTTACACACATGTCCGAAGGGGGTACCGAGGTACCATTTCTTAGGTGGACGGTCAAGTCCTCTACACCCAGGTTAGAGACCCAGTCCTTCTAGGGGACCTCCTCCTTTACCGTTGAGTGGGGTCATAAGAACGGAGCCTTTAGGGTACCTGTCTCCTCGGACCGTCCGATGTCAGGTACCCGAGTGTTTTCTCAGTCTAAACTGAAGTCAAGTCAAGTCAGTGAGTCAACACAGGCTGAGAAACGCTGGGGTACTTGGTGTCGTACGATCGGAAGGGACAGGTAGTGGTTGAGGGCCTCAGGTGGGTTTGGGTACAGGTAACTCAGCGACTACGGTAGGTTGGTAGAGTCGGAGATAGCAGGGGAAGAGGAGGACGGGAGTTAGAAAGGGTCGTAGTCCCAGAAAAGTTTACTCAGTCGAGAAGCCTAGTCCACCGGTTTCATAACCTCAAAGTCTGAACTGAATCTCTGATTTATTGTTATATTCACATATATAATGTGTAACGGTTGTACAGGACGTGACGGGAGTTGGGGTTCCTGTACTGGTTGTATTAGAGTCTTTGGGTAGAAAGTCCCAGACACAGGACCTTAGTAAGGGTGTCGATCAAGACATAGCTTCAGGTTGGTCTTTTGTCTTTACAGTAGTCAGTAAACTTGACCCTTACCACTGATGTTTCTTAGTAATTGGTCCTTTGCCCTTAATTGTTTGATTTCCCTATTTTCTTCCCTGAAGGGACCGTCAGGTCACGAATCCTGAGACGAAAGTGATGACTCCCATATTCAAGTTAGGGACCAATCCCTTGATTCTAGGACGTTCGACGTACCACACCGGTTTAACTTTTTTTTTCCTCCACTATTATCTTCTGAGATCCCCCAGGTCTTCATCGTCCATGTTTCCTTGTCGACTATCTTTCCCCTATTACTTCCCTAATGTCAAGGACGGAGGAGGGTCCCCGACTATAAGAATTTTCTCCCAGACCGCTGGTGTTCTTGTCTCAGACGACCTGACTTCTCCACAGTCTTCCACTTCCGAGACCGACCAGGCATACATGTTGTGGGGGACGACCTCCCAAACTTGACAAGAGACATTTGCTGGGAGACCCACCCCTCTCACACCGGACTCCCACCCGTGGGAAGTTCCGACGGTCCGTTCCTCCGGTCCTGGGTCTCGTGACGACTGCGACCACACTCCCGTCGACCCGAAGACGAGACTTACTTTCTCGCCCTGACGGTTGAAAGACGGGAGATGCATGTCTCGGATTGCAGGATGGTCGACAGTCTCCTCTTATGAGTACCTCCCTGAAGTGGTTGTCAGATTACCAATTCTGAGGTGGAAGGTTACGTCCCCCACGTCCAAGTTAGGGACCACCCCCTTGATTCTAGGGAGCCCGAAGTCCCACGTCGGTTTTTCATTTTTTCTTTTTCTTTCTTTCTTTTCTTTACAAGGACCCCGGTCGAGATCATAGAACTTCGTCCCGTTTCTTCCTACCTAAACCCCGACTCTCTATTATTTCATCGTTGACCGAGTCCCTCTTTCTGGACCCTCAGACCCTCTCCCAAGTCCTCTCAGACTTCCTTCCTCTCCTCCACACTTCCCCCTCCTTGCACCTAGTCCTCCTTTTCTCTTAAAATTCTTTATAAAAACACTTAGTAGGAAATATCACTTTCATTTATTCCTGGAACCCTGAAGGGACTAATCAGGTCCCCAATTCTGAGGGGTGACGGTGACGTCCCCCGCACCCAAGTCAGAGATCAACCCCTTGATTCTAGGACGTATAGCGTACCGTGTCGTGGGGAGGGGGGTGGGGGTATTTTTCTCTCTCTCTCTCTCTGGTCTTCCAACAATAATTTTTTATTTATTCCTGGAACTCAATGAATCGTTAAAGAAATACTAACTATCTGTCACAATGAGACTGGTGTTATATCATAGACTCCCTTTGACCAAGGACCTCGACGACGTCTATGGTTTTAGGAACCTACGAGTTCAGAATATATATTTTACTGGATCATCTCACTCACTTATGTCAGACGGGAGTTTAAGTACCTAAAACGGACACCTAAGTACTAACCAACTTAGACCTCTCCTTTTTGGACGCCTACACCTCCCGACTGATATGAGAAGACTCT
This sequence comes from Capra ibex, assembly GCA_006410555.1. Classification (NCBI taxonomy): domain Eukaryota; kingdom Metazoa; phylum Chordata; class Mammalia; order Artiodactyla; family Bovidae; genus Capra; species Capra ibex. Next base: position 2,026,212 of record SJYO01055647.1, read on the forward strand.
AACCTGGTGAACTCAGGACCCAAAGATTAACCGAATACTGTTAAAAGACAACCAGATTTCGGTAGTTTGTCTCCAAATGTTACTTACAAAAGAAAATTCCCTAGGATAAAATATAATATCCAAGAACAGAAAGGTACGTAACTTGATCCTTAAACCTTCAGGTTCAACATCAAGACTCAGAGTTCAAAGTTGTGTATCGACACACTACGAACCGTTCAGTGAAGTGGGGAAACTTAGAGTCTCAAAAATAGATGGTCTACCCCTTTGATCTCAGACGAGTAGGTTTGAGATTCCTTATAACACTACTATTTTAGTCTCGGACCTATACTTTGACGAATCTGTTTTCTGTGTTAAAACAAGTGAGTGTACCTAGACAGACATTGGTGTGTCGACCATATTACCATCCTTTACTAAAAACGAACCTCGATTGTCTTTTGGAGTGATAACACCGAATTATTCCTAAATGAAAAGAGTAAATAGTTCTTAAGATGTCCATCAGTAGAAACCTGCTACTATTTCGACGAGTGATTACATTCCCGATTAGAGACTAAGAGACCCGGAAGAGGAGTACCAGTGTTCTACCGACGATGTTGAGGTCGGTAGTACCACTATAAATTTCGTCCTTCTTCCCGATACCGGACTAGTCATTGGAGACAAGGATAAAGACCCTCCACTTCCGTAAGGGACTAATAGAAATCTAAAGAAGGTAAAGTAGAGTGACCTGTCTTCATCCAGAAGTTCTGTCAGACCCTTTTACTGATGAACTGAAAGGGTAGAGAATCTCTCACTCCTGCAGTCCCTCTTTCTTCAACCCCGACCCACGACCTAATCTATCGATTGTCACAAACCTTATCGACCGTTCAAGATCTACCGTTTTTGATTTTAACAAGACACTAACCCCCCTCAGTCGGTGTCTTCCTAAAACTAAAGGTAGGAACACTAAGGACAAACAAACTGAGGAAAGTACCCCGGACCGAAGTAAACTTATCGATTGTAAAATGAAACCTCCACCTTAATATAATTTTTAGTCTACGAACAGTAATACGTTTATTGACAGAGCGATATCGAATTCTAAAAGTAAAAAGGTACTTAATAAGGAAAAAGTCAGGAAAGGGGTGTGGAGAACCTTCTTTATTTTTGTTGGTGACTGATTAGTCTCCTTAAAAGGTTAGTAAGTCAGTTGCCTATAAATAACTCGCAGAAGGTACGAGGTTCTCGAAAAGATTTGAGAAACTCTATCTCCTTCTACACCAAAGACGTCATAACCTCGAATATAAGGTCACCTTTTCTATTCGTCGTTCATTTACTTATTTAGTTTATTTTATACTCTTATTATGTACGATACTTCTCTAAAAAATTTTCCGTCTATTTATCTAAACACCCCCCTCTCCCGAAAAATTTTGAAAAGTAAACCGACATGGACCAGGATCAACGACCACTTCCGTCACCGTGGGGTGAGGTCATGAGAACGGACCTTTTAGGGTACCTACCTCCTCGGACCTTCCGACGTCAGGTACCCCAGCGACTCCCAGCCTGTGCTGACTCGCTGAAGTGAAAGTGAAAAGTGAAAGTACGTAACCTCTTCCTTTACCGTTGGGTGAGGTCACAAAAACGGACCTCTTAGGGTCCCTGCCCCGTCGGACCACCCGACGGCAGATACCCCAGCGTGTCTCAGCCTGTGCTGACTTCACCGAATCGTCGTCCAGGATCAACGTTCTACGTCCTAAAAAACTAGAAGTAACGTCGTACGTCCTAGAAAAAAAATTTAACACCGTACACTCTAGAAGAGTAACGTCGAACCCGTTAGACCACGGGACTGGTTCCTAACTTGGGTACGGGAGACGTTACCCTCGAACCTCAGGATCGGTGACCTGGTGGTCCCTTCAGGGACCACTCCCGAAAGAATCTACCCCACCAACCGTTTCCAGAGACTTTCCACTATAAAGACCTCTTTGACCTTTCTACACTTCTCTGGTCCGTACACTACTAAACCCGGTCTCCTTTGTCGTTCACGTTTCCGGGACTCCACTTGTTCGAACCACACAAACTCCTACTCTTTCTTTCGGTCAACCGATGATGTGTTTCTCTCTCCTTCTCTTACCGTCCCCTACTCCAACCTCTGAAGTTTCGGGTACCTCTTGGAAAGAGTGAAGTTTATAGACGGAAGTCCTTCTTACGTCAACGAAAATTACCCAGTGGATTCTATTAGAGGGAAAAAAAAAACAAAACCAGAGTGACAAACCGTACCCCTTTAGAATTAAGGGGTTGGTCCCTAACTTGGATCCGGGAGACGTGACCCTCACTCCTCAGAATTGGTGACCGAGTGGTCCCTTCAGGGTTCGAGGGAAAGAATTTTAGTTGACATGGTATATTGTATTGGATTAGTATCCTTATGAGGTCCTCAGTTTAGGTAGTATCAGTGTCAGGACTCCTAATATGTCCCGACCTTAGAATCTTAAGACGAATGGAGGTTTTACGTGCTTACTTAGTTGAAGGGAGTGTGAGGTAGAGAAAAAGAAGGAGGGAAAGTCTTCAGTAAAGGATCGGGGACGGTTGGGTTGACGTAGTCGAAAACAGAAGTTCAACGACCCTCAATGGTAGAAGACAGGTAACACAGACGTTACGAGGGTCAGACCTGACACCCAGAGATAAACACGGAAAAATTATCGTTGTGGTAAGTTGGGGTCCCGGAAACGTGAAGGTCAAGGGTGACTGACTTTCCGAGTCGGGAGTCGTGAATGCACCGAGTCAGAGAGTGAGAAAATTTATAAACGAGTTTACAGTAGAAACATTCCTTCGAAAAAGACTGAGGGAAGGGAGGGTGAGATTTTTATAAAAGAGATGAACAAAATAAAGAGAAGAAACATGAATAAAAGTAGGCTGGACGATATATAAAACGGTTAGATAAACCAAATATCAGAGAGAGGGGTGTGATCTTACAGTCGAAAGGGGTGCGTCCCTTAAACCAGACTTAGAGACCCTATAGGGGTCGTGGGTGTTGTTGTGGATCACGTTTCATCCCCGAGTTATTTATAAATGGGTTTCTTACTCATTCACTCCTAATTCCTCCCGTCAAAATTGAAAGAAGTAAACAAAAAGGAAAAAGAAAGAAAAGAAAAACAACGTTTTAGACTTGTCCGTGGTCCGAAGGAAGGGGTCCGTCGGAGCAATATATTAGTCCTGGAAGCAAGTCGTTCTTCGACAGTCGTGACGAAGTTCGCCAATATGAATCGCAAAGGTCGGAGAGCAAAGTCGACGTACTCGAGAGGACTCCTCGAGACCTTTAATCCGGAACGAAGATGTCCCTCTCTCCTGAAGACCGTGGTCCGTTCTACCGGGACCTCCGACTACCCCGTGAACACCTACCGCCACCTGATCGTCGGGACTGGAGTTCTAGTCGGGTACCGGCTACAGTACGAGTCTCGTAGGTGGAGATCCCTACTTTCCGCTCAATACAGGACATTTAGTGTCTCTATGTTCTCTGACTCCCACCCTCATCTTTTCTCTAACTACCTCCAGTCTAGATTCGAGACGGTGAACAATCGTCACACAAGAACTCACGGGGGTTAATAGGGTTACTGAGATACCTAAGTCCGTTCTTTATGTGGTAGAAGTTGAGTTTTGAGTCAACACAAAGACTTTGGACCTCGTCTGTAGTCGTTTTCGGTCCTGTGGTTTGTCGCGAGTACCAGGACCGTCCTCACGGGTGTGGGACGGACCCCTGGACAGGTTATTGTTACCCTTTCGTAGTCGGAGAGTTTGTCGAGAGAATCGGTGACCGGGACAGGAGTTTAGGGCTCCTCAGATCCTAATGGGACCACCAGGTCACCGATTCTGAGGAACGAGGGTTTCGTCCTCCGGATCCAAACTAGGGACCAGTCCCTTGATCTAGGGTGTGCGGTGTTGATCTCTCGGACACACGGTGTTGATTCTAGACCACGTCGGTTTATTTGCTACAATTAAATTTTTCGATTCTTTTATCCTAAAGGAGTTTTAATGTTTGAATTTTAGAGTTCTTCAGGACACATGCTTTCAAGGAAGGTACCGGTCAAATAAACTCCCGATGTTTGAGTTGGACCAAACAAAATACATAAGTAAAAATTATATGTGAGAGACAAAATACGTTAATTATTTTCTAAAGGTGAAGTCCAATCGAGTAATACGTAATACTTAAACATTTACAGTTCCTCTACTAACGGTACTCTAAATCTACCACACCAAGCTTTCTACAACATGGGTCGCCCCTCAAAGTGACGACGTAAATTATTTGAGCTACCGTAGGGGACCGAGGTTTGTCCACGACCAAGACGGGCCGCCGGTGACACCTCGAGTCGAGACACCGTAGAGATTCCGTACACTTAAAAGAACGGTCCAGGGATAAAAGGGTCGGTTAGTCAAAAACATTTTCAAGACAGTAGTCAGGATCATCGAGTCCAACGATAAAGGACAAGTCCAAGTTGTACCACCTTTTCAATTCGTCGAGAGTTATCAATTGACATACTGGTAGGATAACTCCGTCGAAAAAAAAAAATTTAGTAGAACCGGGGTGGTAATCCGTACGTCCCTAGAATCAAAGGGATGGTCCCTGCCTTGTACGTGTGTAACATCTCAGAATTTACAAAGGAGGTCCCTTCAGGGGTCGAGATGTAGAAAAAAATTTTTTTAACTAATTGAATAAATGACCCGATGGAGACCAGAAGCAACGACACACTCCCTTAGAAATAACACAGTGCACCTTGGAAAGTAACACCGGGTACCTGAGAGATCAACACCGTGTGTCCGAGTCATCGGGGCGTCGTACTTGGACATAGGGGACGTAACGTTCCACCTAAAAATCGGCGACCTGGTGGTCCCTTCAGGGGGGTCGAGACGTAGAACTATAAGTCAAGTCAAGTCAACGAGTCAGTATAGGCTGAGAAACGCTGGGGTACTTAGCGTCGTGCAGTCCGGAGGGACAGGTAGTGGTAGAGGGTCTCAAGTGAGTTTGAGTACAGGTAGCTCAGGCACTACGGTAGGTCGGTAGAGTAGGAGACAGTAGGGGAAGAGGAGGACGGGGGTTAGGGAGGGTCGTAGTCTCAGAAAAGGTTACTCAGTTGAGAAGCGTACTCCACCGGTCTCATAACCTCAAAGTCGAAATCGTAGTCAGGAAGGTAACTTGTGGGTCCCGACTAGAGGAAATCCTACCTGACCAACCTAGAGGAACCTCAGGTTCCCTGGGAGTTCTCAGAAGAGGTTGTGGTGTCAAGTTTTCGTAGTCAAGAAGCCGCGAGTCGGAAGAAGTCTCAGGTTCCTTATCGAAAGACTCCTCTGTCTCATTCTCTGACACCTCGGATTCTATCCCGAAACCCCTGTCGAGACGAAGAACTTAACGAACCTCGTTTGACTAATTTAAAGCCTCTGAGTTAAAGGAATAGACATTTTACCTCCATTTTTGGGGAGAGGCTGAAATGACCCTGCCAATTTACCAAACAATGTAACCTTCCAGAGTTATTTGTCGTTCTGTTTTTACTAGTATAATTCGAAGAGTCTATAATTCCCCGTAGGTATAGACCCGTAGACTCGATTATTCCCGTCCAAAGGAGGAGACCCCGTCCCTTCGGATTACTACCCTTGGCTTGTGCGACTAAGCAATTACTACGAGACTAAACTCGAAAAGGGAAGAACATACAAATTGGCTCTGGAGGACGGAATGATGATCGTCCACAACGACGCTTTTTGACTCCATGAGGTCGAGATCCCAAGTTTCATGTCCTGAATGAGTTGTGTTTATAAGAATTCCTTTACGTCGATATAATTTTTTTTTAAAAAAAAATGTGTCAATTTTCGTGCTCGTAACGGAAGTGGAGGCAGAAAACGAACGACTTACTTACCCACAAACCCTTGATATTCTCACTCTACCTTCGAGGGAGTTAGTTCACAGGAAAAGTGTGTCTCCGATGAACGTCACGCGTGGCCAGTACATAGGGAGAAGACTCTTATCGTGGTACCTAGAGGGAATAGAGAGGGGTGGGTGTCCCCCGCACCAAACCCGCCTCGACTACAGGGAGGGTCGAGGACCTAACCTGAGTCCAGACCAGTCAATCGTATAGGTTAGGAGAACCCGTGGCACTAAGCAGGTCGTTATCCGTACACTGGAGTGACACCGTTTATTATAAGGAAGGAACAGTAAGGCGACTATGTCTTAGGACTCTTGAAACCCGGGGACCTTGGTCTGTTCGCACCTAAGTGCCTGTGAAACTAATAAAATCGGTTATTTATTGAAACTGAATTCAAAAACAGAAATCTTTTACATTGCAGACTTAGGACACCATGGTCTGTTCTTCTTTAGAGACCCGGGACGACGACGACGATTCAGTGAAGTCAGCACAGACTGAGACACGTTGGGGTATCTACCGTCGGGTGGTCCGAGGGGGCAGGGACCCTAAGAGGTCCGTTTTTGTGACCTCACCCAACGGTAAACGAAGAGGTTACGTACTTTCACCTTTCCCTTTCACTTCAACGAGTCAACACAGGCTGAGGGTCGCTGGCGTCAGATGGTCCGAGGAGGCAGGTACCCTAAAAGGTCCGTTCTCATGACCTCACCCGACGGTAGCGGAAGAGGAGAGAACCGGGACACGTCGGATTTACATCACTAAACTGTTCGGTTCTTTAAATTTGAACTCAAGAGGTTCTGTCCTTACACATCCTGATGTAGGTAATTCGTACACAGAGGAAAAAAGGTAGTTGCGAAGGTGTCAACGTGGGTAGGACAGGACACAACTTCCTGTGTTAGCACAGGACACAACTCAGTAAAGGATATGGAGGCACCTCGAAGGTACGAAACTTTTTACGCCTCTTCCATTAATCGTAATTAGGACCACACCAATTTTCGAGAGATTAAAAGGTGTCCTTCGAGGGGATTTGTTTCGGATTTTCTATTTATATTAATTAAACACTCTCCTTGTTTTTTATAAAATTTTACGTGTGTCCGTATGCACCAGTCCTCTGTCTTGATGAGTCTACCCTGTTTGGGTCTATAAAAGGTCTGTGCCGTGACATAGTAGGAATTGTGAGTCTAAAATAGTACCCCTCACAAAATGTTTAATACTATTACTCACTACTATTGTAATCAGGCCAAGTCAAGTCAACCAGTCAACACAGGTTGAGAAACGTTGGAGTACCTGACGTCATGTGGTCCAAAGGGATAGGTAGTGGTTGAAGACCTCGAATGAGTTTGAGTACCGGTACCTCGACCACTACGGTAAGTTGGTAGAGTAGAAGACAACAGGGGAAGAGGAGGGCGGAAGTTAGAAAGGGAAGTTAGAAGTCCCAGAAAAGGTCACTCAGTCTAGAAACGTAGTCCACCGGTTTCATAGCCTCAAAGTCGAAGTCGTAGTCAGGACGACTACTTATAAGTCCTGACTAAAGGAAATCCTAACTGACCAACCTAGAGGAACGTCAGGTTCCCTGAGAGTTCTCAGAAGAGGTTGTGGTGTCAAGTTTTCGTAGTTAAGAAGTCGTGAGTCGAAAGAAATATCAGGTTGAGAGTGTAGGTATGTACTGATGACCTTTTTGGTATCGAAACTAATCTACCTTGAAACAACCGTTTCATTACAGAGATGAAAAATTATACGACACATCTAACCAGTATTGAAAAGAAGGTTCCTTGTGCACAGAAAATTAAAGTACCGACGTCAGTGGTAGACGTCACTAAAACCTTGGGTGAGAGTGAAAGTAGTTCTCCGAGAAATCAAGAAACAAAAGACGGTATTCCCACCACAGTAGACGTATAGACTCCAATAACTATAAAGAGGACCGTTAGAACTAAGGTCGAACACGAAGTAGGTCGGGCGGTAAAGTGTACTACATGAGACGTATATTCAATTTATTCGTCCCCCTGTTATATGTCGGAACTGTATGAGGAAAGGGTTAAACCTCCCTATTAAAGTGATTTAAAGATTTAAAGTATCACTGGTAGAGAACCTATAACTGTTTAAGTATTATGTGTTTTTAAGTTAGACTTCCCTTTTAGACAGTAATTAACGTATTTAGTCTCTTACACATAATTTTTCTTAATTTATCCCTGAAGGGACTACCGGGTCACCAATTCTTAGATGGAAGGTTACGTCCTCTACACTCAAGTTAGGGATCAACCCCTTGATTCTAGGGTGTATGGTACCCCCGTGGATTCGGGAGTGTGGTACTACTCTCTCGAGACACGTCGTGTTGTTTCTGGGTCACACCGTTTTTTTTTTTTTTTTCTTTATTCGTTCCAACTTAAATATCTGGAGTTTAGGTCTAAACTCGTTTTCCTGTGACGGTACGTGAGTGTCTTTAAATTTGTCCACGTTGAAAGGGGTCTCCGTAAACTACGCTTTTAGGAGTTGCCGTGTCCAAAAGCAAACTGTTAAACAAAAAATCCTAATGTGGGACATCTCCATTAAGGACATCCGTCCTTACTCTGACAACGAAAACTTGTGACTTTTTAACATTTACTGAAAGTCGGTGTACTTTTGACCAATTTGTTTTCCACCGTAAAGGTTACTATTCTACCGTGTGCAATTTTGATAGTATATCTTTTTACGAATCTACCACACCTCTCTACAAGGATTACATGTTAATTCACGTTTCTCGTTCAATTTTGTTATTTACGGTAGACTCAGGTAAAATTTATTCGGTCACCCTTTTCGTAATTCTATAATCCTCACCAATAGAAACCCCCTACCCTCAATACAAGAAAGTTATAAACCTAGAAACTCAAAGACGATCCTTATGTATTAAACTTTTTATTAAATTGGGAATGTTCAAGTCGTATTTCCTTTATGTCAAAAGACATAAAAAAGATGGTAAACTGAATTCAACAAAACACTCACCAAACTCGAAAAGAACGGACATAACTAATCTGACGAAAACCGACGTTCATTGCCTACAGGTTTCCGTTAAGAATTTGTTGACAAAAGTAGAGTCACTTGTCCTTCAAACTTCCGGGATGAAGACCCCGACTGTGGTACCGAGTTCACAACCGTCTTCGAGAGACAGAAAGACGAGACGGTAACCTCAACATCCGTAACACCACGGAGTTCCAGTTTTCTCCGACGGTGTCAGGAGGATAGTGTGGAAGTGGGATATTTTGCGGTTCTTCTTTCTCCCTTCTTATCTCACTTTTCCCGGGAAACGGAGAAAGTAGACTAGTTCCTCTCGTTAGAGGGGTGTTGAGAGGAAATGTACAATAACCAGTTGTGACCCAGTATGTGGAGTTATTCTTGTTAGGGACCATACTCCAAAACACCAACCAAACCTGCACACTCCTAAGTAGGGGGACGAGGGTCCCGTCCTGTGTGACGGTGAGTTTGGTCAACCCTTACACAACTCTTCTTTCTATCCCGACGTAGTTCAAAAAACCCCCGGACCCAACACGTCTCCGTTGTCATCAACCACCTTCGTTTTAGGTAGGAAGAACCACCGATTACCTAGGACCTCACTCTGACGGACCCCAGTTTAGACTAAGACGGTGAGAGAAGACCGTCACACGGTGACAATGATTCAACGAAGTCAACACAGGCTGAGTCACGCGGGGGTGTCTGCCGTCGGGTGGTCCGAGGGGGTAGGGACCTTAAGAGGTCCGTTCTTGTGACCTCACCCCACGGTAAAGGAAGAGACCCGTCACACTGGTATCCGTTTAGTAAATTAGAGTGACACGGAACCAAAGAAGTCAGTCTTTTGTCTACTAACTCTTAATTTTGTATAGTCGGGATTTCTTACCTGTATCGTCGTGATAAAGATTGACGGTTTTCCACCTTTGTCGGGTTCATAGATTATTGTTGACTTACCTATTTGTTTCCACAATATAGGTATGTTATCTTATAATAAGTCGATCTTTTTACTTACTTCATGACCAGATATGATGTTACCCCTACCTGGGACTTTTGTAATTCGCGGTCTTCGGTCTGTGTTTTCTAGTGTATAACATGCTATGGTGAATGTACTTTACAGATCTTATCCACTTAGGTATCTCTGTGTCTCATCCACCAACGGGGACTACGACCCTTTCTAACTCCCGTCCTCCACTTCGCCTGTTGTCTCCTACTCTACCAACCTACCGTAGTGACTGAGCTAACCTGTACTCAAACTCGTTTGAGACCCTCTACCACTTCCTGTCCCTTCGAACCACACGACGTCAGGTACCCCAGACCTTTCTCAGTCTGTGTTGACTCACTGACTTATTGTTTTCTCTGACCCCCACGACCCCTCTCATCAATCCCATCAAATCAACGCTCGAAGACTTACGAGACGGCTTCAATCCATGTCCCAAAAACAAAACGCACTACTTTTCAAGACCTTGACCTATATTTACTACTGACGTGTCCAAGTACTTACATGATTTATGGTGACTTAACCTGTGAAATTTTTACCAATTTTGCCCCTGAAGGGACCACCAGGTCACCGACTGAGGCACGAGGATTTCTTCCGCCGGGTCCGAGTTAGGGACCAGTGTCTTGATCTAGGGTGTACGACGTCGATTCTCAAGCGTACGAACGTTGACTTTCTAGGGTTTATGACGTTAAATTTTCTTTTCTAGGGTGTACGACATCTGGACATACGGACATCTGGTCCGTATCGGTTTATTTGTTAATAAATTTTTTAGAAGAGTTGGGAGGGTAAGTTTTTTACCAATTTTACCATACAATACACGTAAGGTGGTATTAAATTTTTAAGTTTGGTATCTTTCGTGAACCTCGTCACGGAGGGGTCGGACACAATTTATGGTAGGGGAATGAAGGTTTCTACTCAGCAACAAGTGGAGATGTGGAAATTTGAACGAGTTTTTTGGGTGGGGAGACCACAGAAAGAAGATCCAACGAAAGAGTGTGGGCGAGGGTGGTGAAGACCCTTAGGTCCCTTGAAAGATAACGAAGGTCCGGTACGACCTTCAAAGTCCTCCCGACAAATCCAAAGTCCTCCCGACAAATCACACGAAAGACGAATTTGTGAGATCCTGCGGTACGAAGGGACCCCAGAGGGGTGGGAGACCCCGCGATGGACTTTCGCTGAGTTCAAGGGAAGATAGGAGGAAGAAGTGTTCGAGTAGTCCCGAAGACGACGGAACGACCAACGACAAAAAGTCAGGGAGTCAGTATAGGCTGAGAAATACTGGGGTACCTGACATCGGGCGGTCCAAGGACCGAGTTAGGAATTCGATAACAGGAAAGTAAGTGAGTAAGTAAACTGGTGATAAATAATCTTTAAAGGGAACGAAAGTAGTGAGAAGAACTGTGGTCGATAAACCACTTGTTCTGTCCACGTCACCTTCTCTGGTCTTCAGTTCTTCAAAGAAGGAACTTCCTTGTATACTACGACGGTCATTGACAATATGTCTTTTTACTTCACCTCTTTCTCCTCTCTCTCTCTCTCTCTGCCCCATGAAGATCCAGGGGTCTTTCTAACAGTCTTTGCCCGGGGGAAGGAAGGTAGTGACCAGGTATATAGGTCCTTGCCATAAGCACAAAAGGATATATTCACTCAAGGTGGCGAAAAAACTCTCTGAGGGGAAGGGGTGGTAATTGACCCACCGCCTCTGGACTACCTCAGCTAAGACAAGGGACCTCTCTTACGGCCGCTACCGAGTCCATTGGAACTCGTAAATAAACGTAACCTTTTGCTTCTGTTAGGGAGAACGTTTCTTATAAAGTTGCTCACTAAGGCCACCCCCAGCGGCGGTCTCACGGCCTTCGCAACCGACACGTCTCCTGTGTCGCCAGAGAAGTTCGGAGACACTCGACCCCCTCCACCCCTTTAGGGAGACGGACCACGGGGGGGGAACGGGGAGGGGGGAACGACAGGAGAGGCGCCAGAAAGAGGACGACGAGTCCGGTCTGGGCGTCGCGGTTCCTGTCGGTGCTCTACCGTCACAGCGAGATGCGAACATCGGCCTCCCCGCGCACCCAACCTCGTCTTGATCCCCGCCCCTTTCCGCGGTCCCCTGGGCGCATCCCCCACCGACGGTCCACCCACTCCCGACCGTCCCGGACCCCTTCGGATTGGGCTTCCTCTCCCGAAGGCTGACCCCCAGGGTGTGAACGTCTTGCACGCCTTCCCGACAAGGACCGGAGTCAAAGGGGTAGACGTGTGTGTCTCAGACCTGACAGTAAGAAAACTAGGACGGGGTTCGAGACTCCGGTCGTCCGACCCGCACGCTAAGACCCTAAACGACCTACCGCCCCCGTACTCCACCCTCTGGACGCCAGAGGATCTCGCAACAACGGTCAGGAAGGGCGGAAGGGACTCCTAGAAGTCTTAAGTCCATCTGGAAAAAAGGACGAGTCTTATTGGGAACTTTGGTGGGGTAATCCATCTCTGAGTCCCCGGACCAATTATACGTCTTCAAGAAGAGGTCGACGTAGAAACGAATGCATTCTCGAGTCTCTCCCAATCCACGACCAGGTCTTAGTGTGTCTTCGGTGGAAGTCTCGGTCTCGGAAGAAGTGTCGGAGACCAAGGTGGTCGTCGTCGTAGCTAGTGCCGAACCCCGTTGACACAGATGAAATCGAGGACTTATCGTCGGGAGTCTTGTTATGCACTCTCCTCCACACCGATGTCTCCCTCGCCCGACACACCCCCAGACAAAATCTACCACACCAGACCCTTCCGGACAGACTCCTCCACCGTAAACTCGACTTTAGAATTCCTTCTCTGGAAGGGCGACGTCCTTCTGACCCCTTTCTTCACGGGTGTCCTCCTCAAGCGATCTCATTTCCGCGTCTCCAACCTTGTTCCCGCACGGGTCCCTGTGGACCTCCGGACGCGTCGATCCTACCCGACCCCACCCTTACCCCGATCCCCACCCTGACCCCAGCGTCTCCACCCGTTTCCCTCCACAGACACGGGGGTCGGATCCGAGGCGGGACCTCTTCGCCCTCAGCGTCCCTACCAAGTCTCGGCCCCCTCCGTCCGTTAGCGACAGACTATCGTATGTCTGGGAACCGGACCCCTGAGCGACCTGTCCAAGTGGGGGAAGGGAACGTGGGGACGGTCTTTTGCTGGAGAATAGAAACCAGTGTCGGGAGGTCGAGACGACGGACCAGTTCTACGGACCCCGTAAAATCGTATCTGTCGGGCCCAGTGAGGACGAAACGCGAGGGACGCCCTTGGAGGGAGACTCAGGGAACTCAAACCCAACAGGGGAGAAGACTCGACCTCTTGAGAGGTGACGGTAGTTGGGTGTGTCCAGACCGTGTGTCACCCACGAGTCGAGTCGTTTATGAAGACTTATACGACCCCTTTCTCTTCGCTATCGACACGTGTCGGTCCGTGCCTCCTAGGGTCATTTCGGGACCGTCGGAGAGCCCCTAGTAGGAGGACGAGACCCCTCTGTCAGTGTCTCTCTCCTGACTACCCGGGACACGTTCCGGTAGGGTCTGGGTGTCACTGACGGGTAACAGGTCGGACAGTACACCGAGAGGAACGTAGGGTCCGAAGGTCGGGTTTCTCTAGAGTCGCCCCCGTCCTCAAGGGACGTTTTCCTCAGATAATCGACGTAGCCTTCTAGGGAAATACAGAGCGTCAGTTGGACCCGGACTCTGACCGGTGGACGGGGACCGAGAGAGGAAGAAAATAGATCCTTCTCGACTCACGACGGCGACGATTACTCGAACAGACATGATTACTTCGTCCACGGAACAGGGGGCTGTAGGGAGGAGCGGTCGACCCTCCCCGCCTCCTAACAAGACGACTACACTCGAGACCCGGGTGTCTCCGTTTAGTCTATGTATTACTATTACTGGTAGTACTACCCTTACTATTACACGTATCGCCTAGGGAAATTTACGCGAGAATGAAGTATCCAGCCCCCGAAATATATGCAACAGACCCTGTGGTCCTCCTGCGCCGTCACCAAAGGTAAAGAGTCTACCCTCTCTGCCTCCGACGCCTCCAACTTACTGAGGGAGGTCCCGGCGTGTCGATCTCGCCGTCTCGGTCCTAAGAGACGAACCAGACATCCGGAGAATTCAGAGGGGGTTTAAACAGAAACGTAGTGGGGTGGCGGCGGAATAACTGACAAAGGATCCTCAAATTGGGTGAAAAAGTACCTTCTGGCTCTATGACCTCGGTCCCCGACCATCCTACCCCCGACCCCGTTTCTGAGGTTGCGTCCACCTACTGGGGAGGGGCGGAGTGGGAAATGTGAAGGCCGAGACTTCGTTGAAAGTCCCGTAGACTCCTGGCGCCCGCCACGGGGGTGCACGTGGGTCGTACTAAGTAGGTAAAACAAAGCCGCGGGGGGGGGGGGGTTGGGAGTGCAGGGACGGATCGGACCAACGCCGCGGGTCCCTCCCCCGCCTTTAGATCCTGAAGGCCTTTTACCCATGACACTGGGGGCGCCTCCGGGACGGGGCTCCGACCTTCTTAGGCTGGTGAGCCAGGAGTAGGGACGGAGGCGATGTGGGGGCGCGCCAGCGACAGACTGGGACGCGCCCCTTGAGAAAGGCCCCTGGAGAGACCGGGCGCGGGGGAGGGAGGCGCGCGAGAATCCCGGACCCTCTTTACCCGTCCGCTCAGGAGATCGAGCCCATTTCTTCCCAGGGGGTTCCCAGACGCGAAGATTAATTCGCACCCATCGGTAGGGATTCCGCGGAAGCTAGAGAGTCCTGGGGACTGGCGCGGGTCGGTCGCGCAGGTGCGGGCCTAGGATCACGCGATTTCTTTGAGGAGTCCATCGGGGGCTGAGGGCTCCGGAGGGGACGGAAGGGGAGGGGGTGTCGGGGGGGGGGGGGTTCGACACGGTCTGGATAGGGTCCTGGAGACCAGACGCGTCAGGGCGTCAGGGACAGGAGGCGTCTGCGGAGGGGGTCCTGAGCGACGGGCCAAGGATCCTGGGAGGGGTAGAGGGAGCAGGGCGCTGGAACCCTTGAGAGCGGTGATGCGGGGCTTACGCGGGCCTAGACAGGCGTGAAACGGGTCATCCAGTAGGGAGGCCGCCAGGGACAGGGGCGGTTGCGGGACTGGTGGGGGCGCCCCGAAGGGTCCGGAAGACGCCGGCCCGCGGGAGGGGGGCCCTGCGGCCCCTCACCGTGCAGGGCGGCGGATAGCGGCCCGCCGGCGGACCACGGGCCAGAGGGCCGCCGCCCGGGGAGGGGGCCGGAGGGGCCGGGGAGGGAGGAGGGCGGAGCGGAGGGAGGAGGGGCCGAGAGCGCGCGAGCGAGTGAGAGAGCGACCGAGCTCCCCGCCGGCCGTCGACCGCGCCCGTCTCCGCCGCCACCACCGTCGCCGCCGCCGCGCTGGCCTTACCCTGACCGCGGCCCCGCGCCCTCAGCGCCGCCGCCGCTCCCGACGCGTTGAGCCCGGTTCACGCCCCGCCGCCCGGTCCCGCGGCCCGCGACTCGGGGGCGCCGGGGGACGAGGGGCCGGCGCGTGTCGGCTTGGGCCTCTCGCGTGACTCCGCGTCGGTCCCTTCGCGGCGGTCGCAGCCGGCGGACGCAGACCCCTTCTCGCCGCGGAACCCTCGATCGGTACGGGCCGCGGGGTCGCATCGGCGCCCCCGGCGAGGGCCCTCGGCGCCCGGCCCGGGTGGCGCGCGGCTCCTGGTACGGCGGGGGCCAGGCCCGCGGCGGCGAGCCCGAAGACGACCGCAACTACCGGGAGGCGACGGGTCCATTGCGCAAGGGTCAGGGGTAGGGGCTGGAGCCGGCGTCGCGTGTTTCAACCGAGGGCGTGCCCCGTCGGTGGAGGAAGAGTTCAGGGGCCGTCGAACGCAGAGGGCTTGAACCTGTCTAGATTCCTATGAGACCCTTGGGTCCCCAGGGGTCGTGCATGGGGAAGCGGGTCGCGCTCTCGAACGGGCGGAAGGAGGGGTTTGGGGGTCGAAAGGACGCATAGGAAAGTCGCGCGTTCCCCGTTGTCTGGCCCACGCGAGTCGGAGTGTTCCGCCCACCCCCGCGCGGAGGTCCTTAGCTTAGCGGAGAAACGGAACGGAACCCCGTTGTAGGGGAGGTCCTGGGCCAAGGGCGTTGCCAATACGACACCGTCTCAGCCACCCGGGGAAGAGAGGTAAAGGACTACGGGCGCCTGCGTGGCGGCCGAGGGGGTCCTGTGGACGCCCCGGGGTGGAACTCCAGCGGAGCCAGCCTCGACAGACCGATCACGCGTCGGGGAGGGGTTCGGGGCGCCGTGGGAGGACGAAAATGTAGGGGCGGCTTCCACGGGGAAGGAGTCCACCGGAAGGGAACCGATGCCGCGTCGGGTGACAATCGGAGGACCTTTGCGCCCGACGGGGTCGCGGGACTGGGGTTCCGCCTGTCCGTCAAGGCCCGCGCGTCTCCGCGGACCTTGCATCACTACGGATCTCGGTAACGAACCCATGGTACCTCGACCCGAGGGGCCACCGAAGCCGCGTCGACAACGGTTTTGGATCGCTCACCCCTTTCCGTCCTATCAGTCCATAAAACCCAGTAGCGACCTCAAACTTTTCGAAAGACGGTGGAACCACACCAATGTGCAACCAAGGGCTCCTGCAAATGGGATTTTACGGTCAAGGAGGGGAGGAGGGTTGGGTCCGTCGCTTCTTATACATTTCCGAATCTCGTTGCCCCTTGTCAGTGGTTGTCGTAAGTATATGTAAACCTCTCGAACCAAGAGGTTTGGAAAATTGTAGTCCTAGGCACTAAACTCTCGTCCATCGAAAACGAACTCTGTTAAAGAAGAGTAGAACAACTATTTGGTGTGTCGGTGGGTCTTGCGTCGTCTTTTTATGTTCACATTGAAAAGTCGAAGTTGACAGAACCTCCCAACGTCAGTCCTCGGTTGCAACAAACGGTTGAATTACACACTACATAAACGTACCTTTTTCATTTATAACAGAACGAAGCTCTACGGGAATTCACTGGCTTTTATAATTTATTTTGGAAGGTGAGCCTCTTTCGGAAGACAGTCTCTATAGGTATCCGCAAGTCGAAACCGAGCTAAATCTCTCGGCACAACCCGAATTGACACGTACTTAGAAGTTAGATGAACCGATTATTCGTCGAGACTAGCGACAAGTCGAGAGGCGCCAGAAGACACCGTGGTTTCCTCCCCGACAAAGGACCCCGACTCTCAAAGGAGAATCGGCTTCGGGATCTCGGACAAGAGGTTTCACGTGTCAGGGGAGCCTGAACTTTTAACGTCAAAAACAGAGCTAAAACAAAGACTTCCCCCACCTCCCCACCCCCACCAGTCTCAAACGGACCTACACGACGATTCACTTCTATTCTTTAGAGGGTCTCTCCGACGGACGGATTACGAAACCTTCCCTTGTACCACTTGGAGCCGAAGGGGGAGGCGATCGTTGTCTTCTCGACCACGGACAGAGACCCCCCGGGGCAGGACCGACCCTTCCATATGGTAGGGACTTTGGACCACGACCGGGCCAAGGCTCAGACGGGGGTCCAGAGTCGACCCGTCGAGTAAGACTGTCCACGACGATGCCGTCTTTGGGGTGACGACCGTGGTCCAGGAACGTTCGTGCATATTCGGAAAGAGACTAGGGGTGGTCCCTGTATTTCTCTGTTGTCAACTATTGAGATATAAATCGTGGTCAATCCTCTCGACCCTCCTTTTTTTTTTTCTTTGTTCCAACTTTAAGGACTTTCTATGAATCGACGGATGGAAACCAACTTTCCAAGCCTCCTTAATCGATCTCGTAGGAAGTCTAGACCAACCTAAAAGACCAATTAAAGACCGCACTAAAGGACTGGTGCAAACTGACTCCGAGGTCCTCTCCCCGACCTTCTCAAGTCTCCGCTCCTTCCTGTGTGAGAGAAGGGGGTAGTGTGTGTCCCCGACAGACGAAACACGGGGGGAGGGGGGCGGACGCACCCAGCGACGGTACCATTTTTCACACCACCCACATGAAGAAACTCGGAACGTTTGCGAATTTGTATACCTTGACATGAACCATTCTCAGTCGTGTTTAGGGGGCCGAATCGCTGATCCCCCGGGGGTAATAAGTTCGGTGAAAACACGTGCGACACCGAAACGTTTAATCGCCGCGACAAGGTCACGGACGACCCCTTTTACCTGCACGGAACGAGGTAACTGGGTAACACGAGCCCCAGATTATTTTAGTCCCACCCACCCCTTGGGGGCTGTCTCCCAGGAACACTCACCGTCTCGGACGATCAGACTACCCTCCCACCCGCCCCCTCTGAAACCGAAGTTCCGTCTCTACGAGAATCGACACGGACCGTGGAACCGCACCGTACACCATATAAAGAAAGAGTAATGTTATCACTAAACCCCCCCAACGGACACACACCACAACGAGAAACCTCTCCACCGGAACCCCTACTGACGCTCACCATACGGTCACGACAGCGGGGGGGGTGAGGTCACTAAATCACCGACATGGCACCTCCAAGGGTCTCATTTAGTAAAGTAAGACGGAAGGAATGGGGGCGGACGGTGGCCTACGTCCCTTGAACCCTCCGTACTCCGAAGACGTACTCGACGCTACGAACTTCGGTTGTTACTCCCTTCACCAACGGTACCAGGTTTCCTCGTGTTCTTTGGGGAGTAAACAACTGCACTTTAGACTCTCTCACCAGAGACCCTCGTCTCGAGAACGTCCCCGGAACACGGACCTACATGCGCCTGAGAGGGGGTGGGGGGTAACATACACCGACCCGTGGAGGAAAAATAAAAAAAAGAGGACCGAGATTTTAACTTACTCCTACCTCTCTCACGTAAAGGGAAACTTCGATACCCTAAGTCGTCTACTTAGTGGAGGGTAGTGGTATCCCTCTACCTCCGTGGGACCGTGGACTCCGTCGTTGTACCCCACCATCACCAGGGTGGTTCAGAAAGGTCTCACTTACCAACCTGAACCTCTCGTTCTTCGCAAGGCCTCGTAGAGGAGGTTGTTGGGAGAGACGTTTACCGTTTCCTCTGAGTCCGTACCTTTCACTGAACGAGTCCCAGTGTGTCACTTAACCACTGTCTAGTCCCGAGTACCAAGGACATTAAAAAGAGAGAGAGAGAAAAAAAAATTTGAGGAACGGGTCCTGAAAAGGTGACATGTGTCTCCTCGGAAAGACCAGTTCCTCAAGATGAAAGACCAGGAAGTCTCCTAACACTGAGGTAAATTCCTCGGGTTCCAGTACTCTTACTGTCGACGACCCCCACCGGTTTTATCGTTTACAGTTGAGTTTTCCGCCCGTCGTTTAGTAGTGTTCCTGTTACTACTACCACCACCACCACCACTACTACAACCACTACCACCACCCTACTACCCTACTACCACTACTACAACCACTACTACCACTACCATTACTACCACTACCCTACTACTACTTTCACTACCACTACTACCACTACCCTACCATTACTACCATTACTACTGTCACTACCACTACTACAACCACTACTACCACTACTACCACTACCACTAACCACTACTACCATTACCGTGACTACTACCACTACCAGTACTACCACTACCATTACTACCACTACCACTACTGCCACTACCACTACTACTGCCACTACCACTACTACAACCACTACTACTACCATTACCACCACCCTACTACCACTACTACCACTACTCTACTACTACCACTACTACTACCACTACCACTACTACTACCACTACTACCACCACTACCACTACTACTGTCACTACCACCACTATCACTACTCTACTATTACTACCACTACTACCACCACTACCACTACTACAACCACTACTACCACTACTACCACTACCCTACTATTACTACCATTACTACTACTACTACTACAACCACTACTACCACTACTACAACCACTACTACCACTACTACTGTCACTACCACTACTACCACTACCCTACTATTACTACCATTACTACTACTACTACTACAACCACTACTACCACTACTACAACCACTACTACCACTACTACCACTACCACTGTTACTACCATTACCACCACTACCACTACTACAACCACTACTACCACTACTACTGTCACTACCACTACTACCACTACCCTACTATTACTACCATTACTACTACTACTACTACAACCACTACTACCATTACCACCACTACCACTACTACAACCACTACAACCACTACTACTGTCACTACCACTGCCACTAACCACTACCACCACTACCCTACTATTACTACTACTACTACTACAACCACTACTACCATTACCACCACCCTACTACTACTACCACCACTACTGTAACCACCACTACCACCACTACTGTCACTACCACCATTACCACTACCCTACTATTACTACCACTACTACCACCACTACCATTACTACAACCACTACTACCACTACCACTAACCGATACTACCACTACCCTACTATTACTACCATTACTACTACCACTACCGCTACCACTACCACCACCACTACTACTACCACTACCTTACTACCCCACTACTACCTAAGTGTACGAAGACTTCAACGAGGGACACAAAGTCCCTGGTAGAGTCTGAAAAGGAGTAAATTGCCCTAGTTTATGACATTATGTTCGATTTACTTGTGGGAGTAATAAGTATCAAATGTCTACCCCTATATAACTCCAGGTCTCTACGATTCATTGAACGGACTCCAGTGCGTCCCAGTCGTAAGGTCGGGTCCGTGACCAAACACGAAATAGGTGGAGGAGTGTGTCGGTCTAAACGGAGGTGTTGGAACGTGTCTTGACACACCTGTTTGATCTGGGTGTAAGGTTCCACCACCCACCAATAAAGTGAAAAAAACACGAGAGAGAGACGTTGTTTATGTGGATAATTAAGTTCGATTCCAAAGGTCGGTATCTTTAGTTTGTCTAACCGTAGTTGAGACGTCCGTGGATCCTTAGGAAACTCAAGACACGGAAGTTCCCTAATCTGTCAATGTAATTTCCCACTCTGAAACCGTCTGTCTGTGGGGGGGTGGAAAAGTAAAACAGAGGACGGGACCAAGAAGATCAAGTCACATCGACTCTTAGTCTTTGTGACGTTGATCGGGGCTAGATATGAATGACACGTAGGATTCTGGAGACGACTAAAATGAAGTAACTCAAGAGTTACCGGGGGTACCCGAGTCCTGAACACGAACGGGGTGAAATGTCTACTCCTTTGACTCCGGGTCTCTCCACGGAACCGGACAGTTCCAGTATGCCGGTGTTTTCTACCCGGTACCTACATTTTCGTGTCACATAGACAGAGTCTCAGTCACGAGCATCGGTGATGGAAGAGACACAAACATTCGTGACTCAAAACACCGGTTAAATAACCTAAAACTCTGATTAAATCCGGGTCCCCTAAGTCCCTACATAAAACTCAACCTTTGTCTCGAATGAGAAAAAAACTCTTTGGGTAAAAACCCTTAAGACCACGGACATTTCTGTCGAGGAAACGAAACCTCGACCCCACCCCCCCCCCCATGTAACCGTTCCGCCCCACACCGTGTAAAAAAATCAGGGTTTATGACAAAACTTTTATGAACTATAAAAGATCGTAAAGATCTTACAAATAAACATTTGACAACAACAACAAGTCAACGAGTCAACATAGGTTGAGAAACACTGGGGTACTTGACGTCGGGAGACCCAAAGGGACAGGAAGTGGTAGAGGGTCCCGAACGGGTTTGAGTACAGGTAACTCAGCCACTACGGTAGGTGTGTAGAGTAGGAGACAGTAAGGAAAGACGGAAATTTGAGGAAAAATTTCATCAAAACGTAGAATATTAAATCGTCATATATAAAATAATTTTAAATTTTTTTAATGACTTCATATCAACTAAATGTTACAACACAACCAAAATCCACATATTGTGTCACTAAATCAATATGTATATATATGAAAAAGTCTAAGAAGGGGAATATCCAATAATTTTTTTATAATTCATAACAAGGGACACGATATGTTCTTGGACATCCAGGAACAACCAATAGATAAAATATATATCATCATACGTATACAATTAAAGTATAAGAATTAAATAGGAAGTAGGAAAGTGGAAACCATTGGTATTTCAAACAAAAGATTCAGATATCCAGATAAAGACAAAACATTCAATCAAGTAAAGACAGTAGAAAAATCTAAGGTGTTCATTCGATATAATACACTAAAGACACAAAGAGATAGACCGAATGAGGCGAATCATACTGGTAGAGATCCAGGTAGGTCCTGAACCACAAAGCCATTTGACTCGGGTACACCTTCCGAAGTCCGACGGAAACCCGGTGCAGACCGGACGCCCGTAGAGAAGAATCAACGGTTGTATTTTTCACCCTCTACAGACATAGAGGTAGGTCCAAAGACCGAAGAAAGTTCTTTAACCCTCTAGACTTAGATCGGGGAAGATCGGGGAACTGGAGAGGTTCTGAGTCAAAGGGGTAGACATCTTATTCGGGATAGAATCAGGGGGGACCGACACTATTGTTTCATGGTGAGGGACCCATCCAATATTGGTTGTCTGTAAATAAATAAGAACTGTCAAGACCTCCAACCCTTCAGGTTCCAGTGCCGTGGTCCTATCAATGTCAGACTACTCTTGGGAGAAGGACCAAGTATCTATGGGCAGAAGAGTGACATAGAAGTGAACCATCTTCCCCGCTCCCTCGAGAGACTCCAGAGAGAGAAAATTTTTATACAAAAAAAAAAAAGAAAACGACATAACCCAGAATCAACGTTATGAACCCGAGAAACAACGTCACACGTCCCAAGAGGACAACACCTCGGAAGTGTTGGGTGCTTGAGTCATCAGCACCGTACGGCCGAAAGATTAACACCGCGATTCTGAACCAACGGGGTACCGTATACCCTAGAATCAAGGGGTTGGTCCCTAGCTTGGGGATGGGGGACGTAACCTTCCACCTAAGAATTGGGAACCTGATGATCCCTTCAGGGACCCCAGAGAATATTTCCGTGATTAGGGTAGTACTCTGAAGTAGGAGTACTGGAGTAAGTGGTTTCTGAGGGGAGGGTGGCAGTAGTGTAACCCCCAATGCAAAGGTGTATACTTCAGACCTCCCTGTGTTGGCAAGTCTGATGTCGTCCGGAACTTGAGAGGACGACTAGAACCGTGTTCCAACCCTCTGTGATTGTCCCTCTGACTACCTCCCCACAGGAAGTCCCCACCCCCCTTCTCTCCGTCCTTCCCTCCCTGACTACCCGAGAAACGACGTTATCAGTTTGGACACTTCTCTTCCTATTCCGACGGATGGTTCACCAAAGAGTGAGGTACAAAGCGACCTAAGAACCCGGAGGGGGGTCCCAAGTCTACATAAGGGTCTACCCCTTCCCCGTGGCTCTGAGTCTCCTTGAGTCTCTGAGTGACTCCTGGTGTGTCGGGTACTCACCGTCCCTCCCCAGAGGAGGGGTTTCACGGACCGAGGGTAGAGGGGAGAGGGATTCCATGGAGGTACCGAACCTCAAAACGGAGTCAGAGGGGTGGAAGTCCGAATCCACGGACACGGGAGCCCCCGAATGTAAGATCCCGTCCACACCACACTGACTCGTTCCCTGTTCTTCGGTCGTTTAGGCATTGGTCCTCGCAGAGCCTGTCATTAAATACGAGGAACAGAAGTCATGTTTCGTTACGTTACACCTCTCGTACCCACCAGGACGTTCTGAAGAACCTCTTCCGCCGTAGAAAGAATAGACTCTACATTGTCTAACCTTACTCGGCTGGACCTCCGTCTCCGTCCTCCTGAAGCTGAGAGACTTTCCAAGAAACACGCCTCGGACCGGACGTAGTTCACTGGTTCTTCCAGTAACTGGTGAACTCGAGTTAGTAGGTAAGTTGTCTGCAATTAGCCACGAGTCGTGACCCCTGTGTCGTCCCTCGTCTTTTCTGTGGGGGCGGGGGGTGAGACTCCTCGGTGGTAAGTCCGTCTCACTCTGTTATTATTTTGTTACCTGTCTATGCATTAAATTACAGTCCACCACTATCGGGGTGACCCTCTTTATTTCGTCCCGGTGAGTAGTGAAAATAAGAGGTAGGTCCACAAACAAACCGTAGAAGGGCCGTTGAGTCCCGTCCTCCCTGGGGACTATGAGTGAGACGGTTCCCTTCCACCCTTTCTCCGGGTCCTAGAAACCTCAACTTAAGACAGTAGAAGAGAAAGAGTCGGACGGAACCCCGGTGTCAACCCCACGTGTCTTGAGGGGAGGGACTGTGGACTGAGGACTTCACTAGTTATGGGAGAGGAATACAAAGCCGGGGTTTTATCAATGTAAAATTTTTTTAGTTATCTCAGGTTAACCTAAACGAGATAAAATAAGGACTTCCACTACCTCTAAGACCTTAACGGGTCGCGAAGACTCAGGGCCGATAAAACGCCACAATTGGATTTAATTAGACAACCCCCTGGAGTGAGTAGTACCGACACGAAGCCTCGGGTCCTAAGTCACGGATCCTTCCCACTGAGTCTTTTATGACGTAGAGATTACAGACGAACACGAACCTTACGGAGGGTGGTCCCGAGAATTACGTGACCTCGTTTACCTGTGTATTTTTATGACGACACCGACGTAGGACTTCGAGCGCCCCGAGTGAGGTACGCCGACCGCCTCCCAGGACCGAAAGAAAGGTCTTGAGACCTCACCACCTCCCCGGGACGGACGAGAGGTCCGAGAGCCTTGGGCACCGAGGGAAACAAACGAACCAAGAGAGCACGACACGTGACACCTACCTAAATATAGGAACCAAACGATACAAAGAGAGACATTAACACGGTAGACGGTGACGTCCGAGAGGACCCACTCGACTCCCCCGGTCCACTCGCCCCTGCCCCCGTGAACCCGTCTCACCACTCCTACGAAACCGTTTCCCCATCTTCCCCACCGGTCCACCCTCCCCTGAGACAAGAGGGGCTCAGACAAGGTTTCTGACACGTCCTCCCTCACCTTCCCCTCCCCGTGCCACATCTACTTTTTGCCACAAAAGGGTTTTTTCCAACAAAAATCCCACTGTAACGTCACCTTGAAAAGGTCAGGTCACCTCTCGGCGACCGACGGAGACCCGGTATAGACCAGACGTCCGAAGAGAACAAGCAATGACCATAAATTCTTCACCTTCTACAGTTATAGGTCCAAAGACCGAAGAGAGTTCTTTAACCTTCTAGACCCTAGTGACCAGACCGAGGAACTGAAGAGACTCAGAATCAAAGGGGTAGACATTTTACCTGGACACAGGGGACACGACTAGAAGTTTTGGAGTGGGACCAAGAGAAGGAAGGAGGTAAGACGGAAACAAGTAACTGTGTACAAAAGGACACGTGGACGCGACACTATCCGGAACATGAACCTCGACCACTATGCCGTCGATGTTCCGTCCGTTTCCAGGGATAGGAGCACCCCAATCGTAATTCCGTGTCCCTTTATCTGTGACTTTATCGATTTATTCTATACGACAAATAATTTACCAACAATTACCAAAACCTCTTTGTACTTCACTCCCTCACCCCTCCTCCACGACCCCTCTCTACAAAACGTTAAAATTTATCGTCCTAATCCTTACACTGACACTCATTTCTGGATTCCTCCACTCCGTCGGTTCACAAGGTCCGTCTCCCTTGTCGGCCACGTTTCCGGGACTCCACCCTTCCACGGACCGTCCAAGTTCCTGTCTTTCCTCCGGTGACTCCGACCCGACTCATCATCTACTCTAATATCCCTGGTCTTGGACCATTCCTGACACCGAAAACGGAGCTTACGCACTCACACCTTAATGACCGTCCAAACTCGTCTCCTCTGCCACGAAACTCAGTATCCTTGGTCTTCGTCCCTCTCGGGGCTCCCCGATAACATTATCAGGTCTCCACAACCACCGAACCTAGATTCACCATCGATCTCTCCTCCACTCTTCACCACTCTAAACCCCACATCAAACTTTGAACGGGATACCCTATACGACTGACTATCTGAGTAAGTTATTTATAAATAACCCTCGATTAATATATGGATGGCGACATGAATCTCATCACCGGTTTAGTTATACATGTATATATATGTTTATGAATAAATAAATACCGACGTGACCTAGAAGCAACGACACGTACACGAAAGAGATCAACGCTACACGTCCGAAGAGGAAAACCACCGCAGAGAACACCTCGTGTCCGAGGTCCTGTACTACTGAAGGCATCAACTCCGTGTACCCGAATCAACAAGGTACCGGACACACTAAAAGGACCTGGTCCCTAGCTTGGTCACGGGGGACGTAACCGTCCACCTAAGAATTGGTGATCCGGTGGTCTTTTCAAGGAGTTTAGTTACATACGATTGCCACCTGAATTGTTTGGCTTGAATTGTAGATAGACATCCAACCCAAAAACAGAAAATATGCAAGAAGGGTTGCCGGGACCCCTCTTCCAACCCTACCTACTCGGACACAAAGGCGCAGACAGTCTGTCTGTATTTCTGTGTAGTAATTGCTCCTATTTCAATTCTTCTAGGATACTCTACTATCTGCGTTTACGAAGAATCGTTCACGGGTCGTGTACGATTCACGAGTTATCGACCCCCGTCCATAATTACTAAAAAAAAAATTTACTACAACCATCCTGTCAACTCCTTTGGTCACAAGTCTATATCATAAACGGGGATCTTTAACCTCCACCTCCAATCTAAACTCGACACTTGGATAGTCGAAATCACACCCCAAGTAAAAAGAACGACCTTGGTGACTATAAGATTCTTTTTGCAAAGAGGACACAAGGACTACACTAACCGTGTCAAATAATAACAATCACACGGTGACGTCCATATGAACGAAATAAATCATCTACACATCGACTTTTCAAAACACAGTCAGTTTAAAATAAAAGAAGTAGGTTAAAGTGTTGTCAACTCTCTAAACATTTAAGGTAGACTGGGACACGACCGGAACCGAGGACAGAGTAACGAACAATAAAAGACATGGGTAATTTGACCCGTAGTGGTCCCATCCCAGGTATCTGGTTTAGACCGGGAGTTGGACAAATAACACATTTATTTCAAAATAACGTGGTTTGGACAAACAAATGAATGATAGATACCAACGAAAGAGTGTTGTTCCCGTCCCAAGTCATCAACACTGTCTCTAGTATACCGAACGTCTCGGATTTATTTAACGGATGATAGACCGGGAAAGTTTCTGTTTCAAACGGAATTTACAAGTTCATCCCTTACGAGACATTTACCCACAAATATCGTGGGATACCAGTTTTGTTCATAGGGGAAAATTACAGATTTTCTAATAGGTCGAACAAACTTATTCTTCTTAACACCCAAACCATAGAGAACGAATTTTTTCTTTTTGTATAACTAACTTTCAACGGTAGTTAAGTCATTACGAAAACTTGCTGATCCAAAACCATTAATGTCATCGTAAATACATTGTAAAATTTTTATCATCGTGTACACACACCCTCTATAAAAAATGAGACGTCCGTTTCGAACTACCGAGTGCCGAGTCTTCTGGGGAACATCCCTACGACGACCTCCCTCGATCATAATTTCCTTGGATGACCAATCAATAAAATATGAGTCTTACTGACTAGTTACCTAGAGAAAATACTGGAACACAAAAAGTATAAACTAACAAAATTTCTAATTGTACCGGAAAAGAGAAAATAGACACCGTGGCTCCAGACACTATAAAATTCAAAGGTTTAAAATCTCAAATCCACGTGAGTACCTCTACTACACAGTTTACGTTCTCATACGGTCACATAATTTAGACCTAATAGTATCAACGTTTCAGGTTTTAACCCTTAAAAACATGATCAGGGACTTCCACCCTTCGAACTCCTCCTTTGTCGAAGTCCGTACCGATCTAGGTCCCCGAATTGTGAGAGGATTACTCTCGAATACGAGAGGGAGACAGAGAACCAAGAGAAAAAGGGACACAAGTAGATTAAGAAACTACCGTTTCGACTGATAACCGAAAGAAGGTTGGTCGTTTTCAGTTTACAGAGAAAGAATTAACAGGGTCGTTCTTAGAGTCCTGACTGAAAATGACTTGATTGTACCCAACACACGACTGGAGAGTTGGTCCTTGACACCGACACCCCTACCTTAGGAAGTAAACTAGTCGGTGGGAATTCAGTCTTCGATTAGAGTCCTCGGTCTTAACCTTCCTTGAACGGTCTCTCCATCCGTCCCTTAACAAAGGGGTTTCTTTTAGACCACGAAGGTGGTCTTCCTTCTTTTAAATAAGACTATCCGATGGTTCACTCCCCCTGTAAGGGAGGGGTGGGAGGCGGTGCGTAGGTGGCGGGGGTGGGGGCGTGGGGGGGCCCAGGGCGGGGTCCAGTCCTCTCGCCAGTACAGACCTACCTATGGAGACCACGAGAAGGGAGTTCCTCGGTCATGAAGGGAGAGGACGGGAAACACCCGAGAGAACACCGACGAGGACTTAGAGGGCCCCGAAGACAAAACACGTACACTGGAGACTTTGGGGTCAGGTCACTAGAGTGTGTATAGAATCAACGAAACCAACTTTTGTGTCTGATAAACCTTACATTGGACGATTATATATACTTTTCTCTTAAACTAGAAACTGGGTCGTTAGAGTGACGACCCTTTGGATACGAAAGATCTTTATTTTCGTGGTAACCATTCTAACATACGAGTACCTATAAATATCGTCGTAACAGACATTACCACTTTTTCTCTTTTTTTTTTGGAACTAACAAGTAGTTATTTCATTAAGACCTGATTTATCACCATAAATGCACGAACCTGGTGATACATCGATAATTTTTCTTACCTAACCTGGAGGGAACAGGACCTCCCTACTGGTCCCGAATAACAGTTCCTCTTTTCACTTGTCGTCCCATTGAATCGGACACGTACGGTAAAATTATTTTTGTTGAGTGGGTTGCGGAGGATACACATATTTTATCCATATAAATCTACCACGAAAGATACACCGTCAGTATCAAGATTCTACAGACGTACATAGTTGAGTATAAGCGTTGTTCGGACCCTCTACACACCTATAATAATAAAATAGGTAAATTTTTAATAAAAATTAACTTTCTATTAACGAAATGTTATAACACAACCAAAGACGGTATGTAGTTATACTTATACGGTATCCATGTGTATGCAGGGGAGAGAGAACTTGGAGGAAGGCTGAAAGATGGGGTAGGGTGGGGAGATCCGACAGTGTATCGGGGACAAACTCAGGGAACTTAGTGTATCGTTTAAGGTGACCGATAGACAAAATGTATACCAACATATATATAAAATTACGATGAGAGTTAACCAGGGCGGGAGAGGACAGGGACGACATAGGTATTCAGACAAGAGAGCAGACTCGGAAACAAACAACAACAACAAATCAATGCTTCAGTACAGACTGAGAACACTGGGGTACCTGACATCGGGTAGTCGGAGAAGACGGGTACCCTAAAGGGTCCGTTCCTATGACCTCACCCAACGACAAAGGAAGAGATCACCTAGAAGGGCCGGGTTCCTAGTTTGGGTACACAGGACGTAACGTCCACTTAAGAAATGACTATTTGGTGGTCCCTTCGGGGGCTGAGATAAGGACGGAACGTTTATCCAATTAGTCATGGTAAAACGATCTAAGACACATATACACAATCATATACTATAAACAAAAAAAGATTGAATGAAGTGAGTCATTTTGTCCGAGACCCAAGTAGGTGGAGTGATCTTGACTGAGTTCAAGTAAGGAAAAATACCGACATTATAAGATAACATATATATATGGTGTTGAAAAGGTAAGTAGACAGTGATCTGTAGATCCAACGAAGGTACAGGACCGATAACATGTATCATGACGCTACTTGGACCCTATGCACACAGAAAAAGTTTATACCAACCCTAACGACCCAGTATACCATTAAAATAAGGGTCAAAAAATTTCTTTAGAGGTATGACAAGAGGGATCACCGACTTAGTTAAATGTAAAGATGGTCCCGACCCCAAAATTAGGTCCATGAAACCTATCAGTGGTCGTCTGGTACGATGGAGAGTGGGGAGAGGGTGGGAAGTGTGTACACGAAAATATAATAAAATAATCACACCCTTTCCACACCGACCTGATGACTGGAATCACTTTCTTACTTCCACTCCCACCACCCTTTCCTCAGCCTCTCAAAGTTCCTTCCTTTAGTCCTTTCAAACTCTGTAAAGTCGGTGTTATCACGACTACAAGAATTTTTTTATTACGACTAAAAATTCATCTCTCGGACCGAGAAAGAGAATCCCAAAGACCCAGGGGTGACCCCGACCACTCTAACGGAACAGACCCTGGAGGAGTTAAACGACGAGACGAAACGACCACGATCCCCGATTCAACGTACCCTGAGTCCGCTGGGTCCTCCCTACGACGAACCACAAAGTGACTCCTTTATTTCGGCCCGATACCACACTACCCACATAAATAACTTTTACCCGAGTAGTCACTCGTTGTCTCTTAATTTTATCACCACTGTACTCTTAATGGACCGTCAGTCATTGTGGACCTGAACCACAAAAGTGACGTCCAGGGTCCAAACGAGGGACCATCCTCTTCCGTTACCGTGGGCTGAGGTCATGAGAACGGACCTTTCAGGTACCCCAGTGATTCTCAGCCTATGCTGACTCACTGAAGTGAAAGTGAAAAGTGAAAGTACGTAACCCCTTCCTTTACCGTTGGGTGAGGTCACAAGAACGGACCTCTTAAGGTCCCTACCCCCTCGGACCACCCGACGGCAGATACCCCAGCGTGTCTATCGTCGTCGTCGTCCCATTGATTCTAGGGTGTTCCACACGCCGAACCAAATTTTTTTTTTTCACAACCGAATTTTTCATTCTCAAATAAAGGGTTCAGTCTAAGACCTCGAGCCATCGGGTCCTGACATCCAACCGAGACAAGACACTCTCGGAGTACCTGGGACAGAGTAAGATGGTTAAGTTCCAACTCCAGAAACGGGAGTACCGGGTTTTACAGTCGACGTCCATATCGGTAGAGTAGAAGTAAGGTCCGTGGTCCTACCCCTACGTCTATGTCTTTCCCATTTCCTAAACATAGTTAACAGAAAATGTCTTCTCAGGATCTTCGTCAGGGTTCTACGAAAATCAATATAGGACAACCAATACTACTCCAATGTACCGGTGTACATTAACACTTCCTTAGACCCCTTACGTTAGAAGGAAACTTCAACTACTTTTATTTTCAAGACAATGAGACCGTTTTCTTTTCTTACCTATAACCCCCCTATTAATCATCGACCCCTACTGATAAAGTCGTCCTTATCGTTTCGTAAACCTCTCTTCCATATTTGTTAGTCTTAGAGAATATTAACGTGACACACACACACAAACACACAGACACACGCACAAACACAAACTCTAAAATAAGAAGGAAGATACTACCCTTGGACCCTCTGTCTAAAAGACCCACTTTCGGCAAACCACTAACGTGTTGTCACAGTTTCGACACTTTTACCAAATTTTTCACACTGTCTATCCGGGGTTCAGGGGAAACACATTAAAGGAAGGGTTTCCATTGACGAGACAAATAGTCAAACAACACATAAAAAGGGACATCCTCATATATATTAAAGAAGGGGTCATAGGTACATGTATATCTTGATAAAAAAAAAGTTAGTGACGGACGATAAAATAAAGTACCGTCCCCTTATAGTTCCATATAAATCACTAAAAGAAGACGGAGTCCCGAGGGGACCATCGAGTCTACCATTTCTTAGACGGACGTTACACCCTCTGGACCCAAACCTTCAAGAAGACCTCCTCCCGTATCGTTGGGTGAGGTCATAAGAACGGACCTCTTAAGGTACTTATCTCCTCGGACCACCTGATGTCAGGTACCCTAGTAATTCTCAACCTGTGCTGACTTACTGATTCGTGTGTCTTTTACCTCCTAAGGGGTTTGTAGCTTTCCTCCAAATCTTTCTATACGTCTACAGGTAGGATAGGTCGTCTTTGTCACACGTCTTTAGTCGTGGGTTGGGCCTAGAGGTCTGTGAACTCCTTTCGGTCCGTCCCACACTGACTCACTGCCAATACCTTTCTTGACTGTGGACTTCTTCACCTCAATTGACTTTTTGTCCTTACCAGTCCCCGACCAAGAATCTTGGGTCCGGAGAATGGCTCTCCATGAACGAAAGACTACTGTTCCCGAACTGTCACGAAGGGTTCCGAGGTAAGGGTCACCAAGGTCGCTACCTACCAGGGGCTTCCTGAACCTTTACGATCAGGGAGATGAGTGCCGTAAAGAGATCTAAGACCCTCGAAGTTAGAATCTTCTCTCGGTAGAAGACAAGGGGTCAGACACGAAGGTATCGTGAATTGTGTCTGTGCGAGGAAAGATTACGTTGTTCAAGAGATCTTTCGTGGTACTTAAATACTACTTAAAAATTAAAGGGATACTATAAAAAAGAGGAAGGTGGGTGAGGGGGTGGGGTGCGGGTCGGGTCAATTTCACAAAAAGAGAATTTAAATACCCGACTCGACAATTCTTCCAGACATATAAAGTCCTCTTTTTTCACGACACCTTCTCCCCCAGCCGGAGTGGTAAACATGGTCGAAGTGAATTTGTCCGAGGTCTCACCGGAGGAGAAGGATGAACTAGTTAAACGGACAGTAGAGTCTAATAAAAGATTCCCGTTGATTTAAGATGAAGAGAAGTAATGTCGTAACTCCTGCTATACTCCCTCCTTCGACGACCTTAAAGTAAAAGTTCGAAACGGTAGGACATGCCAAGGGATTGAGAATAAGAGACAGAAAGAAACACTTTCACAAATTATTCACAAACTTACTCTCCTACTTGAAGAAACCGTGGAGGACAGTCGAAAGATAGAGGGTGACCAACTAATATATCAAACGAAGAGGAAGCCGACGAGAATGTTTGACAAAAGTTTGTCTACTGACTTTAATTCTAGTACTTAACTCCACAGTCTGACGAACCCAAATTTAGGGTTAAGACGGTGAACGAACGAGACACTGAAACCCACTTAATGAATTGGAGAGACACGGTGTCGTACAAGTAGACACTTTCCCCCTTTCATCCTCGAGGATGAGAAACCCTACAGTCCTAATTCCCTCTTGAACACATTCTTAAGTCACATCACGAACTTAAGTGTACCCAGACATTATTTACAAGTCAAGTCAGCGAGTCAGCACAGGTTGAGAAACACTGGAGTACTTAACGTCGTGCGGTCCGGAGGGACAGATCCGGAGGGAGGGAGTGGTTGAGGGCCTCAAGTGAGTTTGAGTACAGGTAGGTCAGCCACTACGGTAGGTCGGTAGAGTAGGAGACAGCAGGGGCAAAGGAGGACGGGGGTTAGGGAGGGTCGTAGTGCCAGAAAAGGTTACTCAGTCGAGAAGCGTACTCCACCGGTTTCATGACCTCAAAGTCGAAATCGTAGTGAGGAAGGTTTTATGTGGGTCCTGACTAGAGGAAATCGTACCTGTCCAACCTAGAGGAACGTCAGGTTCCCTGAGAGTTCTCAGAAGAGGTTGTGGTGTTAAGTTTTCGTAGTTAAGAAGCCGCGAGTCGAAAGAAGTGTCAGGTTGAGAGTGTAGGTATGTACTGGTGACCTTTTTGGTATCGGAACTGATCTACCTGGAAACAACCGTTTCATGACAGAGACGAAAACTTATACGATAGGTCCAACTAGTATCGAAAGGAAGGTTCCTCATTCGCAGAAAATTAAAGTACCGACGTCAGTGGTAGACGTCACTAAAACCTCGGGGGGTTTTATTTCAGACTGTGACAAAGGTGACAAAGGGGTAGATAAAGGGTACTTCACTACCCTGACCTACGGTACTAGAATCAAAAGACTTACAACTCGAAATTCGGTTGACAAAGTGAGAGGAGAAAGTGAAAGTAGTTCTCCGAAAAATCAAGGAGAAGTGAAAGACGGTATTCCTACCACAGTAGACGTATAGACTCCACTAACTATAAAGAGGGCCGTTAGAACTAAGGTCGAACACGAAGAAGGTCGGGTCACAAAGAGTACTACATGAGGCGTATATTCAATTTATTCGTCCCACTGTCATATGTCGGAACTGCATGAGGAAAAAGATAAACCTTGGTCAGACAACAAGGTACAGGTCAAGATTGACAACGAAGGACTGGACGTATATCCAAAGAATTCTCATCGGGACCAAATTAGAAGAAGTCCGTGACTCAAAAATTAACTTGTGAACGATACACGGACCCACGAGTAAAAACACGAAAAAACGGGGGAATAGAAAAGAAGGTGTAATGAAGTATGGTTCAGAACAAGATACTATCACCAACTGACGATAGAACGGAAGGAGACTCTCATTGTAGGACTAAAACAAAACCCTTTAGTGACGAAGGGTCGAAACTCCACTCCAAACCAATAACTATTGAAAGAGGAGGATGAGGAGGTACCCGCACGATTGCTGCGCACGGACTGGTTGGTCTTGTAGAGTAGAGGATCCGAAGTTCCTAACCGAGCCCGAACCCGTGTACTGGGTTCGACCCGGTTACTCTAGGTCTAGACCCTACAAACAACGTTTGGGACCCTCTCCCTGCGAAGGAAAAGACAACGTCAACAATTCGACCCTCCTACTCTCGGATTTATATAGGCAATAACAACGATACATTGTTCAAATTCGGTGTTTGACTACCGAATTTTGTTAGACGTACATAGTGAAGTACCAAAGACACCCAGTCCTTAGGTCGCGTCCCATCGAAGACAAAGGTTTAGAGAGCGTGCCGACGACAATACCACATCCGGTCCCGACTCGAGAGTAGACTTCCGAACTGGTACCTTCTTAGACGAAGACACGAATGTACCAACAACCGTGCTAAGTCAAAAACACCCAGGAATCTGACTCTCGGAGTCCAAAAACTGCACACCAGGAGAGGTATATCTTCTCTCACCGAAGTGGTGTCACTGGTTCACTGGCAAAGAGACTGGATTAATGTCTTCACTAGAGGGAAGATGTGACTCCATACTGTCACTAGTCTTCTTTAAATGAGTTCCCCTCCCCTGGTGTGTTTTTGGTACTTACGGTAGTCCACTACTTATAATCTCTAGTAGAATCTTCGATGGTTGGTAAGACCTTGACGTACTTTTCCTTCGCTGTACACGTTATATTGTGCCAACTCACGTCGAGAATCGTACGTCCGACAACGACACCCGGTAATGGAGGGGTGGAACAATGATCCGTTACCAATGGTGACCTAGTAATAACCAGGACGAGTCGGTAACCAGTCGTGACATCAACCGGAGTGGGTGTTGACTGGTTGACAGTTCCTCACTCACTCACCAGGACGAGCCAGTAACCAGTCACGGTGTCACCCGGGGAGGGGGTTCGTTGGTTGAGAGTTCCTCACTGTCAATCACTAGAACGGGTCGGTAACCAGTCACGACATCACCCGGGGTGGGTATTCACTGGTTGGCAGTTCCTTGCCGTCAATTACCAGAACGAGTCGGTAACCAGTCACGATATAATCCGAGGTGGGTGTTCACTGGTTGACAGTTCCTTACTGGCAATCTCCAGGACGAGGCAGTAAACAGTCACGGTATCACCCGGGGAGGGGATTCGTTGGTTGACAGTTCCTCACTGGCAATCACCAGAACGAGTCGGTCACTAACCGCGGCGTCATCCGGGGAGGGGGTTCGTTGACTGACAGTTCCTCACTAGGACTCACTCCGTTAAACCAGATACCAACCTCACCACCAACAGTCCACCTTTCACTCCATTCTCCGTCTTAGGACCCGAAGAAGTCGAATGGACCGGAGTCCAGTAATCCACTCTCCCCTTCCTCCCCCTGGATCACTTGTCAGACCCCCGACACAGGACGTCTCGAGGTCTCGGGACCATTCCGGAGGGTGTCCAACCCAGGTCTGGAACACCGTCTCCACTCGAAGGGGGAGTAGGGACGTTGGATTACCGTCACCGACAGACGTATCCTACTTCAGACACCCTGGACCGAGGGTGGCATACCCACCGGACTCCCGACCCACCCAGGACCCAATGGCGAAGGAGTCACTACTGTCGACCTGCCCCAGACCCCTGAACCGGGACTCCCTCGGCGGTTGACTCAAGACGGAGGAGAATCGGGTCGGACCTGGAGTCTCCCACTTTCAACACGGAACCCTACAATGGGAAAGAACAGTCCTGTCTCTTATTGTAAACAAACACCTCCAAATATCATTGTAGGAATGGACTGGTACCGGACTGGAGTTCTTGTTTCCTAGACTGCGGTTCGACAACCGTTGTTGTTGACACGGGGAGGGAGGAAGAAGGATCTTTTCCCGAAACGACTCTCGAAAACCCCTCGAACCCCGAAAAAGATTTTCTATTGAATTAACTAACCTCTTCCGTTACCGTGGGGTGAGGTCATGAGAACGGACCTTTTAGGGTACCTACCTCCTCGGACCATCCGACGTCAGCTACCCCAGCGAATCTCAGCCTGTACTGACTCGCTGAAGTGAAAGTGAAAAGTGAAAGTACGTAACCTCTTCCTTTACCGTTGGGTGAGGTGACAAAAACGGACCTCTTAGGGTCCCTGTCCCCACGGACCACCCCACGGTAGACACCCCAACGTGTCTCAGTCTGTGCTCACTTCGCTGAATCGTCGTCGTCGTCGTTGAGTTAACTAAACAAAGTCGACACGACGCAGACATCAACGTCACTCACCCCCGATAAGACATCAACACCACGAACCTGCAGAGTGACGCCACCGAAGAGAACGACACCTCGTACCCGAGACCCCACGTGCCCGAAGTCATCAACGTCATGCACCCGAGTCATCAACACCGAGGGTCCGAGATCTCGTGTCCGAACCATCAACACCGAATCAACGAGACGTCGTACACCCTAGAAGGACCTGGTCCCTAACTTTGGACGTGTGTTCCTTCGTTCAAACTCTCAAAATTCCGTACTCGGTGGGTCGAGGAACGTCCCAGGACGTCATTTGGAAAGAGACGAGGGTCGAGGGGTACAAAACCATAACAAACCAGAGTGACTCGCAACTCGTGTGCCTAAACGCAGAGTCATTGAGTACCCCCTTTTGTTTCGGTTCTCTGCCTCTCCCCCTCTCAAAAGAACACTGGGAAAACCTCAGAGGTTTTCATCGACGGTTGAACTAGATCTTGAATGGGTCAAGTCCTTGGTTATGTAAAAAGGAATTCTATGAAACTCAGCCCGAAGACAGTGAACCTTCTCAGAACTACTGCAGAACGTTTTAAGAGTCTAAGGGAACGGACGGTTACTGACGAGGAGGAACCTTTCGGAAATGTAAGACACACGAACTGTTTTAGATCTTTCGTAGTGTACGGAATGGAGAGGAACTCAGACTCGAGTACCTCCCGTCTCAACACACTTAAAAAAAATTGGGGGAAAGAACGAGATGACGTCACGGATCTTACGACAGTCTGTGTCGTCTACGGTAGACGGTCATTAATGGTCATACACTCCGAGAAGGAACAGGGGGGAGGAGGGGGACGGTCAGTTTTCACAGAGTCTTTACTAGAGTTAGAGGGACGTGGACGGAAACCCAACCCTGCAACCTACAGTTTCCGTTTTTGTAGAGACTACGATGGGAGGTCTCCGTCACGTGTAGACGGGTGTCTTTAGCGTCACTCTGACACTTAAAGTATCACCCACCCAATTGGATTGTCTTTCTTGTTCGGTGTTTGTCCTCACGGTTAGTCTCCATCACGAACCGGTTAAGGAATTGTAAAATCCAAAATTGACTACTGAAAATACTACTGTGACACGTTTGCAAATGACTATGGTTGTAATAAAAAAATTTAATTTTTGTAACTTTTTAACTTCATCACAACTAAATGTTACAAAACGGTTAGAGACGACACACCGTCTCACTGAGTCAAAATGTGCATATTATGCATGTAAGAAATAAGAATTATAAGAAAAGGTAATACCAAACAGGGTCCTCTAACCTATATCAAGGGACACGAGAATACGTCCTTCTAGAACAACAAATACGTAAGATCTACATTATCAAACGTAGACGATTGGCGTTTCAGGGTCACGTAGGCAGAGGGAATGGGGGGGATGGGGAACCGTTGGTGTTCAGACTACAGATACAGACACTCAGACAATGACAGAACGTCTAATCAAGTAAACACGGTATAAAATATCAAAGGTGTATACTCACCATAGTATACCATAGACAGAAGAGAAAGACCGACTGAAGTGAATTATACTATTAGAAATCCAGGAAGGTACAACGACGTTTACAGTAAAGTAAGAAAAAATACTGACTCACTATAAGGCAACATATACGTATGGGCTAGAAGAAATAGGTAAGTGGACAACTACCTGTAAATCCAACGAAGGTACAAAACCGATAACACTCATTACGACAATGGTTGTAAAAACACACACACACACTATCCTAAATTTTTTAAAAAAAGATCCTAGTCATCTTAAAAGAACGTACAGCTCTTTCATACTAGAGGATAGACTACGGTCACATAATTCTTTTGTACGAAAAGGGTGTCTAGATACAATTATACGAAAAGTACCCACTTCAGTCAGGTAACGTTTCTGGGCCGGAACCTCCAGTGAGTCCCAGTGTAGGTTTACGTAAAATGAATGACCTCCGGTCGGGTATTAGTTCCCTTCCCCTTGAACTGAGGGAGAGTACTAGTCTTCTCACAGTTTCTTAAACGTCCGTATAAAGTTTCGGTAGTGTTCACGAAACCTCTTTTTACCGATGTCCATCTCCCCGGAGTCGTTCCTAATTAGTCACTTAACAGATTCCCAGTACTTGGAGGTCCTAGAGTACGGTTTACTGGACTTCACCTCGACTACATTATTATTATCTTTATTTCATGTAATATTTACATTGTACTAACTTAGCAGGACTTTGGTAGAGGATGGGGTGAGGAACCTTTTTATTAGAAGGAACTTTGGTCAAGGACCACGGTTTTTCCAACCCCTGGTGACCTTTCCTGGACACCGATCACTGCCTACCGGTCTCCGGAGACACTCAGACTGGTCACCGCCTCACTACCTCCCTAGGTCCTTCGAACACGAGACTCCCTATCCTACCTCCCACCTTGACAGACTTAGGGGTCGACCCCCCGTCACCTGGACCAGGGGAAAGGACAATCAAGAACGACATTATTACAGGACGACCGGAAGGAGTCTCCATCGTCTACACGACTCGGGAACAGACCACTACACGGAACCCTCGGATACTAAATTTATTCCGGGGAATATCAGAGACCTGAACACACACCAGTCGTCCGAACCCTCCCCAGGAGGTGGTGTCCCGGTGATCAGTGTCGGAAGATAGAATAGGACCGCCACCGAAACCAAGGATCCTTAAGAAAAGGTGGACGGAGGGAGAGGGAGAAATAATTAAACGAGGAAGTGAGGAAAGATTCCCGAAGTAACGCTTAAGAAATCGTAAGGTGCCACCACGACCACCGATGGAAAGAGACACACTCTCCGAACTTAACCTTACAATTAAAGTGGACCCCGGGGGCGTCTAACAAAGACACGACTCGTGTGTAAATTTTCCCCTTTTCACATTAACGGAGAAAGAAGGACCCGAAGAAGGTCCTTGGGGACCCCCTTGCTTACCCTCCAAAATTTCAAAGACACTGGACGACTAAAGAGGTACGTCACAAGACCTTGAAGTCCAGGACTCCGTGTGTACCTTCCTTAGAAACGATGGAGGACTAGGTCACCAATATTCGGTCGTAGAGTCCCGATGTCTGTCGGTCGGACACGACTATAGATAAACCGGTCGGATCACGAAATTATTAAAAACTCGGTTATAAGTTCTCGACTTTCGAAATCATAATTTTACACCTAAAAACCGAAGAAACACCTGTCGTCGTCAGGGCCGACGTGACGCAGGTGTAAGGGTCTCTCACTGTACACTGACGTCACTGTAGGTGGTTAAGTAGACGGTTAGGTCAGTAGTGTATAACTCAACCGTAAGCCACACGGTCCGTGATAACATCCACGACCGCTGCATCGGGGATGACAGTTCCTCGAAGGTAAAGTAGGTCTTCCGTGCCGAGAATATACAGTGGGCAGACTCGGGAGGTCTGGTCGTGACAGATTATCTTAAAAGATGGCACTACCCTTACAAGATATAGACACGACAGGTCATAGCATCGGTACTCGGTGTACAGAGACACCTTATGAACTTTACACCGGTTGATTCCTTGACTTGAATACTAAGACAAAGTAACCTTAAGTATATATGAATTCAAGTTTGTCATAAACCCATGACCGACTTCATAACCTGTCACACCGAGATCCCTTAATTTAAACGTAGAGGGTGAGTAGTTGATTGGGTTGAGGAAGTAAATTATCAACCCCTTTGACTCCATGTACCCGACACGTTTCGGTCCTAACCTTGAGTCTAGAGGAACTACCGAGTGGATACTACAGATCACATTGACGATGGCCAATTCGTCACTTACCCCTACTGTAATCTATATCAACCTCTCCGTCTACCCCGTCTCCAACACGTCCTGGGACATCTGATTCCCCTTCTTCAATCTAATTTTTTTATTATTAAATAAAACTAGTGTATGTTTAATCGATAAAAATTGCACGTTAAATCGTTGGAAAACAGGTAAATGTCACAACCCGTTGGTAGTGGAGATTTTGTAAAGATTTTACAAGGTTTTGTAAAAATACTGGAGTTCTCTTTGGGGTATGGGAAATAAAAATAAAGAACCGGAGTGAATCGTCGTACACCCTAGAAACGAGGGGTTGATCCCCAACTTGGACGTGAGAACCGTCACTTTTGTGTCTCAGGATTGGTGACCTGGAGGTCCCTTAAGGGTCTTCGGGGTATGGGAAATTCGTCGGTGAGAGGAAGGAGGTAGGGGGTCGTGACTGTCAGATGAAAGACAGATATACTTAGACGGATAAGACCTGTAAAGTCTCTACGTCAGGAGTTACACACTCGAAGACACAGACCGAAGAGAGTGAATCGTACAAAAGTTCCAAGTAGGTACGTCCATAGTCATGAAACGAGGAAAAATACCGAACTTAGGACTAGGTGACTCACGTTTATTTTAAACAGACTCTCATCACCCGTCGGTGCGTCCCAGAGACCGTCCGCCGAAGAAAGATTCGTAACGACCTTCCTTCAAGATAAGACGTCGGATCACGATCTGAACGAAAGAAAGGAACCCAAACGATTTCGGTCAAAAGTCGAAACGCAGACCCCAGGCTCCACGTCCCGACAGGGTCGACAGTGAGGACTAGGAGTGTACACGGAGTGGGACAGTGGTGCTCTCGGGAGGATCCTGGGGGAAGACTTAATTAAACTCGAAAGCCCCCCGTAAGGGAAAGGTGTACGGAGGACGGTGAATCTACGGGTGGTTCCACGTCCAGTCTCTGTTTAATACAAACCTTTTAGCTAAACTAAACCCTTCCCTCGAAGGTGTAACTCCTCTTCCCGAACACGAGGTTCACCGGAACGGCCTCTTCGCCCCTGGTGCCCATTCTCCGAACCCCTAATAACATAAGAGTAGTCACAGAGGGAAATACAGACAATCATAAACAAAAGACATAGAGCCATGAGGATACAACCCATACAACTTCTCCCACTATCGGAGAGGAACATAACTAGGAAAATAGTGATATATCACAGGGAGAAAAAGAAAGAAATATATCGGAAACAAAATTTCCGATAAAACAGACTATCCTCCTAACGTTAAGGGAAAAAGGACAGTAAAAGTAAACGTACTTTATAGAAAAGGGTAGGGGATTGAACGTTAGACACACACTCTGAAACTCTAATTTCTCTCCCCCTTTTTTCCTTTTACTCGGGGAGGCAGGTCAAGTCGGACTTGTTCGTACTTCCCGTAGAACAGAAATATTGACTCGTGACCCGACCCTTTGTTTGTATATCTTGGACCGGTCGGGTCGTGTCGATCGGTCGAGGTTCACCCCGGGTCCGAGCACCTGGGTGAGAAGGGTATCCACTGGGTCACCGGTCGACCCAAAGAAACAGGACCTGGACCTCTAGTTCGCAACCAC
Organism: Capra ibex; assembly: GCA_006410555.1. Taxonomy (NCBI): domain Eukaryota; kingdom Metazoa; phylum Chordata; class Mammalia; order Artiodactyla; family Bovidae; genus Capra; species Capra ibex. Next base: position 2,068,152 of record SJYO01055647.1, read on the forward strand.
ACCGTCTGCTTACTTATAGGATCGGTGTCTCTGTCACGAGAGGACCCCCGCACACCGACGGTCTAAAGGTCAAAGGAGACGAGGCCTGGGGCTGTCGTCCCGGTCCGCGTTCCTGGGGAAAGAAGGGAACCGTGGGAGAGGAGGACGGGCGGTTCCACGACCAGTACGGACCTCACGTCTCTGTAAACAGAGAACAAACAGTTTGTGACGTGCAGTAACCCGACTCGGTGAACCATCTCAGGTGGTAGAGTCACGGAGGACATAAAACAGCACCAAGAAAAATAGGTCATCAAAAGAGAAACTGTGATACGTTACGTTACTGATAACTAAAATAAATTTTTTGTATTACTATCGTTCAACATACACATTTAAAAGAAGATCATCTTTTACTTTTACAAGGGGTTAGGACTTCCGTGAGAAGGAAGGGACCTCCACCTGATGAGAATCTTAACGAACAGAAAGGTCTACGAAAAGACACTGAGAGTGGACATAGACAAGTAAACAAACCAACGACTAAGAAATCAAGTCGTACATCATTAAATAACTCATAAATGACAGACATAGTTCGTCACAAGATCTGAGACGTCTACATTGTTGCTTGTTCCGTCTGTTTTTAGAGTCGAGACCACACCTCTAAGATCACCCCCTACACTCACGATACCTCTTTTTCCTCCCTCACCAACCCCTCAGGACCTATCCCCCTCCCCAACGACAACTCTCCCGTCAGTCCCAGCCTCCTCTCGACCGACTCTTCTATTATGAACTCGTCTCCAGAGTTGAGGTATTGACCCCCTTCCAACGAGAACGACACTCTCGTCGTTCACGTTTCCGGGACTCCATCCTCTACAACCCACACAAGAACTTTGTCATTCCTCTACCCACACTGGTCTCCCAGGTATCTCGTCTCTGGTCAAATCACTACTCCGGTCTAGTGTTTCCCGAATCGTCCGGGAACCTCCTGTAAACTGAAAATGGGGCTTGTCTTACCCTGGGTAACATCACAAGTTCGTCGTTTCACTGGACCTGGTTGAGGGTGACACTTTTCAAAGGAGGAGACACCACGTCCTTGGTTTGACTACACCCGACCCGATCCCACCCCACAGTCCGCCCTCTGGGCCCCCCTCCGACGTCGTCCCGACCCCGGAACCTGGTCCCCACCGTCGTCTTCATCCCTCGTCCCTCCCAGTCCCTACAGGGGCTCCAAGACCGGACTCGAGGATCTTCTACACTAAACTTGGTCTAGTCGACCACCGTCACAAAGATCCGTCACCAACTAACCTCTACGGACCAGGTTCGTCTCCACAGTCCACATGACGACCCAAACACCCAGACCACAACTCTACAAATTGACGGGGGTTGGTCGAGACGGAAAGAGAGGGGACGGGGACGGACCCCAGTCGGAGGTTAAGACGTCTGGTGGAACTCGCGACGGAGGGGAGGGGTTGTCCTCGTCCCTCGTCCTGGGCGAGGGACGTCTGGCGGAGGGAGACCGGTCTCCACACAGATCCCGTCCCGTCCACCCTTTTGTCCCGTAGGTTTGTTTATTTAAATTTTTTGAAGTCGGGTAAAACCCTCGGGAGTGCACCGAAAGGAGGAAGGGTTGGTGGGGTAGGGAAGAAACGTGAGTAAGACCGAAAGAGACAGTGGTTTTTCTTGTCTTCAGAACTAAAGGACTGAGGAACAATCGTCCCCACCCACTCCTTACGGGAGAGAGAAACGACGAGACAGCCGGTGGGGACTAAGGGGTAAACTGGCAAAGGAGGTCCCTTAGACTCGTTCGACTCGAGGACGGGTGTTTCGACTCAGGCCCCTGTTCCACTCCCTGTCGTGGGACTCCCCACATTGGTCGTAACACTCTACGAGGGTCGAAGTAAGTGCCTACCGGACATTACTTCTGTATTTTCTTGGACGTTACGTGAACAAACAAAGTTGACCCTTGTCTTAAACACTAAAACCTATAGAAAAAGAGACTGAGAAATTCTTGGGACTCGATTGGTGAAGGTAGACGGGACTTCTAATAAGTCAGGAGGGGTAAGGTAAGATCCTCGACTGACAAGAACGAAACCAGGACTACAAAAACCATCCGAAACAAAACAAGACCTACCGGCCCGACGAAGGATTGAGTCTCGACGTGATAAGACGACGGAAATCTTTAGAGTCGTCCCTCCCTCCCTCCCCCAACGAAGGTGAATGTACCGGGGCCGTGGACGACTTAGAGAAACCTACACCGGACCAAATTCCGAAATTATAAAAAAAAAACACACACTTGATTTCATAATTATAGTTATATTTTAATTCCAAATCCCTTGAATGACCGTTGTCCAAGATTTATCGACCGACGTGATAAAAAGAAGTATAACTCCACTTTAAATGAATTGTATTTTGATAAAATTTCACACATTGGTTAGGTCACCAAAAATCATGTAGGTGTCACAACACGTTCGTGGCTTAGTTAGATCAAAGTTTGGTAAAAGTAGTGGGGGTTTTCCTTCGTGACATGGGGACTCGTGGGTGAGGGGTAGGACGGTAGCGGCCTGTTGGTGGGCAGATGAACCACAGAGACACCTGACTGGATAAAAACCATAAAGAACATTTACCTTGTGTGTGATGCACCGGAAAAATATAGACCGAAGAAAGGGTTTCGTGGAACAAAAAACTCCAGGTCGGTACATCGGACAGTCACGGAGTGACGAAAAATTCCCGACTTAACACAAGGTGACACCCCTACCTAGTGCAAAACAAACAAGTAAGCAGACAACCATCTGTAAGTCTCACAAAGGTTGGTAAAAAAAAGGAGAAAAAAAAAAGAACAAACCAATGTGACACACCGTACGCCCTGGAGTCAAGAGGTTGGTCCCTAGTCTGGGTGTGAGGGACGTCACCTTCGGACCCAAGAATTGGTCACCTGACGGTCCCTACAGGGATGGACCCAATGAAAAATTTTTAAGACATACACTAAAATTACCCGTCAGGTACACCCTCGGTAACCTTGCCGGAAACTGGGGACGGAACCTCCCACCCACCCCCATCCGGTCGTACCCCCACCCCTCGACACTCGGACGGTTTTCTGCGAAAATAACAATCTGTCTACCGAAGAGTCACCCGTGAGACACCGAAGAACAGGTCACCACGGAAGAGGTCGGGACCGACAGAGAACATTTATTGGTGGGACAAACTAAAAAGACGAATCGTGAATAGTGGCAGACTTACTTAGAGGGAAACAACGGACCTACCTACCAAATGAACATACGTGAGAGTTAAGAAAACGAGATCTACTCTCACGCCAGAGGTACCCTTTTCTCTGATCCTGGTGGAACAAGTGGGGACAGAAGGGTCGTGGATTTCCCCAAGAACCACTTGTCCAATCTTAGATGAAGTAGATAAAAGACTTTTACAGCCTCCGACCCGACGACGGTTTGGACGGAAATTTTATTGAGTACGTTTTTTTTTTTCTTTTTCTTATTAAGTACGTAAGTAGTTGGGTAAGTAGGTAGGTAAATCAGTAAACTGTTTATAAATAATTGCGAGTGAGACACGGACCGTCACATAAAGTCACGACTGTTACGGTGAAGATGGTTACTCGAGAGTCTGATAAACGTTCTGTCTGTCCATTTGTCAGAGCTATATCAAGTCCCTCAATTGTGACACCTCCACACTTCACCGTCATCCTTGGTAATTCCAATCGAAATCCTTCTCCACACAGTTAATCCTAATAGAACCAACGTTCATTGTCTTTGGGTTAAGTTCCACTATATTGAGTTTCTATTAAATTTTTTGTATACATTGACCTTACAGGACGTGTCCGTAGTCCATACCGAACTAGTTCCCGGAGTTGACTACAGTAGTCCTGAGTAAGAGAGAGACAGAGAGTCGTGATTAAAAAAGAGACCACCGAAATAAGAGTCCGTCCCAGAAAAGTTTCTACCTGTGATTTTATCCCGAGAGTAGGATGGTCGAATCACTGGTGTCACTCTTTTACTGGTGGAGAAAGGTTACCAAAGTCGTTTTGGGGGTCTAGACTAAAAATAATGACGCTGATCCAACATACGATTAGGAACTCGGTTAACGACACTGAGATTAATCGGACTAAAGCCAGTACACGGAAGAGGACCTCGGTCCCTGCCCCATCTTAATGAAGTGGACATGGTGAACCCGTCTCTCACCTTCATCTCCCTCAGGGACGTTTCTTTTGATTCCGTACCGATGGTACTCTTCCCGGTCTTTCAGACTACGGGCGAGACTTTCAGACCGAATTCTCTCGATTCTTCTCCTTTAAGGGATCGTCAGGCCACCAATCCTGAGGGGCGAAAGTGACGGCTCCCAGTTCCCAAACCAGTGACCAGACCTTTGATTCTAGGATGTTCGACACGGTACACCGTTTTTTTTTTTTTTTTTTTTTCTTCCTCTCTCTCGTTCTCTCAATTCTTCTCGACTAACGTGATTTTTCCTACAAGACCTGTAAACCAAGGGAGGTGAGTATAGACAAGACGTGGGAGAAACGGAAAGGGACACGGACCCTTCGATCGGGAGTCCCGACGTAGTAGACCGGGAGAAACAGGAAGTCGAAGGTCGACCTACACCGGTCACTCTCTGGTCCGACCTCGAGGTTCCACCCCGTCCTCTCTCACCTCCGCAGACAGGGGCCGAGGAGAACGAAGTACCACAGAGACGGTCTCGAAGTGGAGGAGGACAAGGTCGTTCCTTCGGAACGGAGGGTCTACACCGACAGTAACCCACAGTCGGTGTGACACGAGAAAGGACCAGGGAATTTCGGGGTCCCTTCATTGTCAAAGGGCGAGGACGGTTGTAGGGCACGGAGTGGTGGTAGCGACAGACGGTCAACGATAGACGAGCACAGGAAACTGACTTTAGAGGGGTAAACTGGGTAGGACCTCACACTTAAGAAGAAGGACGGTCCTGGCAATGCCTGTGCCTCTGTAAACGGTCACACAAGCAAAGGATAACGACTACGTGTTCGTAGTCAAGTCAAGTCAAGTCAGCGAGTCAGTACAGGCTGAGAAACACTGGGGTACTTGGTGTCGTGCGGTCCGGAGAGACAGGTAGTGGTTGAGGGCCTCAAGTGAGTCTGAGTGCAGGTATCTCAGTCACTACGGTAGGTCGGTAGAGTAGGAGCCAGCAGGGGAAGAGGAGGACGGGGGTTAGGGAGGGTCGTAGTATCAGAAAAGGTTACTCAGTTGAGAAACGTACTGCACCGGTTTCATGACCTCAACGTCGAAATCGTAGTAAGGAAGGTTTCTTTAGGGTCCCGACTAGAGGAAGTCTTACCTGACCAACCTAGAGGAACGTCAGGTTCCCTGAGCGTTCTCAGAAGAGGTTGTGGCGTCAAGTTTTCGTAGTTAAGAAGCCGCGAGTCGGAAGAACTGTCAGGTTGAGAGTGTAGATATGTACTGATGACCTTTTTGGTATCGGAACTGATCCTCCTGGAAACGACCGTTTCATGACAGAGACGAAAACTTATAAGATAGATCCAACTAGTGTCGAAAGGAAGGTTCTTCATTCACAGAAAATTAAAGTACCGACGTCAGTGGTAGACGTCACTAAAACCTCAGGGGTTTTTATTTGAGACTGTGACAAAGGTGACAAAGGGGTAGATAAAGGGTACTTCACTACCCTGACCTACGGTACTAGAATCAAAAGACTTACAACTCGAAATTCGGTTGAAAAAGTAAGAGGAGAAAGTGAAAGTAGTTCTCCGAAAAATCGAGGAGAAGTGAAAGACGGTATTCCCACCACAGTAGACGTATAGACTCCAATAACTACAAAGAAGGTCGTTAGAACTAAGGTCGAACACGAAGAAGGTCAGGTCACAAAGAGTACTACATGAGACGTATATTCAATTTATTCGTCCCACTGTTATATGTCGGAACTGCATGAGGAAAAAGATAAACCTTGGTCAGACAACAAGGTATAGGTCAAGATTGACAACGAAGGACTGGACGTATGTCTAAAGAGTTCTCCGTCCAGTCCACCAAACCATAAGGGTAGAGAAAGTCTTAAAAGGTGTCAAATAACACTAGGTGTGTCAGTTTCCGAAACCGTATCAATTATTTCGTCTTTATCTACAAAAAGACCTTGAGAGAACGAAAAGGCTACTAGGGTGTCTACAACCGTTAAACTAGAGACCAAGGAGACGGAAAAGATTTTGGTCGAACTTGTAGTCCTTCAAGTGCCAAGTGCATAACAACTTCGGACCGAACCTCTTAAAACTCGTAATGAAATGATCGCACACTCTACTCACGTTAACACGCCATGAAACTCGTAAGAAACCGTAACGGAAAGAAACCCTAACCTTACTTTTGACTGGAAAAGGTCAGGATACCGGTGACGACTCAAAAGGTTTAGACGACCGTATAACTCACGTCGTGAAAGTGTCGTAGTAGAAAGTCCTAAACTTTGTCGAGGTGACCTTAAGGTAGTGGAGGTGATCGAAACAAGCATCACTACGAAAGATTCCGAGTGAACTGAAGTGTAAGGTCCTGCAGACCGAGATCTACTCACTAGTGTGGTAGTACTAATAGACCCAGAACTTCTAGAAAAAACATGTCAAGAAGACACATAAGAACGGTGGAGAAGAATTATAGACGACGAAGACAATCCAGGTATGGTAAAGACAGGAAATAACTCGGGTAGAAACGTACTTTACAAGGGAACCATAGAGATTAAAAGAACTTCTCTAGAGGGCAGAAAGGGTAAGACAACAAAAGGAGATAAAGAAACGTAACTAGCGACTTCTTCCGAAAGAATAGAGAGGAACGATAAGAAACCTTGAGACGTAGGTCTACGAATAGTCAAGTCAAGTCAAGTCAAGTCAAGTCAAGTCAGCGAGTCAGCACAGGCTGAGAAACGCTGAGGTACTTAGCGTCGTACGGTCCGGGGGGACAAGTAGTGGTAGAGGGCCTCAAGTGAGTCTGAGTGCAGGTAGCTCAGGCACTACGGTAGGTCGGTAGAGTAGGAGCCAGCAGGGGAAGAGGAGGACGGGGGTTAGGGAGGGTCGTAGTGTCAGAAAAGGTTACTCAGTTGAGAAACGTACTCCACCGGTTTCATGACCTCAAAGTCGAAATCGTAGTAAGGAAGGTTTCTTTAGGGTCCCACAGAAAGGAAAAGAGGATACGTGTTCGTATCACCGAATCTTTCAGGACTCAAATAATAGGATGTCAAATAGGAGTTAGAAAACCTCCAACCTTCAGGTTCTACCCAGAACGACCGGATTCTAGTTCCACACTCGTCACGATACAAGGAAGGTCCCCGAGATCCTTCTAAGACGTTCGCTCGAGAGGACGAAGGAACGGGAAGCAAAAAAGTAATTTTTTTATGGAAAAAAAAATTATTTTCAAAAAAACCCCCCGTTCGGTACGCTGAACGCCAGAATCACGGGGGCTGGTCCTTACCTTAGACTCGGGGGACACAACCTTCACGTCTCAGGGTTAGTGACCTGACGGTTCTTAAGGGTTTGAGTCAAAAATTATGGAGGGGAGGGATTCGAAGAAAGAGATTGAGAGTCGGAACTTCCGAGAGAAACACAGAGACAACTCTTTTCTCGGTTCTAGGGAAAAGTCAGAACGGAGTGGGAACTTTAATGAGATAATAGCGCCGGCCTAAGAGAGACGAGACACTCACACCCGTTTAACTGTCCTACAATTTCCTACAAAGTCTTTTCCAGTAACTATTGTCCGGAAACTAATCAAGGACTCTTTTCTTCAGCCACTAAGGAAAGGACCAGACCTTGTCCCCGCCCCCAACCCCACCCCAACCCACCCCCCACGTCGGGTACCGACGTGTCTACAGACCAGTCTTCCCCGGACCGACCCAGTCGGTGTCCGGACTCGAACGCCCTGCGTAGTGCGGAGTAGGTAGTGACCCCGGGAGGGGTGCACCTCCTACGGGCACCGGCGACCGACACTAAGACCACAAAACGTTCGACCTCGGCAGCCCGGGGACTCGGCGATTCGACGTGTCTACGGAAGGGACATGCGAGACCAAACATTAATTTTGTGCTGAACGGTGAGACTAATCTAACTCGCCAATTCAAGTAGACCTTCTCGAAAAGTAGACGTAACACACTAATCGTTGTATACTACGAACATAATCGAGTTAATTTTCAATACCACTAATTATCCCATAGTCTCGTCTTGGTATTTAGTCGTCTAAGCCCCGTGAACCTCAACTCCCCGACCTTCCGTCTCTCGGTTGGTGACGGGTCGGGGGACCCTTTATTGAATCCACGTCGGACCGACACGAGGACCCACCACTTATTTGTCTCCGACCTCAGACCATGGGTCGACCCAATGACGACTGTAGCGACTTGGAGTCGAAGGGGTAGACCTTTTACCTCCATGGTTGCCTAACAGGACACTATACAAAACGTTTATTAGGAAAAAAGGACAGAAGTGGGAACTAAGTTTTTACCCGACTGTTAGTAATAGATAGTCGTAATTTTTGGTAAAGAGGGAAACTGGGTCGGTAGGGCACGACTCTAAAAATAGTAGGTCTATGTAAAGGCACACAATTTTTTACACCTTTAACACGATCATCACTACCTTCACTAACAAACAGTATCCTCTCTAAACCCTTCTCGGATTTGACTAATTTCTTTAATACTATATAGGTTCGTTCCTTTATGAAACATCGACAATAATTAATTTTTCTCTTGTGTCGTCTAGGTAAATATCACTATGTCTTGACTGAGATTCTACACGACATTCCCTGAAGGGATCACCAGGTTACCCATTCTGAGACACGAGGACTACATCCCCCGGGACCCAAGTCAAGGACCAACCCTTGATATAGGACGTACGACGTCGATTTCCAAGACGTATGACGCTCCTTCTATCTTCTAAGACGCACAATGTCGATTGTGGACCGTGTCGGTTTATTTATAAAAAATTTTTAATTTTTTTCTATTTTACACGACAATCACCTATTTCGTTCTACCTCGTACCCCCACATGTCATACCGGACGGCACACACACACACACACACACACACACACACACACACACACATATGTTTTCTTATGTATACATTTACAAACGTTTATAACTAAGGGAACTTTATTGTCGAGGACCCTCCCCTTTCCCAACAAACCCCCTGTCCCATCCTCCACTCAATTAAGAACAGCCACATAGAAAAGTTAAAACACGGTAATATATAAATAATAAATGATAAATTAATTTAAATTTGTATAAAATCTTCTTTTTATTTTCTCCGTTGGTGAGTTGGGTGGAAGGGGGTTTTTTGATTCCTTTTTCCCGGATCAAATCATGAATTGTATCTAAAATAGTAAATCAGGGACACTGTCGAATGACTCACTAAAAAGAAACGACACCTTAAAACATAGACCGAAGATCTAAAAAATCATGTCTTTACTTTATATTTTTAGAATCTGTGGGTGTGGCACTGTAAGACCCTACCCTCTCTTCTTTGGAAACGGAACTGGTCTAAGGAGGAACAACGAAACTGGATCTAAACCCGCACCTGGGTCCAACACTGATGTCTGTACAGTGGTACTCGACAAGGGTAGTCGGGGAGGGTGACCCGACGACTCCTGGGGAATTACTTCGAACTACCGGGGTATACAAGGGATTAGATACTCTACGAATCCAACCCATCGTCTTTTCCCTTCGTATATTAAGAACAACTTCGAAAAAAAAAAAATTTTTCTTTAGTGGGTCGTTACGGTGAACATCCAATATGGGGGTTTTAAGTTTGGTCTACGAGTTTGTTTTATGACAAGTATTTACAAGTGTCGTTGTGATAAATGTTACCGGTTTCCACCTGTTTTAGCTTCACAGGTAGTCGTCTACCCACCTGTTTCTTTTGCACCGTGAAGGTATGGTACGTTACTATAATAAGTCGAAAAATTATTTCATGAGCAGGAACAATATGGCACCTACTTGGAATTTTTAAGACTCAAAATTCTTGAGTCTGTGTTTTCTGGTATATGACGTACCAAGGCAAATATACTTCATAGGTCTTGTCTGTTTAGAGATCTCTCTCTTTCGTCCAACCACCAACGTCCCGCGAGTCCCCTCCTTCCTTACCCCTTACTGACAAGTCACCCATGGCCAAATGAAACCACCACTACTCGTACAGGACCTTAATCTCTACCACTAATATGTTGCACCAGTTGCATGATTTACGGTGACTGAACAAATTTACTAATTAAAGTAGAATACACTTAAAGTGGAGTTAATTTTTTTTATTCTCGGTAGACCTTCCCCTCTCCAGGACTGGGAGACTAATAAGGTAGTAACGAGTTCTCTAGTTATAGACCTTACAACACTATTAAACCTGAATTTTTTTTTATGTATCGGACAAATCACTACAAAGGTCGTCGTGGAATCCCTGAACACTGTCTCTGCCTCCTTACACAATGGTCTCAAACCTGGTTATAAGACCTACTACGACTGTCGTGTAATATCAAAAACGAAAGACAGTATAATGTATCGCCACGAACAAAAAACACATAGGAAAACCTCAAAAAAACACACGTAGGTTCGTTAATGATTATATGTAAAATTAAAAAAAGATGAAAAATGTATCCTTTTTATCGTAGGAAAACGTAACGAGACACCGTACGAATCGTTATGTAGAACTATTTGTCTCCAATAAAACGTAGTCCCAGACCCCTTCCCTGAGGAAGGAAAGAGGTTAGTGGTAAAAAGTCTTGACTCCAGCAAGAACGCTTCTTAGGACCCCGGTGGGTCGGAACGACGGACCTCTAGACATTCCTACCGATACCCTAGAACAAGCCGACGTTTGGAAATTGTTCGGATGTTCTACTACGGTAAAGTACCTCCGGGTCGGTCAGGAATTTGTTCACGTCTAATTTAGGGACACATAAGTCATAACTAAACTAGACCCGCAGGACGGTCAGAGCCTCCTTCGGTTCTACCACTACGTCCGGGAAGAGAGAGCCGTAGAGGTTCTCCAGACCCTACTGCTGCGACTGACCCGAGCACAAAAGACCGTCATCCACCCCCGTGGTGGTCCGAGAACCGAAACTACAAAAGAACCAGCTCGTCCGTTAGTCGTCCAGGACCTCCGACGTATCGGAGGATTACCCAGAGGGAGGAAAAAAAAAAAGAACAGACAGACATAGACAAAAAGTCTAACATTGGTCTCACTCGGAAAATTCTACAAGTTAGTCAAACACAGGGAGGAGACGAGGTTCAAGGGGGGCGGGGGGGTACCGAGGGTCGAGTGAGTCACATTTTTAGGTTTCAAGACTCGTCCCGGGTGTTCAGGGGCGTGGGAAGGAACAAGAAGCGGTCGGTCACCGGAGTACTCTCTAGGACTCTTCGGTTCGTGTGAGGATGGGGTCCCGGAAACGTAACGTGACAAGGTAGGCAGACCTTACTAGAAGGGACTGTAAACGTGTCTGGTGAACGAGTCAAGTCGTATTAAGGTCAGTATACAGTAGTATAGTTTCCCCGTAAAAAAAAAAAAATGGTAGGACGGAGGTTATAGTGGGTTGGGAGAACAAGAATAAAGAACGAAACAAAAGGAAGTCGTAAATATCAGTAAACTGTATCTTGTATTAATAGTCAAATAGACACAAAACGTAATCTTACAGTCGAAGTACTTTCGTCACTGGAGGAAACAGATCAAGTAATTAGATGGGGATCCTGGATCTTGTCACGGACCGTGTATCATCCACGAGTAACTTATGATTAACCTCCGTACAAATTACTCGTAAAACAGTACATGAACTGTGTGCTCCCAAATCACTCTTATTCTGTATGGGGAAGAGAAATTCTTCAAATTACAGATCAACCTCTCCACTTACAATAGCAAAACAAGTAACCTAAGATATCCGTGTCACGGAACCCGAGTGTTCATATAGACCCTAATTTGGGGTCATTTCGACCTTTTTTTTATATGTTTCGTCAGTGTTGTTAGTTCATACATAAATTTAGTAGTCGAACAATATGTATGTAAAATATTAGACGGGTACAATTAAAATTACTTAGTCACCTGTAATCCAACAAAGATTGTAAACCAATAAGAAGTGTGTCTCGATCTTTGTTAACAAACCTTTATCTTCTTCTCTGTCTTTTAAACTCTGGACTTTTTCAGTAACCAATGTAGTAACCAATGTTTTATATCTTTCTTTTACCATTATGTTTTTTATCACAAGTCTATCGGTTTTTTGTATTTCAACTGACTAGTTAGAGTCAAACGGAACTGAGTATTTTATTAAAATATATTAGACCCAACGGTCCTCGTAAAGTTATGTAAATCAGGTTACCTTCGGAACTTTTCCTTCTTCGGACCTTTCCAGGATTTTTACGGAACCTCTATTGACGGACTTTATTTCACTACTTTGTCTCACACTAATTGGGGGACGTCCTTGTCACCTTTAAATCTGTTCCCTCTCAGCCCCCGTCAAGACCCTTCCGAAGGACCTCCTCCACACTGAACTCAACTTTCAGACCATCTTAGACCTATTGAACACCTTCTCCTCTGACCTTTCTCATCCAAAGGACTGATGAACCACGGACTCGGTTCGGTCACTCGAGTTGTGTTACCGCGGGGGAACACCTCACCAGAGGGACGGTTCCTGCCGGCGAGTCTGAACGCACCGGTCAGTCAGACAGAAAACTTCATTCTCGTTGACAGAACTGTCAATAGAGACTTGTAGACGTATTCCTTTTTAACCTAACGGAGGACCCGAAGTGCGATAATAAGATATTGATCCGGGTACGATAAAGTCTTCTCCCCCTTCTTTGTTTGGGTGGGTCAGAAATGTCTTTACCCCCATTTTCCTCGTTACCCACAAAACATTAAGTCTCTCGTCATACAAAGAGACGGGGGAACTGAAGTATCCCACTCGACGTACCAAAAGAAAATAATTTTAAAAAATTTAAATATAACCTCATGTCGGTTAATTGTTACAACACTATCAAAGTCCACCTGTCGTTTCCCGAAGTCGGTATGTATATGTACATAGACGACGACGACGATTCAGCGAAGTCAACACAGGCTAAGACACGCTGGGGTATCTGCCGTCGGGTGGTCCGAGGGGGCAGGGACCCTAAGAGGTCCGTTCTTGTGACCTCACCCAACGGTAAAAGAAGAGGTTACGTACTTTCACTTTTAACTTTCACTTCAGCGAGTCGAATCGCTGGGGTACCTGACGTCGGATGGTCCGAGAAGGCAGGTACCCTAGGAGGTCTGTTCTCAGGACCTCACCCCACGGGAACGGAAGAGGCTATGTACATAGACAAGAGGGGGTTTGAGGAGAGGGTAAGTCCGACGGTACATTGTGACTCGTTTCAAGGGACTCGATATGTCATCCTGACACAACCAATGGGTAAGATTTGTGTCGTCACATATGTATAACTAGAGTTTGAGAGGTCGGTAGGGAAGGGGCTAGAAAGGGGGGTAGAGTGGGGTCGTTGGTATTCAAACAAGAGATTCAGAACTCGACGTACAAAAAAACAATGAATAAATAGTGACGAAAGGAGGAAGTAACTGAGTTCCGCCACATGTCTTTGCGTAGTCACATTATTCTAATTTTGTGACCCCCCGAAGGAACTACCAGGTCACCAATTCTGAGACAAGAAGGTTACGTCCCCCGTGTCCAAACTAGGGACCAACCCCTTGATTCTAGGGCATACGGCGCACCACACCGGCTTTTTTTTCCATTACAAATAAGGGTGGGTAGGGTGATTGGCTATAGAAACAACTTCCTAACCCGTCCTTGACATCTAAGTTATTTAATATTACTTGACATTTATGTCACGTCCAGTATTTCACTTTAGCGTTCAGAACGTTCTTTACATCCTAAAGTCCTTCAGTTACTTTCACTACAACCGCTTAACGGCCTGGGTGTCGTCTTAGCAATCGGTTACTCCTTGAGAGTCCTGACCTCGGCACTCTCGACCTCTTACACTTCTTCTCCTTTAGCTGGCTTGACAATTAAATTGCCTACGAAGTTTTATCTTACTAAACTCATGGTTTCGTTATTCTCTACTGGAACCCCTTTAACTATTACAGGACTTTATAAAAACGTTTTTGTGCGTAGAAATACCGGCACAATCGCTTTCAGTTTACTCTTCTCTTCCTGTAACGTAGGACGAGAATTGCTAAAACAACCTACTTAGTCTACTAATGAGAGTTGACAAAATGAGTACGGAATCAGATTCCTAACCGGTTATCAACGTAAACATTAAATGTAAAACATTTTGTATTTTTTCGTCAGAATGAACGTTTTCAAAATAAAGTAAAAAAAGATTTCACGATTAGTATGGAAAAAAAACCATCATTTTAAGTGTATGATATTTTAAGTGGTAAATTTGGTAAAATTTCACATGTTAATCCCTTAAGGGACCGTTAGGTCACCAATTCTGAGGTCTGAATGATTCGTATGTCCAAGGTAGGGACCAGTCCCTTGATTCTAGGACGTTCGACGTACCAGGTTTTTTTTTTTTTTTTTCTCAGATATGATGTCACCGTAAATCATATAAATGTTACAACAATTTTGGTAGTGACGTTAGATCAAGGTCTTGTAAAAGTAGTGGACTTTTATTTTAGTATAGGTAATTGTCAGGAAGGGGTAAAGAGGAAGGGAGGTCGGGGACCGTTGATGATTAGATGAAAGACAGAAATACCTAAACACAAAAGACCTGTAAAGTATGTCAACTTTACTATATTATACACCAGAAAACACAGGCCGAAGAAAGTAAGTCGTATTACAGAAATTCCAAATAGGTACAACCTATCGTACACGGTCTTGAAGGAAAGAAAAATACTCACTCATTATAAGGTAACATACCTAAATGGTGTAATACAAACAGTAAGGAGGTAACTACCTGTAACCCCAACAAAGGTGAAAACCCGATGACATTAATTACGACAATACTTCTGAACACACGTTCCAAAACAAACTTGTAGATAAAAATGAATAGAACCCACATATAGATCCTCACCTTAACGACCCTCGAAGGGACCACCGAGTCTACCATTTCTTAGACGAATGTTACGTCCTCTGGACCCGAGTCAGGGACCCAACCCTTCTAAGGGGACCTCTTCCCTTACCGTTGGATGAGGTCATAAGAACACACCTCTTATGGTACCTGACTCCTCGGACCACCCGATGTCAGGTACCCCAACGTTTCTCAGTCTGTGTTGACTCACTGATTGTGAAACTTGTAAACTAACAAGATTTACAGAAAACTTGTACCATTAAACTACAATTAATACAAGATACGATTAGGACCAATTAATACTATACCATCCAGACACCATTAAGACAGCACGAAAAAAATTACCACTTCAAAGACGAGAATCGAACGATAGTCAGGTTTTTAGGGTAAAATGGTACACTACCTATGACCCCGAGAAAGGTCAGAAGCGGAAGACACTTTTTTTACATCGTCCGTAGAGGAAGATACATGTGGAAATTTCATATGGACAAACCAAAAGGAAAATTACGTCGTCCTTGTTAAGGGGTAAGGTTAATCATCGAACGAGGGTCCATACCCACAGTCTCAACGTATAAGGTGTCTTTACACAGTCTGGCTTAATTCCCCGGGTTCGGACCCTCAATCGTGGGACCGAAGGTCTCAGTCGAGATGGTGCGTGGTCCATGAATTGGAGAAACTGAAATTACCCTAATTATTATTCTAATTGACTGTAAAGAACTCATGAACGATACACGGTCCGTGAGAAAATTCGAGAAATGTATATGACTATATAAATTAGGAGTGTTGTTGGAAGACTCTTTCCATAACCACAGAGAGTAAAACGTCTATTCCTTTGACTCCGTGTCTTGTAGTCGCTTAACGGATTCTAACGCATCAATTATTTACACGAGGGATTGATCATCTCACAAACTCCCTCCCAATTATTTTTCCATTACCATCTCTTATGGATCGAAACCTTAGTCCAGACAGGAAGGGAGTCAAAAGACTCCCTTCAGAGTCAATAAGAGTAGACATTTCACCCTTATCCTAAATGGATCGTCCTAAATAACCTAACCAGTAAGGAGGTAACTAATTAAATCGGTCCTATTTACTTCGGGTGGTATCTTCCACTACCTTTCAACAAGGTTCCAGGGTCGAGGGTACCTCGGGAGGTAGATCTCCCTTCCAAGAGATCGTAATTTCGCTTTCGTATAAATCAATCACTGACTTGGGTCATGAAACATTTGAGAACCCCTGACCATCAATATTGCCTATTAGTGTACACAGTATTTGACAATTCACGACGCGGTCACAGTCCATCTTTACCATGACTTTTAAGATAACAGACAATCTTAAACGTACCTCACCACTACTCTTTCTATACCCCCTCTGGGTGCAAGGAACGATGAATTATACGAAATGTCAACAACTCCCGACTGAAACATAGTCTAGACATTCACGAAATGTACCTAATTGAGTATATTAGGAGTATTTTTGGGGTACCAACCCCCCCTGAAGGGACCACTAGGTCACCAATTCTTAGGTGGAAGGTTAAGTCCCCTGTATCCAAGTTATGGATCAGTCCTTTAATTCTAGGGTATACGGAGTGCCATTGATTTGAGAGCACGTTACTGATGACTTGGGAGTACGGTGCTGATCTCTCTTCGGACACATGGTATTACTTCTCGACCGTACGGTGTTGATTCTGAGGTGTGTCGGTTTTCATTTATAATAATTTTTTTCTTGGGTGTCCCTTCCATGATAGTAGGGGTAAAATGTCTACTTCTTTAACTCCGTGTCCAACTACCTCATTAAGTGAGTTCTCGTGGTCGTGCCGTCTCGACCCCAAGTCTAGGTCCACCAGACCGAGATCTCGGACTCTACACTTAGTGAAACGAGACACCCCGAGAAAACTACCCAGACCTCGTGACCCCATTCCTCCTCCCCGGTCGGTACGGTGCTCCCGTCTGAGGAAGGTCCGGTCCTCCCTGCCGTAACTCCTGACATCCCTAGGTGGACCCTACCGAAGGAGAACTAGGGTCCCGTCGGAGAGAGTGTCCTAGTACGTCTTAGTCGTCGAGTCTCTGGTTCGGTTCTTCTTTGGCACCAGGGACCGGAGAGGGGAACGGTGATGGTACGACCAAGTCGTGGGGTGGTGACTGTGGACACCCAAAGGAGACCGGTAGTCTTGGTGAGACGAACACACGGTCCGACTAGTCTACACGGTCCTTCATTACTCAAGGTCTTCAGGTCAAGGAACGATATCCTATTACGACTCAAAAAGGACATGAAAGAGAATGTCGACGGACCGTCCTACCTCAGTTAACCAGTCTCACAAACACGACATTGCTCTTACAAGATCGAACAATTGAGAGAAATAACTGGAGAAGGGTAGAGACAAAGTGAAGATTGAGAGGCGGACTACAAAGGACCCCAGTGGGGATAGACGTAAGATTAAGAATACAGTCTAGACGAAGTCCCCAAGGGGTCTCAACGACCCTAGTCCGGGTAGTAGGAGACCTCGGTGACCGGACTTCGGGTGGAGGGGAACGGGAACCAAAGACTCGGAATATCGTGTCCGGGACTTCGAAGTAACTCCAACCTGGCCGACCTTGAACGTGCCGGAGAGTAAGGGACCGGTCGACGGAAGTAATCGTGGAGCCTCCGAGGGCCCTGGGCTTGTGGACGCACACTTGTTGACGTCTACCGCACGCTCCTCCCTAAACCGGTAGACCTAGAACTAATTACCTCTTGACACCTCCAACCGTGGAAACCTGACCCTTCCGTCGTTGTTGAGAGAACCGACGACTGGGATTTTCTAAACCCCTTTTCAGTTTGTCAAACCCAGAACTACGAGAGACCTAGAGTCGTAAAGACTTTTGCGACGACACAGGTGGTACTAAGGGACCTTTGGTGTCTCTCGTCCGTTGAGTCTACGAAAACATTGTCCCGTTCACCAGTCTCGACTTGAAAAAGTTCGAACCTTCCGAGAGAAGACACCAACATTTGGTGTACACACGAAACCTCCCCGACACCACACGTCCCCCTAACGATCTTATAAGAGATACCATCTGTTGGGGCGTCCGGGTGACTTGTCGGGGCAGCGAAGAGGAAACGACGATCTTATTATGAGTAAGACCTCTGCTACCCAGAAACACTTAGGACTAACCAGAATCGACACACAGTTAGTCGAGGAAGAAACGTCACTAACCAGATTTCGACCGGTACACTGATCCGACATCGGTTACTCTATCCGCTCGTCCACACGTCCTCCGAGAAACTTTTTACGAGAGTGAACCTCTATCCTCATACGCCCCCGCACCCCCCCCCACGCGGCCACCTTTCAGGATGAAATGACGGGTGGAGGAAAGACGAGCCCTACGTCAGGGTACTCCTGCACTACCGATCGCATCGGTGCTACGCCACCGCCACCGCTCCCCTCTCGACCGGTCGTACAACTCCTTCCGTCTCGTTTTTTGACCTTCGTACGGACCCAGGGATTACTGCGATGGCTCGGAGACTTCGTCAGGACGTCGGCGGATGGAGACTTAAAGAGACGAATTCATTTATTGTGCAGGAATACCGAATTCGGTGAAAATCAACCAAAAAGACAATAAAGTCGGTTTACGTAGCACTACCCAATTCCAGTGGCAAAAGTTCTTCAGAAAACCCCCTAAGAAATTATAAAGTAGTGAACTAGGTCCTAAACAAATACTTGAGAGTCGAGAAATGACTTAGTCCTGAATGTATAAACAGGGACGTTACGTTCACGTGACTTAAGGTCGGTTTTTCCCAGTGACTACAGTGAACCAAGTAAGGAAGAGCCCAGTTCAGGGGTGTAGGATCTTCTGACATAACTGTAGAGATCATCCTTAGAACCCCAACGAGATTTCTCTTTGAGTTGAGTTTGACAGATTTATTTATTACAAATAGACAGAAAGGTAGCCAACTTTCTTAAATAACCGAGACGTTACTTTTATTAGTTCTGTGTCTCACAGTTGACAAAGTCGAAGTCCATATCGACATAGGTCCCCGAGTTTATCACAGTAACCCTTGAAAAAAAGGACGAAGACCGAAAAAAAAAAAGAAACAACTGACACAAGGACCCGTCTAAAAGGAGTACTCCACAGTCCTATCGACGACTATGAAAGTCTAAACATACGAGGGTAGGAGGGTCAAGACGTTAGGGTCACCTTTCTCTTTGTCAGAAGGTGTTGTCAAAATAGTAAAGTGGATCTTAAAGTAGTGTCCCCCGGTCGATCCCGGGTAAGACCTTGGTTAGTAAGACGAATCCTCCTACTTTCTCACTTTTACTTTCGACGAGTCAGGTCGAGAAACACTGGAGTACCTATATGTCAGGTACCTTAAGAGGTCCGGTCTTATGACCTCACCCATCGACAAGGGAAGAGGTCTCCTAGAAGGGTTGGGACCCTAGCTTGGGTCCAGAGGACGTAACGTCCGTCTAAGAAATGGTCGACTCGGTGGTCCCTTCGGTTTCTTATGACCTCATCCATCGATAGGGAAGAGGTCTCCTAGAAGGACTGGACCCTTAACTTGGACCCAGAGGACGTAACGAAATGGTTGACTCGATAGTCCTTCTATCTCTTACGGTAAACCGGACCCAGTGTACGACCTACCATAGTCAGAGGGGCTTGGAGTACCCGAACTTCATCCCCTCCTTCCGAGGGCTTTCTTTCGACTCTCCCTACTTGTCTCCTTCCCCTGACCTCGGGTCCGTCCGTTTTTGTTGTCTACAGAGGACGCGTCAGATTCCATAAAACCCTCCTCTCCTCTGTGACGTCTAAAGGACATCAAAGAAAAAAATTAACGATCAACATCTTGGAAAACAAAAAAATTTTTTTAGATTGTGCACTCCGGTTGTACATTTCCTCTTCCTACACCACGAAAAGTTGGACGTCGAAGTCCCTCTCCCACGCCGTTCAAGAATAGACAAACTTAGCCATGGAGTCACGAAGAATTTTACACCAGGGACCCGACCGTTGAAATCGTGGACCTTTGGGTAATCTGTACGTCTAAGTACCCGAAGACGAGACCTGGGTCCGTTGGTCGTCGAGACATCCATCCCGGGTGTTTGGACACCCAAAGACGGGGGGTTGAAATTTGTTAATAAAACTGACGTGACCCAGAAGTAACACCATACGACAGAGGTTGACGACGTGCACCGTACACACTAGAATCAAGACACTGATCTCTACCTGGGACTGAGCGGACGCAACCTTACACCTAAGAAAAAATTTTTAGAAAATATGACTATATAAAATGAAGTAAATAAAAATTAACCTCCTATTAACGAAATGTCACAAGATAACCAAAGACGACATATTGTTTACACTTAGTCGATATTCATATGTACACAGAAGAGGGAGACCTCGGAGGGAGAGTGGTGGGTTCCACTTAAGAATTGGTGACCTGGTGGTCCCTTCAGGTCCTTAGACACAAAATTGTTTGGGAGGACCACTTAGTCTCATACGATTTAGAACTCTTGATGAATTATATCTTATGTCTCCACCTTGGAGAAAACCAAACCAACGGCCAAACACCGGACAGGTGTGACGACAATGGGAGAGAGAAGGAAAACACTCAATACAATCAAAGGATCCAATCCGGTGCGAGGGAGGTTTCCGAGACCAGGAAGGACCAGAGAAAGTCGAAGACCACCAACGGCCGTAAGAAATCGAATATCTATATAGTACGATTAGAGATAGAGACAACAGTGGACTGGAAGAGGGACACACACAGAGACAGAAGATAAAAGAATTTTCAAAAACGAAAATAAACAAACCGACGTAACCTAAAATTAACAAACAACACCGTACACTCGAGAATCAACATCGTGCACCTTAGATCGAAGCACTAGTCCCTAGCTTCGACCCAGGGGACGTAACCCTAGTACCTCAGAATCGGTGACCCGGTGGTTCCCCACAGGGAGAAGCAGAATATTTCTGTGGTGAATAACCTAAGTCCTGGGTGAGATTAGGTCAATACTGACGTAGAATGGATTAATGTAGACGGTTTTGACATATAGGTTTATTCCAGTGTAAGACTCCAAGGTCCACCTGTTCTTAAAATCCACCCCGTGTCAAGTTGACGTACTTAATGAGTCACTCGAGTCTTTACACTTCAAAATATGGTGTAGGTAGGGACTCTTACCTCATTTGTCTCGGAATGAAATTCGTCCTTTTGAACCCGTATAAAAAGAGTTATTTTTGTCATAGTTATTGGAACGTGTAAATATAACGGGAACAAGGATACCAAAAACTTTACATAAAAAATCACCACCTTGAGAAAATAGGGACGTTTTTTATAACACGTCCTTACATCCGACATTCTGTGTCGCCAAGACTGAGATCTGTTCAATCCTCGAGCCGTGTGAGAAACGGGTTTTCATAAAAGATTTAAGATCCTAAGGTCTCTTGTCTTAAACTTTCGTTAACGTATATGTAAAAAAAAAGAGTTTTTTTTTTTTTCATTTTTCTGTTTTCGAAACATTGAGAGTATGGTTAGGGGCAATTATGAATTTTTGTGCGTGGATGTCCAATTTTGTCAAGTTTATCGTGTATCATACATTTCAATATTTTACTTTGAAGAAAACACAAGGAGAGGGGGGTTTAAATCAGAAAGTTCTACGGTAAATACACAGTAAGGCCTTTTTAGAATGTACGTGTACGTCAGAGACACACACAAGACATACGAAAAAATAGAAACACTTCCTTTCGTATCACATGTGTCCAAAAAAACCGACGTGGCGCACCGAATGTCCTAGAATCAAGGGACTGGCCCCTAGTTTGGACACAGGGCACGTCACCTTCGAACCTCAGAGTTGGCGACCTGGTGATAACATAAAACTAATTTTTTTAAGTGAATATAAGATCTCGAAAAGGGGGTTTACGTGCACTATCTAGACCGAATTGGAAACATTATCGACACATTATGAAGGTGACAGACGTATATAATATTAAATAAATTTTGGGAGGGACGACCACCCATAAACGCAACAAAGGTCAAAAAAAGGTGTAATATGTGTTACGACCACACTTGCAGAACGGAGAAGAGTGCGTAGGAGTGAGAGAGTGTCAAGGAAACGATTTTAGGACGGAATTAAGAAAAATCTCGAAGAGGGGTTCTCACAAAGGTTGAACTTCTTCTACCTTTAAACTTTCACTCCACCAGCGGAATGTAACGTCCGTGAACTAATGAATTTAAAGGAGAGGGTTCTTAAAGAAGAATTTTTTCTTTTTAGTCGGAGGGTAAAAAGATTGAAATTGGATGAAGAGAAAAGATCTGTTTACGGACGTTATCTGTTGGAGACTAGTACCTTAAAAGGACTACTTAAGGGTCGGTTATTTGTTTGTAGAGGACTAATCAACTTAACATTTAACCGAAATTCTCTTTCAAAATCCGTGCTTATATCTTAACTGTGGACGAACGGTTCTGTCTGTCCCTACAAGACATTTATAACCCTGTCCCAATTTACATGTTTCAGTGTAATACGTAAAAAAGGGAGATTATTTATATATTTATCGACGGTACAACAAGGATTCCTGGGTTCGAACTGAAGAAACCCGTTAATTAATTAACTCCACAAGTCCGTTCAACAAAACAAGAAAAGACAAAAATCTAAACCGTTTTCATAATAATACGAGAGGAGACCACTTACTTGCCTAGAAAAACTACTCTCAATGAAATCGTATTCTTCAGGGGTCGAACCTCTTCAACCCTTTTAGAAAAAAAGAAGTCTTCCAGAGTCAAAGAAGTAGACAGTCTACCCAACCAATATAGTCGCTCGACCGTCTTCAAAAGGTCAAGTCGACAAAGTATCGAGAAACTCCCAGTATGACCGAACATGCACTACAATAACAACCGACACTATAATAACAGAAACCTACAAAAACTGAATACACCTAGTCACACAATTGGAACCCTTTCCTCTGAATAGGTCTGGTCCTTATCCCAATAATTGATTTGGTTTACAGACCATTTTCATCAATGATCCGGAAATGAGACCTCTTCCGTTACCGTGGGGTGAGGTCATGAGAACGGACCTTTTAGGGTACCTACCTCCTCGGACCTTCCGACGTCAGGTACCCCAGCGACTCCCAGCCTGTGCTGACTCGTTGAAGTGAAAATGAAAAGTGAACGTACGCAACCTCTTCCTTTACCGTTGGGTGAGGTCACAAGAACGGACCTCTTAGGGTCCCTGTCCCCTCGGACCACCCGGCGGGAGATACCCCAGTGCGTCTCAGCCTGTGCTGACTTCGCTGAATCGTCGTCATCCGGAAATCAGTAAATCCTGATCGAAACCGACAGATCTCGTCTCTTTTAGTTTTATTATTCCTGAATGTGTACCCTCTTTAATTAAAAGTAAAGAAGGGTGACCACATCACTGAGGTACATAGTTTTTTGGTACCTAAGGAAGGTGGGAACCGAAACAGTAAGAGCCGGACACTGAAAATCAGAGTACCGGTGGAGCACCAAGTTCCACCGGGGTCGATAGTGGAGGTGGAAGACCGGTCACCGACCTCCTTCGCCCACAGGGACGATCGACAAAGTCGAGAGAAACTCGTCAGTAGAGTCTTCAGGGGGTGACTTGACTACTTCAAAAAAACGAATCCTGAGATAAGTACCTTTGTATTCGAACACAGAGGTTCAGTCCCCTGGGTGGAGTGTATCGATGGAGGGATCCTTAGACCATGTCAAAACCTGTTATCGTCGGTAAATCATTCATGAACACCGAGCTATTAACCTAAAAGACGATTAAATTATCACGTAACCTTAAAGAAAATGACTGTAATAATATCTTACTACATATTGCCAGAGAGAGAGGATGTTCTCTGGTTACCTAGAAACATTGACCCCTACGCCTGTGAAAGGGACCTTCAGGGAATCGCCAAAGACCATGTACCATCAGGAAACATGTACAAATGACCCGTACCAGTAGTCCGATACAAAATTTTGAAAAATATAACCTTATATCAACTAATTGATACAACACAATCAAAGTCCACATACCGTTTCACTAAGTCGATATAAATACATATACGTAAGAAATGTTTAAGAAAAGAGAAAATCCAATAATGTCTTATAACTTGTCTTAAGGGACATGATATATCATCCAGGAACAACCAATAGATAAAATTTATATCTTCACACGTGTTGGTCAGGGACTGAAGGTCAGATAGGAAGTGAGGGCGAAGAGGGCCATTGGTATTCAAGTAAGAAGTCTAAAAACTCCCAAAAAAAAAAAAAAAAAAAAAAAAACACCACTCAGACAACCCATTTATTCAAGTAAACATAATAAAAAATTTCTCTAAAATGTATATTCACTATAATATATAAAGAGAAAAAGACAGACTGAAGTGAGTCAAACTGTCAGGGATCCAGGTAGGTACAACGACGTTTACCGTAATAAAGTAAGAAACATTACCTACTTATAATAAGGTACATATAAAGATAACATCGTGTAGAAGAAATAGGTAAGGAGACAGCCACCTGTAAATCCAACGAAGGTACAGAACCGATAACATTTGTCACAACGTCACGTGTGACCCCGAAAAAGAATTTGATCGCGACTAGGACATCTGAGGTCCTATTCTTGTAAACAACAAGACACTGTAGATACTAGTCCACTCTTGTAAAGAAAGGAAAACCGAAGTTCAACCTTAATAAAAGTACAAAGAGTATGACTCACATATCTAACTACACTACAACCAGAACGGAATAGACGACTACGGCCTACAACCCCGCCTGGAGAATAGACGACACCAAGAGTTCGAAACGACACATCGTAGTCGAGAATTTTTTACGATCAACGAGTCAGCACAGGTTGAGAAACACTGGGACACCTGCCATCGGGTGGTCCGAAGAGACAGATACCTTAAGAAGTCCGGTCTTGTGACCTCACCCATCGATAACGGAAGAGATCCCCTAGAAGGACTGGGTCCCTAGTCAGGGACCAGACCCTTCTAAGGTGAACGGTACCACGTCGAGTTGGGTGCGAGATGTCGATGACTAGGACACGACGTCTCGGGTGTGCAGATGGCTTCGGGCACGCGGACCTCGGACATGAAGTGTTGGTCTCTTCGATGACGTCACTCTTCGGACACATGGTGTTCCTTCTCAGTGGGGGTAAGTGACGTTGACCTCGACGTCTGGGTCACGTTGGTTTGTATTTACTTATCACGTTTTTCATTTGTGGTAGAATACGGTAGGCAGACGAGGGCGGGACAGGCGGACCGGAAGGACGAGAAACCTTCCCGGTCGACTCGAGAGACGGAAACCCTGAGAGTCTGTCTGAAAAGGGGACAGACATTAGAAAAGTACCCACGGACTCAAACCAGGGCTCTGTTTCTAATCCTACGTCCATCTAGTGACCTCCCCACTAGTGTCCGTCACCCCCACCTCTGTCCCTTCTCTCGTGTCCATTAGTCTCCGCACGACTACCCGTCTAGTGTCCCGCAGACGCCGAGTGACGGGGACCCACTGACCGATACTGTGTGGAGGTTCGTCGGGGTGGGTCGGCGTCTCCTTACCTCAAAATAGTGGTGGAGAGGTGGGAAGGACCGACCGTGACGGGTATAGTCCGGATCCATCGGTCTCTCCATCGACAAGCTCCTAGTCAAGTCAAGTCAAGTCAGTGAGTCAGCACAGGCTGAGAAACGCTGGGGTACTTAACGTCGTGCGGTCCGGTAGTGGTTGAGGGCCTCAAGTGAGTTTGAGTACAGGCAGCTCAGTCACTACGGTAGGTCGGTAGAGTAAGAGCCAGCAGGGGAAGAGGAGGACGGGGGTTAGGGAGGGTCGTAGTGTCAGAAAAGGTTACTCAGTTCAGAAGTGTACTCCACCGGTTTCATGACCTCAAAGTCGAAATCGTAGTAAGGAAGGTTTCTTGTGGGTCCTGACTAGAGAAAATCTTACATATACATAAGATATATATATACAAGCTCCATATTCAGTGGTTACAGACCCTTGACGGACAGTTACGGAGTCCACTGGAGGTCCCCCGCGGGACCCTTACGCAGAAACCAAACTATTAGGGGTGAAGTTTGTCCGAAAGAACCCTGGAGTCCAATTCAAGAAAGAGGACCATAAGACGTCACAGAAACATCTTACACTAGAGTTAAATAATCACATTCATCCGCACGAATGAATTCAGTTCAAACGGAGGACCTACTCCCGTCGAGAGAGGTAACGACCAACGACATAAGAAAGACGAATCGTTGTTGGAACGGTGTGACGCACCTTCGAACCACACACACCAGGTAACTTAGTCAGTCACCAAGATTACGGGCAACTAAAGGGGGGCTTAACTAGTCTCCCCGGTACCGAGGTCTTCGTCCAAAGGTACACGGTTGCTGGATTAGAAAACGTGAAAAGTGGATTCTTACTTGTTTTTGGACTCTACGTCCTTTGTCTCGTTGACGAGTATAAACAAAAAGTTTTGGTCTGAACTAACATAAACCTAAAATACGAGGAAGAAAAAGAAAAGAAAAAGGACTTTCCTAACCGAAGAATCTCATTTTTGTGACCCCTTAAAGAACCTCCAATAATGTATAAAAGAGAGTGCACCGACGGAGACAAACAGTTTTGTTAGAGTTTAAGCTCGAAACGATAGAGATGAAATACGTCAAACCAAAGAAGAGGAACAATGAAGAGGAAGTTCGAAACACGACAAGACGACTTCAATTAAGGGTCCTCGTACTTCACAACTAAAACATAAACAAGTAAAGAAGGTCACGTAAGTTTCTCGCTAAAACATTCAGGTTACCGAGACAAAAGACCCAAACTAAAAACTCTTTATAAAACAAACCTTTCAAGATTTTGAGTCTCTTTACACACCTTCTTTTTCCACTCTTTTCTACTAACTCTACCGATTCTATTTACCTCCCAACTCCAGTGTCCTCTTAAAATATCAAACCGTCTAGTGACAACTAGACAAAGGAGACTTTTGTGACCGATAAATAAATGTAAATTTTCACAACCCTTATTAACATTCCTTCTCTTAGAACCTTAACTATTCTTTTCCCCCTCTACTCCGTTTATTTACCATCTGGACTTCCTCTACTCAAGTAAAGAAACAATTCTTTTATAGTCAACTTTGGGAAGGTCAGGGTCAGAGACTAAATCACGACCCTTATCTTGTACTTTCTATGTCTGGAAGTAAGAGTTCTCTCAAAGTAAGGGATTTCTCTCTGGTTCAAAGACAGGTTACACCATAATACCATCGTACACAGGTCTCTCTCCCACTCTCCCGTCTTGACTCTACGGTCCGAACCCTCCCAGTTCCTTCCGAAGGACCTCCTCACTACTTGCCCGTCAAGTCAGAACAGGTAAGTCCTCTCTCTATCTCCTTCCCCTCTACTCAACTTCAGAGTCCGAATCCTCAACCTTCCCTCCTCCTCACATTCTACATATTCACACCTACTGAGTCAGTCCGGTCCCCCAAGACTAAACGAGACCACCACCACAAGGTCCACCACGATCACCGTTTCTTGGGTGGACGGTTACGTCCTCTGTATTCTCTACACCCACGTCAAGGACCCAACCCTTCTAGGGGACCTCCCTAGAAGGTCATCGGAAGGTCATAGGAACGGACCTCTTCGGGTCCCTGTCTCCTCGGACCACCCGATGGAAGGTACCCGAGTGTCTCTCAGCCTGTACTGACTTCACTGAATCGTACGTACGTAACTAGACACAGGGATTCCTATCTGGATTCCGAGAGAACGGAACCCCCAACTTGGTCTCAGAGTCAGTCCTAAGAAAACCAATATCTTTTGTCTTTGAGTTCAGTTTGACGAATTCCTTTTTTTTTTAATTTTTTTTTCAAACTCAAGACCGAAGTCCGTACCAACCTAGGTCCTTGACTCCTACAAGGTGACCTCGAACCAGAGAAAGAAAATCAGAGACCCCAGATGAAAAAAGACACAACAAGAATGTCACCGTCCCGTCGACACTCATCGACGTCGGGTGTAGGAACGGAAAGACATCCGGGTAATCTTGTAGTATGGAAAAGGAGTTACTACGATTACAGGACCTTAACTCACACTCAACCGGGTCCACGTGTGTGAACTCTAAACCTCCACCTCCACTCCCTCTCGATGACAGGAAGACAAAGGATCACCTCCACGGACCGAAAAGACGCCCGTCACAACCGTTTTTGTGACTCACGAGGACTTCCCGACGTCTCCGTCCACACCCCTGGCCAAAACTACCCCACCTAACATCGTCCGTACCACGGTGTCGCCGTCGGACATTTAACACTGAAGACCTGTCATCACCGAAGGAGCACCATGACCGAAGGCCTATCACCGTCTCGACCGCACTAAGACCTCCACCGTCGATACTACCACTGAAGGGTCAAGTCGACCACCGAAGATGTAGTAGGTCCCCTGTCATTAAGAAGTACGGGACCTAGGAGGTCCACCGAGTCTCCCAGGAAAGACTTTATAATTAGATATCTCGGACGAAGAAGTTGGAAAGGTCACTAGAGATTCGGGAAACGAAGGGAGATTCCTCAGAGAGAGACGAAGTCGATTGTCCTCACCAAAACAGCAGACGTTGTTTTGTGACTGGTTGTGTAAATCACCGACGTCGGCTGTGTGATCTCGACTCCCTTACGTGAGGTTCAACCAAACCCTTATTCAGAGACAGTGAAGGAGTCGCAGTCACATCTTGGTCGAAGGGTCTTAACGATAAGACTAATCACCGTGCAAAGAGGCGACAGTCGAGGGAAACTGTCCTGCAATAAGCTCGACTGTAGAAGGGTCCCGAGTGGACGTATAGAGGACCCGGGACGACTTGATAGAACGTCCGTGGGAGTAAGGGTCTGGAATTCTTTGGAAGTGAATTTACTTTGCAGACCGGGACCTACCAGCTCCCAGTCTCTCATCCGTACTCAGGAACTATGGAAGTGAACTCCAGGTCCTCCGGTAAAAAACCTCCACCAACGGAGTGTCGAAAGCCCTAAAATCAAGGAGTTAATCCCTAACTTGGACCTTCGGGTCGGGGTCGTCACGTTCGCGACTCAGGACTGCTCCCCTGGTGGTCCCTTAAGGGGTCCTCTGGTAAGATTTTCCATGTACGTGAGATTGAGATAATAGTGTGAAAGGACCCTTTAACTTTCGGGTAGAAAAGACAAGTCTCCGGTGAAGGACCCGGTGAGTCGGGAGAAAGTCTGGTCCAATTCAAAGGTGGAACGCAGAGGAACTGGGGAGACAAGAAACGAAAATACGCGAGTCGAGTAGCATGAAACACTAATCCCTAACACACCACCCGAATGAACCCCCTATAGACGAGGAGGGTGACCCGACCTTCGAGACTTACCGGTCCTGGAACTGTGACTGAATTAGGTCTCATACCCGGACTCTGTGGAAACGACTTACTCCCTAGGGCACTCGTACACCTCCCCACATTGGTAGAGGTCTCGAGGGTTTCATCGGTTCACCATCACCCGACCCTACCTCGTCAAAGGAAATTTCGACCCTAAGAACTGGATCAAACATGGAACCCGGGGAAACCATCTATCCGTTTCGACAGAGTCGTTTTACAAAAATTTACGTTCCTCTAGTTTGGTCAGTCAGGATTTCCTTTAGTTGGGACTTATAAGTAACCTTCCTGACTACGATTTCGACTTCGACGTTATGAAACCGGTGGACTACACTTCTTGACTGAGTAACCTTTTCTGGGACTACGACCCTTTCTAACTTCCGTCCTCCTCTTCCCCTGCTGTCTCCTACTCCACCAACCTACCGTAGTGGCTAAGTTACCTGTACTCAAACTCGTTCGAGACCTTCAGCCACTACCTATTTCTTCGGACCACACAACGTCAGGTACCCCAGAGTTTCTCAGTCTGAACTGGATCACTGACTTGTTGCCATTGTTTTTAACTTAGTGCTTCCTTTGGTTAAAATAACCTTAGATCTATAGCTTTATACTCTTTTTTCGTTAAATCATGTGAGTGTTAGAACACCTTAGTAATGACGACAGATCAAGTTCTTAAAAAGTAGTGGGATTTCCTTTGGGTATGGGGAACTCGAGAAGAAGAAGTAGGGAGGGGACAGGGGAATCGTTGGTGAGTAAATGAAAGGGAAGGACACCTGAACGAACAAAACCTGCAAAGTATATTTACCCTAGCATGTGCAGTCCGAAGAAAGCGAATCGTAGTACAAAAGGTCTAAGTAGATACGACATCATACGCAGTCATGCAGTAAGGAAAAAAGGGGGAACACTGTTGTTGGTATATGGTAACCGTGATTACCCTTTGGTCACAGGGAACTTTATTAAGCTTCCGTTGTTGATATCATGAAAACAACCGATGAAAACAAAATAACCAAAAGTAAAAAGGAAGGTAAAAGTATCAAAGAAAAGTCTTAGGAGGATATTTTCTCGGTACAACTTTTGGTTCTGGGACCTTTCTCCCACACTTGGAAAGGAACAAAGACCCTCGACTCGACTCGGTGTCACGTCAATACCCCCTCCCACCTCCCGAACCATGAGAACGGAGGTGGGACGGACAGTCCCTTTCTTGGGATCGGGAGGGGAATAGGGGGACGTACAACTAGGCTAGAACCAGTGTCCTTGGGTACCATCTGTGATGGTAGGAAGCTCAAGACTGAGAACTTCCGTACCGGTCCCGTGTCAACCACCTCTCTCGAGTAACGGGAGGTAGACCCCGGGGATCATCGAACACCGGTCACCCGGTCAACGGTCCTACTCCCGGAATCACCCTTGACCACGTCCAGCAGTGTCAGTCGGAACCTCCCTGTCGTCGGTGAGGAACTTGGTTCTTGGTGGCAGCCTAACCTCGACAATCCATGAATTACTTACGTTCGTGGGACCGAGGAACGAATGGGTCTCACACAACCCCTGTGTCGTGACCCGTGTCCGGAGTCACACGTCTCTCGGGTCCTCCACCCGCACCCCTGTCCACTCGCCCACGGTGTCTGAGAGAGTCGGAGACCGAACGAGACGTAGCACCGAAACGTCCTCGGAGTATGGGTAGGGTGACGGGACGAGGGGTCGACGAGGAGTTCTACGTACTTGAGTCCTAGACGGATGGAACTCCACGAACTCAGCTGACCGGGTCTACCGGACTACGTACCCCCTCAGTACTTCTGCTGATAGTTCCATTCTATATTTGATCCTACGAACACACGACGACCGTGTACCGTCCCGTCCGTCTCCGTCCGGTGACTGGCGTTGTTCATTCACGCAAGACTGACGCCCGTGAGACCGGGACCGTCACTGGCCACCGTGGAGATGACACTGGATTAACCGAAAGACGAACCACTGTTCACTATCGAGTCATAGTTCACCTTTAACGAGACGCGACTTACCTTACAGTTAGGAGACTCTAGTATTTTGGGGGTAGCGACAGTCACACTCGGACCCCTCGTGGGGGAGGAGAGAGGGTGGAAGGGGTGGTTGGCGACTTACTCTCGAACAAACCCCAATCCCTCGTTCGGCTAGTCACATTTATTACGTATCCTAATACTTATACTTACCTCGGGAGCAATTCAGGCACTCCTTCAGTCGAAGGACCCGACGTAGAGAACGGGAGAAATAATTGTACGGTAGGGTTGAGACTACGGCACAAAGCTTTGTCGTACGGTTACAATACTAACACTAATGATAATAATAAACACACCGTCGTAAACCTTCGGGAATAATTCACTAAGGGTAAACGAAACCGTACTTACGTGTCATACGTTCTGAAGTCCTGTTAAAGTCACAGAAATCGTGTGTGTCACGGTAAATTCCTCCTTCGAGACCTGTGGTCCCAACCGGAGACACATGTTTGTGACTAAAAAGGTAAAGCCCGAGAAAACACATTACAATTTCACGAAACTAAGACAGTTTCGTCTCGCCTCGGCCGAGAGTCCGCGCAAAGGAGGGCGGGAAACAAGGGGACCTACCTTCACTACCTAAAACGCCAGACCTCCTTAGGCAGTAAAACCGAGGTAGACGAACAATCCGTAGAGGTCAAGAGACTACACTACGACAAACCCCAAAATCTTAAAGTAGTACAGAACGTAACCCTCTCTGATCCACTTACCTCCCCCGTCCCCTGTCATAAAACATGAACAAAATTCAATAATGGTAAGGGTGGTGCCCTACCTATAAAAATCCTCCTTAATTCAGTTCTGAAACTACGACCCTCCCTGACCCCCGTCCTCTTCTTCCCCTGCTGGCTCCTACTCTACCGACCTACCGTAGTGACTGAGCTACCTGCGCTCAGACTCACTTGAGGTCCTCAACCACTACCTGTCCCTCCGGACCACACGACGCTAAGTACCCCAGCGTTTCTCAGCCTGTGCTGACTCGCTGACTTGACTTGACTTGACTTCAGTTCACTTCCCATAGACTCTCCAAGTAACGGGGATACGTTCCTGTACGGAGGTTTACGACGAATTAACGACGGTCACTGTTCTACGAGTGATGGATCTTTCCATTGTGTAAGGTAGTATCGAGTCTAGACTAACAGTCCGAACAAGAAGAAGAAAGACACACGGGTATTAGTAGGTGGGGAAACTCGTAGATGTCTCATCGAAACTTTTTTCAGATTCGTACGAATGGATAAACTGTAAGAGAAGGACGACCAAAATCCTTTGTCGAGCGGACTTTACCAAACTATGTTTTCCGAGATCGATCAGGTCTTGGAGAGTCCTCTATCTAAGACCCCCATAGGAACCCCAAAGGGGTTCTAAGACGAACAAGTGTCTTCTACTCTAGACTCGTTTAGATACGGAATCGGTCAGGGGAGGACAGACGCAAGACAACTTTCTGCAAGGAACTTCTAAAACGTTACACTGACTGAGGGTCGGGAGTATGAGACGGGGCGAGGAACTAATAGTTAAAACCAAGACGCCGGCGCTTACATGGAAATGGTGCACTGGTTAGTCTCTAGTGTAAGACCGGTTAGTCTCACCTCGGAGGAGGGCCGGTTAGTCTCGTCTCGGATGGGGGTCGGTGACAGTAACCGAGACCCTACCTGGACTGGACGACCTCCTTTAGAGTCAAAAAGACCTTGTTACGTCCTTACACCATGATACCAAAGGGGGAGACGGAGTGTCGTGGGAAAGGACGAGGGAGTGTCTCCCGTACTTCATCCTGGAGGGAGAACGAAAAAGTAAAGGAAGTCGGTTATCTAAGGGAAAAGGAGAATTCGGTCGAACTCAACCCAAAAGACACTAAAACGTCGAGTCTTTACAGGACTCCGTGAATTCACGAAGTCCCGTGTAGGAAGTCGCAATGAAACCTAAACGTGTAACTAAGACACGTCGTATTCTGAAATTTCTTTTAGGGATGGTTATATTAAAAATAAGGGTCTTCGTTTAGAACCTCTACCACCAGTCCTTCCTCTCAGTCTTTATGGTGGGTGTCCGAACAACTATGAGTAACGATCATCAAATTCGTTACCAAGACGTCAAGACCCCGGGAACAGTAGAAGGAAGTCCCCTTTTTAATCCTCGACCACCCTCTGTGTAGATTCTTCTGTCTTAGAGTCTTTGTGGACTTCTTCGTCGAAATACTCCCATTTGGTCTAATTAAGGTAGATCGGTATAAATTTATAGAATTTCGAATTTTACCGAAACAGAGTCTCCTTTTTTTTTTTCTTACTTTAGAGGCTGACCTCTAAAGTCAATAACATTATAAAATCCATTCAATCGTTCCCGGTAGTTAATAATCAACGGTGACCAGGAAATGATGTGATTGAAATAATGGAAATAGACCTAAATATATCCCAAACTATCTCAAATATACCGATCTACGTATTGTTTTTCGTAAAGTCATACGAATACCAAAACACAGACTCACACGGGGTACCTTCCCGATTATTTAATATTTAGTTACATCGATAAGATGAATTTCCATATGTGTGTCAACTAAGTCCGACAAAATAAATACAAAACCCAATATCAAGTTCGACCACAAAAAAAACACCCTTCCACGGAGTGCCCCCTTTCCCGTCGCCTTCACCCCCTCACAGACGGGTCTTCAACAATTAGTAGTCGAACAAGGTACTAAGAGGAAGAGGGAGACGGGTGAGGACGAGGGAAAAGAAGGAAGGTGTCCACGATAGGGTCCCTACGTGCGGTGATTGGCGGGAAATGAGAAGGGAGGTAGAATCAGAAGGAGGACTTCTTGGATTGGACACTGTAGAGGGAGGAAGATTGGTCGATGGACCGGGGGTCTTAAGGAGGAAACGGGGAGTGGGACTCCAGTGTATCGAGTGTTTCCTGAATCACTGTGCATTCAGAATGGAAACGGGATTAGTCACCAATGATCAGACCCCCGGTCCGTCCATAAATTAGTCCTCCACAGAATCAGTCAAACCCGACAACATTGTCTTATGGCAACTGACCCGTCGAATTTGTTCTAAATAAGGAACGTCTAGTTCTCCGACCTGCAGACTCTAGTCCCACGATTACACCAAGACCCACAGGTGAAAGACCGAATGTCTGTCGGGGAAGGACAACATAAGAGTATATTACCCCTCGTCTCATTAAAGAAGAATCTTCCCATGATTAGGATAAGTACCCCGAGATGGGAACACTAGACTATTGTGGGGTTCCGGGGTAGAGAATTATAATAGTCTGATCCCAGATCCTGAAGTCGTATACTTAAAGACCCCCCTGTGTTTGTAAGTCAATATTGTCCTTCATAACGTTCAACCCGAGGGTCTCCAATCTCACGTCCCACAGATTACCCCTCACAGGGGTAACCCGACTCTACCAACTTGAAAGTGTCGGAACCGGAAGTAGACAGTGATCGACATCCAATGGGACCCTTACCCACGCTGGAACCCGAGACGCTGGAGTCCCGTACACGTCGGGTATGAGTG
Organism: Capra ibex; assembly: GCA_006410555.1. Classification (NCBI taxonomy): domain Eukaryota; kingdom Metazoa; phylum Chordata; class Mammalia; order Artiodactyla; family Bovidae; genus Capra; species Capra ibex. Next base: position 2,102,940 of record SJYO01055647.1, read on the forward strand.
TCGTCGACCCCGGTGTTCCGGGACCACCGTCACCCTAGACCCGTTGCACAGGGACACGGGCAGTATCCTGCACTCCGTCCTAACTCTCGGTATCTGCTTCAGGGACTCTTTGATCAGGACTATGAAGTCCTCGGACGTCTTTTGACCGAGTAAATGGACGTTATTTAGGGACAACGTATTCCTTTTACAGTTCAACAAAACGAAAACCGTCTTTATCAATGGAACTACAAGACACAACACGAACAGTCTGGAAGAGACCGAGGAACCTACGGGACCAGGACCCGGACGACTGGAGTATGAGAAGACCACAGGGGAAGTCAAGAGGGAAGGGGGGTCAGACCCCTTGAGTGAGTCAGAGATCCGTCCTTCGAAGTGAGAACGAGTAATGTATAAGATAGTTTAGAAAACAGATTTGTGTCCTCATGACTCACGCGGGGTACTCCGTGTCCTAAAACTTTGAGTTTTCGACTTGTAGGTAAAAAGAAAAGAGTCGAGAGAAACCCAGGGAGGAAGGGACTCCGTCACTTGTGTCTTCCGGGTTTTCTGACCTACCCTTTCCCCCCCACCTCTCGTTCATTCTACGTGACCCAGGTCGTTTGTCACTAAATATAAAGTTTTGATGGTAGGGTTGAACAGGATTCTTACATCCACAACTCGGACCACCTCACTTTGACCACCCCGGTGTCTTTCTTTACTCTTACTACAAATCTTCCTTTTTCAACTAATATCAGTGTCTCGTATCTCTCTCCCCCAGGGTCTACGGTACGTCCCGGTACCCCCGTCGTGGTCCCCTCAGTTCTCCGTCTCTCCTCGTCCCTCTTTCGACTCTCGGAAATGACTCGTTCGAAAGATATCCTTTCCGGTCCGTCCCGTCTCATTTGTCGAACCATAACTCATCAACTTTCTCAAGGGCACCTTGACGTCCCCACCAGAGATCACCGGACCGTGGACCGAGACCCAATTAAATCCTTTATAACCGAACACATTCTCAATGTTTTTCTCCAGTAACCCCGACACCTTAACCCTAACCAACTACAACCCACTTTTCACACAAGTACCGTTCGACAATGATAGTGATTCTTAGTCGACCGAGACCTACTCGTCTGTGAGAGACCCAGAAACTCCGAGGGTTTACGGTCTTGTAGTTTTTATATCTTTTATTCTTTTATATCAATTATATTAACCGACACATTACGTACCCACGGTTTATCTGTTTATGTCTGAGATTCTTTTGTGTCAATTTGTGTCGGCGTGAACACTAGGACTTCCCGAGGAGAGTTCCAGACGACCCCTTTGTTGGTGTCGACAGGAACGGGAAATGAAGGACCTTTAGACCCAAAGGTAGATAAGTGAATTCTTTGGGTCTTGCTGTACGGTCATCGAGGGTTCCACTGCAAAGTCGTAAAGGACGAAATTACGAAGGTAGAGGAATAAACTAAAACATCATTGTAAATTACTCCAAAGAAACAGATGTTTCTGTTCTAGTAAAGGTTGTTAACGATTAAATCGTGATTCACGTTACGAGACCTCGTTAACCCCAGAAGAAATTAAAGAAAAACAGGTTTAACGGTCAAAATTGTCTAAAGTCATCCCGTGTCCATAGAAGGACCCCGACCGGACCCTCAAACTCTTAACTCACCGTACCTCCTCACAGAACGACGAATTCTATCACACAAACTGAGTCTTTAACTCTGACCAAAAATCTTATATTTTTTCATAGAATTTAAACCCGACTTAGGTCGATCGAAAAAATTTTTTATATAAATAAATAAATAAACAAACTGACACAGTTCAGAATCGACAAAGTCCGTCCCAACAATCGACACCGAACACTTGAGAATCAACATCCTGGATCAAGGGACGGCTCCCTAGGTAGAGTCCGGGGGACGTAACCCTCGTGTCTCAGGGTCGGTGATCTGGTGGTCCCTTCAGGGACTTAGGTTGATCGAAAATTTAAGTTATAATTTATTATACTTTTTCGTAAAATCGTTTCTTCTTGACCAACCTTTACATAAAACACTGCTCTAAAAAGTAACTCCTACCCGAAAGTATATAACAACAAAGACCCAGAGAACGACTTTCGTCGAAGTACTCGGAAATTTGGTTCCTAACGTTTGAGTCTCTAGACGTCACAAGTCAGTCCGTATATTCCCTCACTTAGTCCTACCCACCTTCTTTCAACGACGAGAGGCGGATGTAAAACTAAGAAGAAACCTATCTCTGAACCCACGTCTCCTTATAAAGAGATGAGATTGTTATGACATTCAAACTACTTCGTTGACTTTTGGGTCTGAGAACCAACCACCCTGCAATCCCTTCCCCCTCCTGACACCCGTTCGACCTCTGGTACACGACGTCTACCTCCTCGACCACCGTCGAGTCGAGATCGATTAACCGAGGTGAATCCTCATTTCCGGGTTACAACCAGAAAGGGTTTTCTGGTGTGTGAACCTCAAAATACACTTTGGAAGGTTAAAACATTATTATTGTTAGTTAATACCCCTGAAGGGACTACCGGGTCACCAATCCTGAGACACGAGAATTATGTCTCGCGGGTCCAAGTTAGGGAGCAACCCCCTGATCTAGGGCGTTCGACTCTGATTCTCAAGTGTACGACGTTGATGTTCCAGTGCTCACGGTGTGATTCTGGACTGTATCGGTTTAGTTATTTATAATTTTTTTAGTGGTGTTTGGGGGTTAGTTAATACTATCTTTTATCGCCTACTCGTTTTCGGTTTGGTCTTCTATCGTCTAACCTTATGTAGAGACACGGTGCAGACTAGATACTGGAGTCCGAAGGACCTTGAATGACCTTCCCAAAGAGGTCGTTTAGGAACCTGATTTAAGGTAGAGGATGAATTAAATCCTCTCAAGATACAAGACGGAGGAATACCTGTCCGTATAAGGAGATCATACGACCACGCGAGTGATGGATTGTTACATCTTAAGAGTGACAATTCACCGGTCTCAACATTCTTTGAAAAAACCACGACTTCTTGTCTTTGGTTTCGTTCTGTTTCGACTCAGAACAGTTCGGAGTACCGTCTTACGACGTTCGTCCCGGAGTTCTTCGACCTCAGTCCTTTACCCTTCGGTGGTCTTGGGCGACAGTGAAACGGGAGGAGAGACGTGGGAACGAAAGGAAGAGAAGGGAGAGGTCCGGACGAAAAGAGGACAAACGAGTAGGGGTACCACGTCACTCCAACGGGGTGTCGAAGAAGGAAATCCGTGAAGACAAGGTCGGAGGGTGACCCAGGGTGTAAGGGACAGAGACCCAGAGTTCAAGTGTACGGGTTCTTCCTCTTAGACTAACTGAGGAGATCTCAGTCCACAGGTCTAGACCCAGTTAGTTGACACCGGCGTCCCCCGTTCCAGTGTGTCCTCTATCTACCGTGGAGTTGTGTCTTCCGGTTGACGGTCCCACCTAGTAAGAACACTACGGACCTTACCGGTCTTACGGAAGTTCCGAGTAAATTGACGAAACGTCTTTCCGACCTTCGGGTCTCCCGTAGACAAGTTAAGAAAACTCGATTTGAAACAAAGTCCCACTAGTAGAATCCGGGAGGAGGGTTTCTTCGTGTACTTGGGGACAGGTGGTGACCCCGGGGGAGAGGGACTTTACAACCGGAGGAGAGGGACTTTACAAACGGAGGACCGAACTATAAACATCAGGAAGGTGGACCAAACTCTTGTTACTCAGGGTTCCAGGAGAAGAAGGGACCCACGAGGGAGTCCTTTTCGAAAGTAACCAGTTGAAAAAGAATTTTACACGGTAGGAATAGGGTAGAGTCGGAAGACCCTATCAATGTTTTTATCACTGTAAGTATTCTTGAGTCTTTCGAGTCGTCTACTACTTTGGTCGAATCTTTTTAGACGAACGAAACCCACACCTCAGGACACCTCCATCCACCCTCGTCGGACGGAGGGGACACTCTACGACTCTACCCCAACACTCGACAGGCTAAGACTTTATAGGTAGACAGTAACGATTCCTCGAACCGTCTCCTTTACTGGGGGACCCCCTTCGGCGGAGACTGGTAGAGGAGGGATCCATCTTACTTTATGAGATCGGAACACAAAGAAATCGTGACTCAGGTAGAAGAGTCCTACAGACACAGGGACATCATCGGTCCGGTAAGCACCACTTTTATTATTCTCAAGTACAAATACCTCGAAAGTGACACCCAGACCGTGGGTCAATCCGGGGAGTGTTCGACATCAACTAGTGAACAGGTTGTACACGATTTTATTATTATTATCATCATCGTTATTATTATCATTATTACCGGTAAGTAACTCACTCCGAAATTCGGGTATAGTGCATAGTGAAGTAAAAGTTAGAAGTATCATTAGACAGGACTCCAAGATGATAATGATGGAGGTAAGACCTTGGTATCTTTCTATTATATTGTGTAAGTTCCAGTAGGTCGGTTCTTCACCACCCTGGCCCTAAACTTGGACCCAGACTGAAACCGTAAACGTGAACCGTACCAAGAGATAATGAGGAAACATAAGTAGGAACAAAGACACCCAGAATCGGGTGTGCTTCTCGAACTTTCTTTATTCACTGTCTTCCTTCCTCGTTCTTTGGTCTTCATTGAAACCTCTCTTCCCCTTACAATTTTGGAACGTCGCATAGGGTTCCCTGTCGAACAAAAACTTTTAAGACTCCACTTGAACTTGGTCCAAGACAGGTGAGACGAGTTAGTCCAATCTGGGTCTTCATCGTCTTCTGTAAACATTCATCAATCAAAACGGACGGTCAATTCAGACGGTCCCCGTAGAGGTATGGACAGTGGGGGTTTCCTGGAACCCTCTAACAGGAAGTAGAGAAGTCCTAGTCTCTACCTTAATACCAAGACCAATTGACGTAAAGGGGGAGGGGACCCCGGACCCTCATACGAACGTACAGAGAAGGGTGAAAATTTTCCACCGTCGACACTGGTCCTTTACTGTCCCTCGGGAGTAGGAGAAACTAAGCTTCCTTCTTGACCTTCTTTAAACCCTCGCCCGACCTCGTACCCAAACGTAAAGTTCCCTTCATCGACTCAAGGCATACTGAGTAGGGGGGTAGGGATCAAGTCTTTGTTTTATCCCCGGCCCCTCCCCTCCCCATCGTCAAGCGTCTCGTTTGACACACACTCTCTCACACACAGACTCACACACAGACTCACACACACAACCCCCCTCCCCACACGGGGGTGCCCCCGCCGTACCGACACGACATACGAAATCCGTTAATAGTCAAGAGAGAGATTAAGACAAGTTCCACTGACAGTTTTTAGGTGTCTTCTGAGAGGATTACTTTACCTTTTCACACGTTTAAATAGGAGGACGTACGTCTACGGAAAAGAAAAATAGAGGATTATTAACGAGGGAACCCAAGTCGAAGTACCATACTTTCCCAGAAAAGAACAAGTTGTTAATCAGCTTTACCAGGTGGGTCACACGGAAGACCTCAGACCTGGAACCTCCTACTCTACGTCCCTCGGTCCCGGACCCTCACTCCAGAGACGGGAAAGAGGAAGAAAGGGAAAAATGAAAAATCAAAGATAGAACGTCCGCACCAAACGTATACCCACTTCACTCTACAAGAGCTCTCACCTATACAGACTCCCTTTTTATTGTAGAAAGTTGTTCAGTTCTACTTTTCCACCGGGGTCTTCCTGTCTAAGACCAACTTCAACAGTGTCGCTGACTAACACCCAAACTACTTTGATCACAGATTACGCCCCCTTGTTAATCGTCTAAGTGGACCCAGGACAAAATCCGACGGTAACAGTTGGAAGTAGTGGCTCAAAATTCAGCAGACCAACGCACACAAAAAGAAATTTGGACGTAAACTTAAAGAGTAGTGAACCTACAACGTCTTCGCTACGACCCAGTCAACCAAACAAGTACAGGACCGTGGACAGTAGGTCGGGACTTCTAGAACACCTTCGGCTTCTCACTAATCGAAGAGGACGTTCCTCTACCCCCGATCGAAGTCCTTAGACGACGAGACAAGAGAGACTGTCGGTGCGGTCCTTTGTCCCTCCATCAAACCTTTAGTGTTCTCGGAGAGGAATTTTCTCCCTCACACAGTCAGGTGTCCTAAGTATATAAAAATTACGTCGGAGCGACTTCCTCTACGTCTTCGTAGTCGACACGCAATTCCTTCCAGTCCGCACACCCTCCACGACGGTTCGAACAAAACTTCCAAACTAACAGGTACTCCAACGTTCCGTTTTCGAACCCGAACCCCGACTCCAACCGTTTGACACTTGGACACTCGGATTAGGCGGAGGTCGGACAAAAACATTTATTTCAAAATACTCTTGTGTTGGTGCGGGTAAGTACACGTACGATAAGTGTCAACGGAAACCTCGACGGTTCCGTCTACACAGGGGGGAGGGGTGGGGAGTCGATAACGGTACTATGGGAAAGGTTTTCGCTCTTACTTTAAGTTCCGTTGATCCCTGAAGGGACCACCAGGTCACCGATTCTGAGAAGTGAGAGTTACGTCCCGCGGACCCAAGGTAGGGTCCCTTGATCTAGAGTGTACGGTATCCCTTAATCTAGGACGTACGACGTTCTAGGGTTTACGGTGTTGATTCTGGGCCATGTCGGTTTATTTATTTATAAAATTTTTCTTTAAGTTCCGTCGATCTGACACGTTGGCTGACTCGCTGAAGTGAAGGTGAAAAGTGAAAGTGCGTAACCTCTTCCTTTACCGTTGGGTGAGGTCACAAGAACGGACCTCTTAGGGTCCCTGTCACCTCGGACCACCCGACGGTAGATACCCCAGCGTGTCTCAGCCTGTGCTGACTTCACTGAATCGTCGTCGTCGTCGTCGTCTGACACGTTGACCAAGTACCGATAACTCCCGACAAATAAATGGAAATAAAGTGGAAAACCCCTGTTGGAAGATCACCCCCTAAAGACGTAGAACCGTCGTCAAGACTGTTCACCCGAAACCCCCGTCTTCAATCTCTAGAAACAGGAGGAGTCCGGACACTAAGTAATCCTTGACGTCAAAAACATCCATCTTTTTACCAATTTCTCGTCCTTAAAGTGTACGAAGTTAGAACACGACCACGTGAAATATGTACCTTCGAGGGGTAAAAACAGCTTTCCAGTGACCTGCCTCTTATTTATCGGCTCGACCGAAAAGAAATTAGAGACGAGGACGAAAAGATTTGTATTTCTTCAAGACTCAAAAGACCCAAACCGTAGACGGTGTCCGCACCACGACCGTCTTGGGACACCCACCTTTGACACGCACACCCCCTACGAGGTCCCCCGGACGACACAACGGTCCTCGACCTAGACGAAAGGACCTACCACACACTCCGACTCATTACGGGGGAGGGAAGCTTCTACTAGGATTAAGGACCTTGGACACTTACACTGTAATATACGTCTTCTTGAATGTCTACACTAATTCAACTTCGAGAACCCTACCCTTCTAACAGGATCTAATGGACCCTCCCGGGGTTTTCGACAGAGTTTATAGGAATTTATTGCTCTCTCTGTCTCTCTCTAAACTGTCTCTCTTCTCTTCCGGTACACTGGAGTCTCCGTCTCTGACCTCACTACACCGGTGTTCGGTTCCTTTCAGAGCGGATGGACTTCAGTCTTCTTCGTCCCTTGTCTAAAAGGGGTTCTCGGGTCCCTCTTTCACACCGGGACGACTGTGGAACTAAAACCGTGTTACTATGATTAAACCCGAAACCGGAGGTCGTAATAAAATTCACAATAAAATTCGGTGGCAAACAATGTCGTGGGTATCCTGTGATTATGACGTCAAAAGTTTGACACGTACAAAAAACGGTAATAAAGGGAAAAATCAACGAGTTCTTTATAAATAACTCTCGGAGAACATACGGTCCATCACAAGTTCCCCGACACATGTTGTCCGTACCAAGGACGTATTACCTTGCAATAAGAAGCACCCACTTCACCTTTAGTTGTTTATTTCTTCTACGAAAGTAAATCACCATTTACGATACAAGGTCTGCGAGAACGATGTATTCTTTAATGGGGGTTTGAATTACGGAATGTTGTTGGTAAAATAATATCAGGACCTAAGACGCTCAACCTTTAAACTGGTCTCGTGTCACCCCTATTGACAAAGACGGAGCGTCACGGACCTTGGAGTCAACCCCTCAGAGCTTCCAATCCCCACTGAACTACCGACCCCCGCCCTTAGTGAGGGTCGAGGGAGTGAGTGTACAAAAGGGGGAGTTGGGGAGGGGGGTGGGGTCGGGCAGTAAGACTGAGAGGGTCGACCTTACTGCACCTCTAATCCTGACGACCAAACTCATAGACATACGTACGTCGGAGACGTGTGCTACCCCAAAGGAATGTTGTACCACCGGAGACCCGAGGTTCAAATTCCGTTGGACGTACCGGAGCATCCTGTAACGAAGGTTTCAGTATGTCATAGTAAACACGACGTGAAGTGACCGGTTTCGTCAGTGTCGGGTGGGTCTGACTTCCCTTCCCCTGGAGGGTGGAGAACCACCTTCCTTACTGTTCTAATGTAACACCTTCCTCCCACGGTCCACCCTCTACACAACGGTGGTAGAAACCCTCTATGACACTTCTACTACTTTGTCCTATTACCCTTTCTCTTACTGACCCTGCGTCTGCGATGAAATATACGAGTCAGTTCCGGACGGTCTTTCCACTGTGACTTAGACTTAAGACTTACCCTTCTTCCTCGGTCGCGACCGTTTTAGGTTCCCCCCTCTAAGTAAGTCCGGTCTCCTCTATAAACGTAGAAAAATCCTTTTTTGACAAATAAAATAAAACCGTCGTGGTCCAGAACCAACGATGTGAGTCCTAGAAGTAACTCCGAACGTTTTAGAAAAATCAACACCGTACGTTTGATGAATGAACGATGTACGTGGACTCTAGATCAAGGGACTGATCTCTAGCTTGGGTCTGGAGGACACAACCTAGTGGTCCCTTCAGGGTTCTATAAACATAGAAATGTTTGCATATGTTTGCATACCATCTCGTAGTCCGTCAGTAGTTCTTGTGACTCCGGTAAACCTTGTCTACGGTTCCTGTTCTTACTGACACGGACACTACAGAGTCCGTCTCTCTTCTGGTTCCCGTTTCAGGGACCCTACCCTCACTCGAATCGAAGGGGTAAGAAGACAAAATTCCCGAAGGGACCACCGATTTGTCATTTATTAGACGGACGTTACGTCCTCTGACCCCAAGGTAGGGACCCAGCCCTTCTAGGGGACCTCTTCCCTTACCGTTGGGGAAGATCAGAAGAACGGACCTCTTAGGGTACCTGTCTCCTCTGACCGTCCGACGTCAGGTACCCCAATATTTGGGGGCAGTAGGAAGACGTGAATCGACAAAAGACTCTCTTAGAATGAACAGGTGAACAACTACGAAGTAGAGAGGGAGATCTGATCTCACTCCTAGAACAGACTGAACCTTTGGAAGTAAGAGTCACACATAGTCTCGGGGGTCGTATGTTATTCACACAACATTTTTAACCAATTCCCTTGCTAAGTAAAGTCTCACCCGGGTAGTGGACCGGTGTCCCGACGGATCGTATCTCAAAGAGGAATTAAAACTAGACACTACCAGTGGTCTAATTCATTAATTTCTTTTCGTCTTTTTACAACAGTCGAAGGACCTGTGACCTTTAGACAGTGACCCAGTTCGACCTTGGGTCCTTACTGCGAATAAGTGTACCCGGTAACCAGAAAATTTACTTTAAGAAAAAGAAACCAAACTTTTTATACGACTCTTACCCCTTCCTCTCCTCGGATTCCTTGGGGAGTAGGTACCAAAGACATTACTTAGGGGAACCTGAACAGTCGTCTCCGTATCGTGGGTAATGAATGTGTGTCTTTATTTCTATTTACACGGACCTATTATCGGAACCCTTCCATATTTAGAACGAACAAATACCCCCTTACGTCGTGCGATTCTGAACAGTGAAACTAAGTCCAAGCAAAGCTAAATACTCCTGTAGGAATGGTCATCCTCGACTCTAAATCTTCGTTTTCCAATGCTCGCTCCTACCCACCCAGGTCCGTAGGAACACCGAAGCCCAGTTCGAGGGACGCCGTAGAAGGCCAGTCAAGAACTACTTAGGGACAGCTGGGTCCCCTCTGGTAGAGAAGTGAGCCAAAACGTGGGTAGTCGACGACAGGACCTCTCCCGAAGAGGATTGGTGTCTTTAATGTAAAAGGAAAACTTACTTGACACAAACGCCCGATAGAGCCGTCTTCGGTGACTATTAGTGTCTTATGTGACACAGTTCGTCCAACCTCGATCCTGTCTCTCTGGTCTCACCCACAGCCACAGGACTCTACGCAAAGTAAACCAGTGAAACGACAGCACAAAAATGTACAAACACTCACAAAAAACTCGAGGTCAACACACGTTCGGAATGCGATCTAAGACGCCAAAAAGGTTTCACTCAGAACCAGGGACCTCACATAGTACTGAACTTAATCAAGGTCGTAAAGTGTTCGACGACAATTGCAGGATTACTAGAACAGTGATATATGATTACGATAAGACTGAAGAAGTCTAAATAGAACTTTGACTGGATGAACAAAAGTTTGACTTCGTAGTCCGAATCGAGACAGGGTTCAGCATTTAGAATTGACGAAACAAGTAGGACCAAACAACACGATCAATATAAAGAAAATGTATACTTTTCTTTATATACACAATTTTTAAAGGGAACAGGTGGTGAATCTTATTACGGCACAAGGTGGGTCAGTGGAAGGGATGGTAACACCAAACGTATGGAGTAAAGTTCTTTATTTTACAAACGAAACCGACTTACAGAATAAATGAAACCGTTGAGACACTCCGAAAGTTGAAGGTGGGCAACCGAGGATACTACCGATTAAAATACGTAGTCGAACTTACCCTGATTCCCTACGGGTCTCTATCATTTTACACTAAAGACCCATACAAAGACTCCCACAAAGACCTTCTCTAATTGTGAACTTAACCCCTTGTCTCATTCTTTTTAACGGCAGCGGTCCCTACCACCCGTCGTGGTGTCGATAATTACCGGACGTGTCCTGTTTTCTGTCTCCTTCCCACTTAAACGAGAGAGCGAACTCAACCTTGCAGTTAGAGAAGGACGGGAGTCCGTAATCTACGAACACCAAGAATCTTGACCTTGATGTGGTAATTGAAAGGACCCGGAGATCGAACGTCTACCGTCTAACACCAGAGGTATTAGTACACTCGGTTAGGGAATCTTATTTAGAAAGACATATAGATAATTATATATAGAGGAGAACCAAGACGAAGAGACTTCTTGGGACTGATTGTGTAGACGGGACGTTCTCCAAAGACCGGATTAACAAAATCCCCCTTTCCATCTAGGATAGAATTTTAGACACTGTCAAAACTAACGGGTCAAAAAAGAATGAAAAGGACGTTTTACTACATCTTTCTACAAGAATCTAGCGATATCTGACTGAAGGTTTTTTAGTCTCACACTGAGGGGTCTCACTGTCTAGGAAAAAGTACCTGGACTTTATGTGATAACATAAGGAGAACGAAGACAAGATCACGGATCTTACCCTGACACATGGTAATCGACGAGATTGTAGTAGACTGAATTTCCAGACCAGGTAATTTATCTAAAGTCACCAGTCGACTTCCTATCTCTCTTTACGACGAATAAAGTAATCAACCCTCTGTTTGAGTATATATGGTACTGGTATAAATGAACTGGGGTTTAGACCTTCAGACTTAAAAGACTTAAATAATTATACGTTACCGTGGGGTGAGGTCATGAGAGCGGACCTTTTAGGGTACCTGTCTCCTCGGACCATCCGATGTCAGGTACCCCAGCGCTTCTCAGCGTGTGCTGACTCACTGAAGTGAAAGTGAAAAGTGAAAGTACGTAACCTCTTCCTTTACCGTTGGGTGAGGTCACAACGGACCTCTTAGAGTCCCTACCCCCTCGGACCCAACGGCAGATACCCCAGCGTGTCTCAGCCTGTACTGACTTCACTGAATCGTTACGGAATGCTCACATCCCTTTATTTCAAAAATAATCGATACGTCAATTGGTTACTTAACGTAACTTTTTTACTGTAACGTGCTTGTACGTTGCTAAAGTCTTCCAGATCCAACATGTCTCCCACTTACATTCGAATGAGTTTGGTCTGCTTCCGGTCCTTCCTCCCAACATACAAGAGGGTCTGTGATCTTAAACGAAGACATTAGGTACCAGGAAGAGGATTCGGTTTCTGCGTTTTACTACGGGGAAATCCGACTTAGATCGGTTGTCTATATCAAACAAAACGAATACCTCACAAACTTTTTTCTGATAGTGGTTGTATTTTATTTTTCATCTAATAACGAGTATTTATAGACTCCGAAACCAGACAGAACTTTGTCTCCCGGGACGTCAGGGGGAACCTTGGTCTGATCTGAGTGATGAAACGGCGTCAGTGGTGGTCGGGGAGAACAGAGAACGTGACTCCAACAGTCAATGGTAAGTATTAGGAGGAACTTGGTAGCAAAAAGAATTTCCTAGGAAAAATTTTTAGTAAAGACAAAGAGTCTGAGACAGTCTTTGCTCTCCATCAAGGTCTCTCGACACACAAAACTCTTGTTATCCTCTCCTGTAAAATCATCTCCACTTCTAGTAAGGATGCATGAATTATACGTTCCCTCACGTAACCGACGAAGACAAGTAAGTGACAGCGACAGACCAGGGGCGTCCGTAAACTGAAAGACTGGGAACCTAAGTCGATTCTCCACTCCTCCTTGACAAGGTGTGTCTACCAACCGACCCTTCGGGGAACGTCTCGGACCACGGGGGTCTACGTTATTTGACCGGAGGACCCGGGGAATCCCTACCTCACCTAACCGCAGACAAAGTAGGAATTACTTACTTAACTTATGAGTGTCGTCCCCTTCGAAAATGGGTCGTCAAAAGGTGAATGTTGATGGGAGAGGAAGAAAGACGTTGATTTGTTGACTCAAACGAAAACACATAATAAGACACCTTAACCCTCCACCGCTGAAGTGTAGACACCCCTGTGACTAGAGGAGGTCAAACTCCAGTCTAAAAGGAATATAGAACAGAGACATGGGAGATCTGTACCTTTCGGCGGGTCTCACCTTACTTTTGAACCACACTCACCCAGAAAAGGACGACTTACCACACTTCACACAGACAGAGAAACGCTGGAGTGCCTGATATGTGAGGTACCTTAAGAGGTCCGGTCTTATGATCTCACCCATCGGAAAGGGGAGAGGTCACCTAGAAGGGTTGGGTCTTTAACTTGGTCCCAGAGGACGAAACGTCCACCTAAGAAATGGTCAACTCGATGGTCCGTTAGGTCCCTCCACCTATTTTCGTTTGACGAACACTGTAACACGTTTCGGCAAATTGGAAAGACCCGGAGTCAAAGGTGTAAACATGTTATGCAGATTATTATCGTTGTAATTAAGAGGATCCAACGACACTAGTCACTGTTCGAGAATGAGTATTTCATGAATCACGGACGGCGACTCACTCCTGGAAGACACAAACAAGTCCCGGTATATAAGGGTTGTGGGTTCTCATGAAGACAAGGTACCACATTGAAGTCGTGGATCTTGTCGAGGACTGGGAGTCAACAACCGGTTATTTGTCAATAACGTTCTTTCTTACTTACCTACCAAAGTCCTACTGAAAACGTCAACCACACGTAGACTCTATACCCATGTTTCTGTGTCAGAGGTTTGGTCTTCGGTTTGTACACTACACTGGTTCTTAAACCACAGGGAAGGTCGACGTTCTCCACTAGACCCTGCACATTAGACCTACAATTTAGGACGATAAACATTTACACAATTACCAAATACCACTCTACCCTGGTCTGTACCTTTTCAGTGTTGGTAGAGTCCCTCAACACCGGACCCAAGGGGACGAACCGGGACGCACGATGACAACCCGAGTACATAATCAAAAGATATCTACGACATTGTTTAATGACGTTTGAATTACCTGATTGTATTGTGTCTAAATAATAGAAGATCAGACCTCCAGAGAAGAGGAAAATGGAAGTAAGAAAGGGTCGTAGTCCTAGAAAATTTCCGTTTTCCTCTTCCCCCGTCGTCTTCTACTCTACCAATCTATGATAGTGGTTGGGTTACCTGTATTTGAACCTCGTTTGAGGCCCTCGACCACTTCCTGTCCCTTCGGACCACACGACCTCAGGTACCCTAACGTTTCTCGACCTGTACTGACTCACTGACTTGCCGTTGTCAGACCTCCAGTCTTCAGACTTTACCAGACTTTCCGATCTCAGTCACGCAACCGTCCTGTCGCAAGGAGGACCTCCGAGGTCCCCTCTTAGACAAACGAACGGAAAACGTCGAAGATCTCCACGAGCGTAAAAGAAACCGAACACTGAGTAAGGAAGTAGAAGGTTCACGTAGGGAGACAGAAAACGAAGGTAACAGTGTAGAGGAGATTGAGACTGGGAGGACGGAGAGAGAAGAATCCTGGGACCTCTAACGTACCCCGGTGGACCTATTGGGTCCTACGAGAGACACAAAGTTTTAGTACTTGAAATGGTGGATACTTTCCAGTGGAAATAGTACATTTCACTGTATAAATGTCCAAGACCCCCAACACGACACACACTTCAGCGAAGTGAGTCCAGACTGAGAAACGTTGGGGTACCTGACATCGGGTGGTTCGAGGAGACAGGTACCCTAAGAGGTCCGTTCTTATGACCTAACCCAACGGCACGGGAGGAGGTCCCCTTAGAAGGACTGGGTCCCTAACTTGAAACGCAGAAGACGTGACCGTCCGTCCAAGAGATAGTGATCACGATGGACCCCTAATCCTGGTCCTGCAAAAAAACCCCCCCAGTCATAAGACAGACGACATGGATCCATCCCGGGACCCCACAGTCTCTCCCATCCTACGAGACCCACTTTGACGTCGGTCCTCGTCGGTCCGTTTCGTCTCCACCGTCGATACCGAGGTCCGGACCCCAGGCACAGGCGGAAATGTTTACGACCACCGCCCGAAGCAAATAAGGACCGAGTAAGAAAAAAATTTTTTATTAAAACAAATAAACAAATAAAGACAAACGTGACGAAAAAGTGACGACGTACCACAAAAAAGATCAGTACCACTCGCCCCCGGTGAGAGGGCAACGCCACGGACCCAAAGAGTAACACCATCGAAGAGAACAACACCTCGAACCCGAGATCTCGTGAACCCCGAAGTCATCAACTTCCGAGTCATCGACACCAAATCAACGAGACGCCGTACACCCTAGAAGGGGTCAGTCCCTGACTTGGGTACAGAGGACGTCAACCGTCCGTCTGAGAAATGGTGACTCGGGGGTCCCTTCGGGACACAGACCAAGTAAGTAGTACGAGATCTTGTTTCCAACAGTTTGATACTGGACTTCCAAAAAGACAAAACTGTATCTACCCCGACTTCCAGTCCCAACCCCACACCCAAACTCAACCCCGATCCGGAAAAGTGCAGGTGTTGACATCTTTTTTTCAGTGAGTCCAAAAGAAGACCACGCAGACACTAAAGAAAAATAAACTATAGACCTTAAATAAAATCGTAATCCCACTTAATCGCGAGACATCGGTTTAGGGTTATCGAATAGTCAACAGAGTTGCATTTAATAGTTTATTAAGACAGAAAAGATTTACAAAACTTCGATTCAATTCAACTTCAACTTATACAATGTACCGTGAAACCTTACCCGAGGGGTCACTCTGGGTGTGACCATCTCTTTATTACATGACCTGGATCCCTACCCACTGGGGGTTTGAGTCCCCAGATCCCTGGTCCGTCCGTTACATGTACCACTTCGTCCAGTCCATAAAAGTACAAGTTGTAAACCCTCATAAGAAGAATAAGTGTCTCTTTGTACGAAAGAAAGGTAGAACCTAGTTCCTCTCCCCGACTTAGTACCTCTAGGGTTTAAGGTCACTGAGTTTGTTTTCTCTGTAAATTTTCATAAATAAATAAACCGACACGACCCAGAATCAACGTCTTCCAATCAACACCGTATGATTGAGAGTCAACACCGTACATCCTAGATCAAGGGGTTGGTCCCTAACTTGGCCCGGGGGAAGTAAACCTCGTACTTCAGAATCGGTGACCTGATGGTCCGTTCAGGGTTCCATCTGTAAAAAAAAAAAAAAGAGTAAAGTGGTAGGACTACACCCGTCCTCCAGGGTCCATCTTTAAACGGTACTAGAGGCTGTAGTAGGACCCTAGGTCCCCAACAGAAAGAGAAACGGGACCATCACACCATAGAATACCACCTCCAACGGAATAGGGGTACCTAGTAGGGTACAACCCTTCCCTTTTCTCTATCCTTCACCTGCCACCCCGTAAAGGAAAAGTTTCCTACACTGGACGCTTAACCTGTGTAGTGAAGTTGAGTAAGGGTCTTGGACCTGGATTCAGTACACCCATGTCAACCGACGGTCCCCCGTACCATTTCCGTGTCGAGTTCGAACCCCCTAACATAATGGTCCTCCTCTTTCAACTCTTTCCTGTGACCTTAATCGGTAAAATACGGTGTTGTCCACAGAAAAAACGGGAATGAAAACTATACTTGGACCAATATCTCCCGACAAAGGGGTGTCATTCCTTTCATTGACGTCTACTATTAGTCGACATTGACTTTGAGTGCGAATACCAACCCTTCTGTTGTCACTCACTGTCTCGAACCCCTACGTAACAGTCGAAGTAGTCACGCCTTCAACTGTGAACTGGAATAAAAAACGGGGATACACCGTGCACTCTAGAAACAAGGGACTTGTCCCTAACTTGGACACAGGGGACGTGACCCTCGTGTCTCAGTATTGGTGACCTGGTGGTCCCTTCAGGACTCTGAGTCGAAAACAGACGACTACTACCGTTACGACCAGGTGAAGGAGACCTCCCGTCAAAACTGTAACAGATAGTTTTAATGTTTACGTGTGTGAAAAACTGAGTCGGTAGGGTAAAGTCCCTTGTATAAGTCTCTCTGACTTGTGCACGTCTAATTGGATATGTACTCGAACAAGTGACGTCGGGACATCATCGTTTTCCGACCTTCATTGGATTTACAGGTAGTTCTCAACAAGAACAGCAACAAGTCAGACTGAGACGTTGTGACACCTGACGTCGTGTGGTCTGAAGGGACAGGTAATTCTCCCTGACCAATTTATGTAGAACCACGGAAGTATGTTACCCCGTTATAAGTCGGTGTGTGTGTTTTTTTCTTACTTTTGTGAGATTACAACCGGTATCATTGGACTTCTATGATGATTCACTTTTTTGTTTGTCCTACGGCTTGTGCCGTGTATCATACATTAGTAAAGACAATCTTTTTCCTTTTTCTTATCACACACACAAACCCCCACACACGTATGTACACGAAAACATATGTATTTTATAAAACCTTCCAAGTATTCTTTGACTATTGTACCCAACGAAGACTTCTAAACTTACCGATATTTTACAATCGTCTTCCCTCTATGAATGAACTCTTAGAACATGGAAAACTTCAACTTGGTATATTTAGTAAAGGGTTATTTGATGTTAACATTTTGTCCTTTCTAGACACTTCGACTCTCTCCCGCTCGTAAAGGACTCACAGTATGTCGTCAAACCTCGGTCGTAGGTAAAGACATGGAGGGCCGTGGAGTAAAACAAAGGGACCGTTAGTAGGGTACGACGACCAAAAACGGAAATCTCTACCAACCCTTCTTGGAGAGATGGAATAATTGGTCGTTCAACCTTATGTAAAATGGGCGACTATATTAATTAAACCACGAAAAGGTCTCGACAACAAAAGGAGACAGAATTATTATTGCCGAGAATTCGTTCTGAAAGAAGACGTCCTAGGACCCGACATTCTAGCTGGAGACTAATATGGATGTCAATGAGACGTCAAGAGACTCGTGTGGACTGAAGGGACCACTGGACCCGGCCAAGGGGCCGTAACCGAAGTAGTGGACTCGTAACCATTAGAACCTTCGCCTACGTCCCCGGTCCCCTGGAGTGCCATTGAACCTCCTAGGAACGACGAAGTGAAGACAGGTCACCGTGGTCCTTTTTATTACTAAAGAACCGACGTCTTCCTTCCCACTGTTTACACCCTGTACACACCTCACTCCGTCCGTCGGAAAGACCCAGGGACCGTCCCTGCGGCAAATTTACTGTAAAAAGAACGTCTACTCTCTCTACAAGCCTCGGAGCAACCCTGACCTCAGACCATTAATCGAGAAATGGACACAGGACTCCTAAAGGTCGTGTCAGTGAACAGTCCCCTCGAACCTTCTCCTATGTGACACAAGACTGGGTTTCTACTTAATCTTGAAAGAGGAACAACTTTATTTTGCTCTCTAGACTCACAGGTCTCAAACACGATAGTGAAATTTAGAGGACATCCCACACCGTACCCTACACTGACTAGTGAACCTAACATACGCAATGCATAGCATATCCAAGCGACGACGATTGACTCCGGAATTCATTATCGAATTCCTTCTATCTTCATATAAAGAGCTAGTAGTAGATTTTTCCGTATTTATTGGTAGGTCTATAACATGTCGTCGAGGTGACGGTTTGGGAGTCCCAAGTTAGAGGAAGGACGAGTGACGGTAAGGATTCCCCACCCAGGGAGAAGGATCACATTCTACCTCGGGGTCGGTAGGGAAGGTCCCAGGACTCTCGTCCTTTACCGGTTCCCGTTTTTTCATGTACAGGAACGAAGAATTCAACGAAAAAATTTTTCCGTGAAATAAATAAACAAATACTGACGTGATCCCGAAGGAACGAAACGAACCCGAAAGAGATCAACATCACTCATACCCGAAGAGAAGTAACGTCTCGTGTACAAGATCCGCACACCTGAGGCATCAACACCGTGTGCCCCAACCAACGAGGTGTCGTACACCTTAGAAGGACCTGGTCCCTAACTTGGGCACAGGCGACGTAGTCGTCCGTCTAAGAATAGGTGACATAGTGGTCTCTTCAGGGAATTAAACTGAAAATTTCTTCGGTGGACGTCCTGAAGGGACCACAGTTCACCGATTCTGAGGCTCGAGGGTTACGTCCCCCGGACCCAAGTTATAGACAGTCCCTTGATCTAGGGTGTACGACGTTGATTCTCAAGCGTACAGTTTTGATCTCTTTGACGTACGGTGTTGATTTCTAGGGCGAACGGCGTTGGTTCCGGGTCGCGTCGGTTTATTTATTTCATTTACAACTTTTTTCTTCAACGAACGTTTTGGAGGGATTACAGGATGAAGGTCTGAAGAGAGTGGGACAGGACGGTCGTCTTGGACTATTCCCGAACACAAGTAGGACAATGTAACTGATCCGAGAGGGTGGTCTCCCAGAGTACCGTTTATCAGATAGTAATAAAACGTTGACCTAGGTTTCCTTCACCGTTACCCGATTGACCCCTCTCCTTCGTCCCTTCCTCTCTTTTGGTTGAGTTCCGACACATAACTCGACCAATGACGGTACCCGTTGACCCCAAGTCAGGTCCTCGTGACCCTTCCTGTGGAACACCAACAAACGGGTTCTACCCCATCTCCCTTCACAAATGGGTGTCCGACGTCATGGAGTGTCAGTACCACCCCGCGGGAGGTGAATAAGTAAAGGAACATAAACTTAACGTGTTCGTCTTACCGACCCTTCATAGAGACGTCTCTGAAACCACACGTCTAGGACACCCACGTTACTACCGGTCTTGGTTTTCCTACCCACCTTTCCTCCACTCTCCCTCATAATCAATATACTGAAGTGAGTCGACGTTTCTGTAGACCCTTTACATCAAAAATAACTACCACCGGTACTCGGGACGTTTTTGTTTGTTTGTTTTGGGGTCCCAAAACCCCAAAAAAAAAACCAATAACAACTTTCTATAGCCTTGTGTCGACCATTTTAAGGCCGTGTGGTCTTAGAAATAAGCAGGGTTTTATTCCCTAAAACAGTCAGAGTCACTAGACCTTGAGATTACTTCTATATATTTTTCCGGAACTTTACCGGTTCTCTCGGTAGTTTCAGGCACGTGACTTCGTGCACATAAGTTCCAGGGTAGACTCCGGATGACTGAGAACGAAACCTACTGTTAAGATTGTTCGTGTCACCAGACAGAAGGGATGTCTTCGTCTACTTGTACGTCCGTCACCATTCCCAGACAGATGTCTACCTTTGGATTGAGAAAGAGGGTTGAGGTCGGACAGGAAATGTCTGAAAGTCTCACCGAGTATGTTTACGTCTCCCGTAAAGAAGGAATCTTCAAAGAGTCACGGGAACCCTCGAACAGGAACGGACAGGTGGACCCTTGGTGTGAGGTACGTGTGCAAGCGAGAAGGTCACGGGACACATGTAGGAGGAGGAGAACGGATCTCAGAGGGGGTGGAGCAGGGGTCAGACCGGTGAGGACCAGTAGGAAGTCGAAAGACGACTTACAATGTAACTGATCCGAGAGGGTGGTGTCCGAGACTACCGTCTATCAGATAGCAATAAGGAACAAGTCCCGAGAAAGGTGACACACTGACACGAGGACCACCTCCACCCCACCTCGATACGGGTAGAACAAGTAACGATACAAAAATCCTGGACCGTGGGTCAACCACGGTCATTCAGAAACACCTTACCTATCCCTACCTACCTACCCTTGTGAAAAAGAGACTAGGGTCCATCGAAGAAAGATCGCACATGGGAACCAAGAACCCACTCTGTCCAATGTCCCAAAAACGGGTCGAAGAAGGTGAGGACCCCACGTCAAAGTTCGAGTCCGGAAAAACCTCACCCCTACCACTTTCTAGTCGTCCCACCGAGATGAAGTCTTGATGAGGATTAACTAGGGGTCTCTCTAGAGACTCTCTCGAGGTACTTACACAGTCAGTAGGTCGTTCAGTCGGACGAGTTTCACCTTGTGACGGAGGACGACCTCAAACTTACATAAACTCCGACTCCGTGCAACCGTAACCGTTTACGACCCATAGAAAAGTCAAGGCTGACGGTGGGGAAATGAAAGAAAAAAACCGTATTCTTATACGTAAATTTGTAAAAAATTTTTCATTAATAAAATCAATCTCCTATTAAATGTTATAACACTACCAAAAACGGAGTGTAGTCGTACTTAGTCGGTGTCCATACGTACACAGGGGACTTGGGGTAGAGGTGGAGGGAGGCGCAGGATAGGGAGACCCAACACGGTCTCGTGACCAGAATCTCCGGGACGAAGTACGTAGTTCGAACGTGACCAGTAGGTAAAATGTATACCATTACATATACAAAGTCACGATAAGAGTTTAGTAGGGTGGGAGCGGAAGAGGGTGTATCAGATTTTCAGACAAGAAATGTAGACGCAGAGGAAACGACGGGACTTACACCCTAGTAGTCATGGTAGAAAGATTTAAGGTATATATACGCAATTATATGTCATAAATAGAAAGAAGAAGACTGAATGAAGTAAGACATATTATCCGAGATCCAAGTAGGTGGAGTAATCTTGACTGAGTTTACGCAAGGAAAAATACCGACTCATGATAAGGTAACACAGATACATGACGTGGAAGAAATAGGTAAATAGACGACTCCCTGTAGATCCAATGAAGGTACAGGACCGATAACATTTGTCACGACGTTACTTGTAACCCCATGTGCACAGAGAAAGTCAAGACCAAAGAAGTCCCACATACGGGTCGTCACCCTAAAGACCCAACATACTGACGGTGGGGAAATGACAGTTAATTTTTATAAGTGTTTGAATTCACGAAGGGGGTTATATTTTGTTTGAGTCACCTATATTTTGATAATCAAGAGGAATTTTACGAATCTTTCGTCAGAAGGAGGGTTGGAACTAAAAGTTTGATTATAACTTTTAAATCTCTGATGTTTTGTTGTATTTTTTAATTTTTGGTAGACCTTTTCAGTCGTCATTAAATGAAAGAAGGTCAGAAAAATACCATATATAATTGTACAAACATTTATGTATATGTGTGTATGGGGACTTTAGTAATAGAATTTACATTTCCAAATATTGAACTAAAAAAAGTCAATTATACTCGAAAACTCGTACAAGGATCCAGAAATTTATAAGAAGTCCCTAATTAAAACTTCTACCGTATGGTGAAGATACGTTCCCGTATGGAAATTTTATTATGGTTGGGGAATATAAAAAATTCGTCAATCTAACAATACTAAAAAGTGACGGTGTCGAAATAACGTTTTTTAACTAAAAAGAACATGAAGACTAATAAAAAGAAAAAAACCTTAATAAAGAATATCTTAGAATCCTTATGTTAAGGACCCAATTCCCACACTAATCAAAAGTCAGAAAGTTAAGTACAACGGTTTAATTAAAAATCTATCTAATAGACAGCTGTACGGTGGTTGTCATAGACTCCCACAAAAAAAAAAAAAAAAAAACCAACCACTAAAAATAAAATGACTTAGAACTCGTTATTACTAATACTATTAAAATTTTTTCAGTTAAATAATCAAAGGTTTAATGGAAGATTTGAACGTCCTAACCTATCCAGTAACACATCGAGACCAACTACACACTTATTCCGTCGAAAAAAAAGGGAATAAACTCACAAAGACACAAGGGATAAAGGTTTTGTCCTACACACCATCGGGTGTCCTTTTTATTTTTTTATGTCGTATTATCAATTTTTGTTGAAAAGAGTGAAATGTAAAATAATTTTGTAAAAGTACACAATCTTTATAAACGTATGTAGAACGACAATACCCACTCTTAAGGTGTCAACTAACCACTACAGACGGTGTCCACATAGACACCTCTCCACCTTCTAAACGGCAACTCTCGGATGAGAAGGACTGGTGTCCCCCGATCGTCGGTGAATGTCTAGTCGAAACTTGTTTTTTTCAAATGTCTAAACCAGTCTTATCTTACCATTCTCCGACGGAACATTAACCGTGAGTCGAATAAGGTTGGGGACGAAAAGACGACAGAGACCAGGAGGAAATACAAAAGTCATCTGAACTTGACGTTTGGATGATACACGTGTAGGTCGGGGACTTTTCCATCTTTCCTCGTCTCTCATGTGGTCCCTCCGACACAAGGGGTTTGAAAACAAAATTACGTAAGGGAAGTGTCACAAAAAAACTCCGGTGGAGACCATATAACGACACGATGAAAGTTAAATTACGCATTAAAATTTTAACTAAGTAACCGAAATAGATTTATACAAATAAAATTTTCGTTAGAGATAGTGAGAGTGCTTGTTTTCGGTCGTAGTGGACGGTATTTATCTGTTTTGGGAAGTTTTACTTCTGTTATTTTTGTTTTGTTACCAGAATTTAAGGTCGAACCTCTGACAACGAACGGTTTCCGAGAGTCTGCCTCTGGACGACAGAGAGACAATTGTTCCACTAGTCGGTTCACAATCTCCGAGTAATCGTGGTCTTCCTCCGAAAGAGAGAAATCCTCCAAACGTCCCTTTAATTCTTCTCTGATTGAAAGGTTAACAATTAAAGTAGAAGGACTTTTGTAAACCATTTGGCGGGAAGTGTGACCACGTCCCTGGGTCCGCTCCCGTCTGAATCCGTCCGTAACTTACGATCCGTTTTCTCTTACCACAGAACCGTCTCAAGAACATACGAAACCCCCTAATAAGCTCCTGTGTCTTCAAACAAAGTTATCGTCTCAATAATTACTTACCCTGAGGGGTCCACCGAGTCACCACTTCTTGGGTGGACCAGTTACGTACTTTAAGTTCTCTGTGCCTAAACTAGGGACCCAACCCTTCTAGGGGACCTCCTCCCGTACCGTTGGGTGAGGTCATACGAACGGACCTCTTAGGGTACCTGTCCCCTCGAACCACCCGATGTCAGGTACCCCAACGGTTGTCAGCCTGTGTTGACTTACTGGCTAGTGTACGTGTACCAGGGGTTTCCCTCTAAGGATAAATCCATTTGTGGGGGGGGGGTTGGTTTGGGGTGAAACATTGGATCCGTTGGATCCTGGACTACCTGGGTGAAGACAGAAATTTGTCAGTGGTTTTTCGTAGAGAAGGAGACCTCCACAGGACACAACGAACTCGAGGGCACTCAAGACCCGTACTTTTTTTATTTTAACTCAACCGTCGTGTAGGTTCACCGTACACCGCGTCCGCACACGACAACCTAATAAAAATAAATACTATCGACTAAGTGTTAGCAGAGGTACCGCTACCCCCTCGACTTCCGCCTCCTTTCTTCACTCAACAGCGCAATAATTTACTGGGCTACTTTCCTTTTTTCGAGAATCTGTGTAATTCCTAATTGAATCACAGTACCGGAACGGACCACCCAGTAATGGGTAGAGACGGTGTCTATAACCGTAAAGGTAAAGGTCTCGCAAGACTTACCACACCGAGTAGACGAACGTAAACTTACAGTAAGAGTCGAGTTTACGTCGGTCTACGACTCCCAGTCCTCCCGACGACCGTTTGAGTACCCCTCTACGAGGGATGGTGTTTTACAAGTCCTATACGGTAAAACTTACGGTCAAATATGTATTTATATGAATACCCAAAAAATTATCTAAACTTATTTACGTTTTAGTAGATATTTAATTTACATTCTTTAGGTCCGTATGTTACCTGTGGGTCCATGGATGGTGTATACCAGTTTTCCACTGTCCATCTCTTACTGTTATACAGAACTAAAGGGTCGAAACAGGACAACAAAACCGTTTTGGGAATTATTGTAGGGAAAAGTGAGAGTCTTATCCAAGCCCAAACCCATTATTTAAAACAGCTGAGACGAAAATTCGGAAGAAATTCGAGGGACGGGGTTAGAACAAGGGAGAAGGGACGTGTCTTTGAGAAGAGATTTAAAATCCACAAGTGAGGAAACGACAAGCTACAAGTGGAGGGATTTACCAGATAATAAGAAAATAATAAACCGGTGTGTCGTTCACCCTAGAATTAAAGGATTGGTCCCGAGCTTGGACACGGGGGTGGAAACCCTTGTGTCTCAGAATTGGTGACCTGACAGTCCCTTCAGGAGTTACCAGAATAATAAAACCAAGGAGAGAAACACTTGAGAACTCACTTTGAGACGAGACTCAAAAGAACACACAGTAAAGAGAAGGTCGTTTGCAACATAAAGTCTCCACGTAGGAACAACAATCTGCATTGTTATTAAATAGGAAGAGATGTCAACACATGATAAGGTACCATTCTTACACAGTGTCACATAGGTAAAATGACGTCCGTCTGTACCTCCACCAAAAGACCAAAGGTGACATTACTTGCTTCCGACTATCCTTGTATAGAGTCACACATAGGAATACCTTCGACCTCACTTGAGAGGTCCGAGATCCAGATCTTAACAACCCAGTACACAATTAACGTAAAGATTACAGTGGTCTACCGCGACGTGACAAAAGGTTCCACCACCATGTCAGAAAAAACAACAAACGGAAAAAAAAAAAAGAGAAAACCGGTACGGTATGTCGAGCGTTCTGGAATCAAAGGGCTGGTCCCGAACTTGGACCCGGGAACCGTCACTTTCACACCTCAGGATTGGTGACTTGGTGGTCCCTCAAGGGACCACCACGTCAAAATTCCGGAGTGATCATTACACTTCCACAAAACCAACGAGACACAGGAACAGTAGTGAACGACGGTCCGACAAGTTAACAATGCCCAGACTATCCTAGTCTTACCATAGGGCAGCATGGAAATATAGAGATCCCGACGGACCCTAACATCGGTCAGACGTGTTGAGACCCCGAGTCATACTCCTCGGGTCGAAGGACATTTATCCGAGATAAGAGGTTATAATTGAAATATATTATTTCAACTATGAACCGGGATATCGTCGAAAAATTACAAAATTAACCAACTCTTGAATCTACCCTTTGTCCCTACAGGGAATTCCCACAGCTTTTCCTTTTTGAGACACATAGAAGAGACGAAAGTGTGAGAAGGGGGGTCTTGTGAAGGAGAGGTCAACATCCCTCACCCCGTACGAAAGGGGGTATGGTGGGTCGACAAGAGACGTTGTGGTCGACTCACAGGATGTTAGCTGGAGTTAAACGTGTGACAGATGGACCTCTATCATAATCTAGGACGTCTAGTTCCCGAATCAAAACGTTATAACGGGGGTTGAAGTCTACGGTTCCCGTTCAGGTCCAACAATAGACGGGAGGACTGGTTGTCCGAACAATTAACCCCAAAGGGTGTTGGGGGAAAAGTCAAAGTTGGTAAACGATTGTACTGAGTATCTTGAGTCCTTTTGTCACACGAATGATCTAACGATCAATAATATTTTCCTATGTTGAGTTCTCGTCGGTCTACCTCCTAAGTGTCCCGTTCAAGACTTCCTCTCCTGGAGTCTCGAAGGTGCAGGAGAGACCCACGTACTGGGAGGGTCGTGGAGACACGCAAGTTTGGGTCTTTGAGAGTCTTGGAGTAATAAAACCCAAATATACCTCCGAAGAAGTGTATCCTTACTATCTAATTTAGTCCAGTCGGTAACCACTAAATACGTTGGAAGTCGGAGAAAGCGGAGGGACCCCCAGTCCTCCACTCCGACTTTCAAGGTTGGGAGATCAGTGTACCACCCAAAGGACCTTTGACAGGGGAGGACGTCGACAGAACCCCGAAACGTTTTTAGTGGAGTAATTATATTTGACCCTACACCAACTTTCCCCGAACAATACCTATTGTTTTGTGAGAGTGGAAAAAAAAAATTAATTTTTTTTTCAAAATTTAAACAAACCGACACGGTCTACAACCAACGTCGTACACCCTGGAAATCGAGGGACTGGTCACTACCTTGGACCTGGGGGACGTAATCCTCGAGTCTCAGAATCGACGACCTAGTGGTCCCTTCAGGGTGTGAGAGTGGAAAAAGAGAGGTAGTGAATACTTTAAAGTTCTCAAAAACTTTCAGACACGGTCCTTATCCCTACTTCTTGTTTATACACAGAAGTAAGGTTCAACGGCACAGCGTCGACAGGATGTCTGGTATTGTGTGTGTTAGTCGTTACGACAGAGAATCTTGAATGTAAAAGTACACGGAGAGTAAGTGGACAGGGTCTGGAACGACTGGACCTCGAAAGTGAGGAGAGTCCCTCGTGGTCGAGTCCGACCGAGTGTGGCTCATTCGTCTCTCGAATGAAACCGAGAGACGTAAGTATCCTAAACAAACACCTAAATCGGAAAAAGGATAAATTAGTATGAGACGATTGGAAAAACACCTACATTCAGAACGAAGGAAGTAGACTCTAGAAGACTTTAAAAGGAGTAGAAATATACGGGGAGCCCTTGATTACAACAGATCCGAGTAAGAAGGTCCTTTACAAACCGTCTAGGGTAATACACGATTCGGACTACTATTACCGATTTCATCAGTTTCTATTTCTTTGACTTAATGAACGAGAAGAGTCCCTGTACGAAAGGTCTGTTTTACTTTCTTTATTTATTCTCACTGCACTATTCTGAAACCTATCCTCCTTATGGAACTAATAATTTCTTTGAAAGAAACGGACCTCTTCAACCCATTTCTAAGGGTCTACTTTCCATTGGTACTTCACCTAAAATTTCCTACTCATCCTCAACAGTCAAGTCAAGTCAGCGAGTCAGCACAGACTGAGAAACGCTGGGGTACTTGGCGTCGTACGGTCCGGAGGGACAGATAGTGGTTAAGGGCCTCAAATGGGTTTGGGTACAGGTAACTCAACCACTACGGTAGGTTGGTAGAGTAGGAGACAGCAGGGGAAGAGGAGGACGGGAGTTAGAAAGGGTCGTAGTCTCAGAAAAGGTTACTCAGTCAAGAAACGTAGTCCACCGGTTTCATAACCTCAAAGTCGAAGTTGTAGTCAGGAAGGTTACTTGTGGATACTGACTAGAAATCCTACCTGACCAACCTAGAGGAACGTCAGGTTCCTTGAGAGTTCTTAGAAGAGGTTGTGGTGTTAAGTTTTCGTAGTTAAGAAGGTACGAGCCGAAAGAAATATCAGGTTGAGAGTGTAGGTATGTACTGGTGTCCTTTTTGGTATCGGAACTGATCTGCCTGGAAACAACCGTTTCATGACAGAGACGAAAAGTTATACGATAGATCCAACTAGTATTGAAAGGAAGGTTCCTCATTCGCAGAGTATTAAAGTACCTACGTTAGTGGTAGACGTCACTAAAACCTCGGGTATTTTTATTTCAGTCGGTGACAAAGGTGACAAAGGGGTAGATAAACGACACTTCACTACCCTGGCCTACGGTACTCGAATCTAAAGACTTACAACTCGAAATTCGGTTGAAAAAGTGAGAGGAGAAAGTGAAAGTAGTTCTCCGAGAAACCAAGAAGAAGCAAAAGACGGTATTCCCACCACAGTAGACGTATAGACTCCACTAACTATAAAGAGGGCCGTCAGAACTAAGGTCGAACACAAAGAAGGTCAGGTCGCAAAGAGTACTACATGAGACGTATCTTCAATTTATTCGTCCCACTGTTATATTTCGGAACTACATGAGGAAAAGGATAAACCTTGGTCAGACAACAAGTTACAGGTCAAGAGTGACAACGAAGGACTGGACGTATGTCCAAAGAGTTCTCCGTCCAGTCCACTAGACCATAAGGGTAGAGAGAGTCTTAAAAGGTGTCAAATAACACTAGGTGTGTCAGTTTCCGAAACCGTATCAGTTATTTTGTCTTGCAAGAAGACCTTGAGAGAACGAAAAAACTACTAGGGTGTCTACAACCGTTAAACTAGAGACCAAGGAGACGGAAAAGATTTTGGTCGAACTTGTAGACCTTCAAGTGACCGGTTTATCGATAATATTTAGACTAACCATTTAATTGATACGGAACAGAAGGATCAAAACCTCTAAATAACCTCAAAACAAAAAAGGTAGGAGTCTTTGAAAACCGATCAGTTAGAAGCAAACACACACACACAACTCAGTGAGTTAGTATGGGTTGAGAAACGTTGGGGAACTTGACATCGGATGATCCGAGGAGACAGGTACTCTAAAAAATCCGTTCTTATGACATGATCCACGGTAAAGGAAGAGGTTCCCTAGAGGGACTGGATTCCTAGCTTGGGCAGAGGACGTAACCGTCCTCCTAAGAAATGGACGACTTGATAACCTCTTCGGGTTTCAGTTAGAAATTTTCCATTTATGATTACTTTTACTTTCTATCGGAAAGTCACAGGTGCCCTAGAACTGAGACCAGTAATTACACAACCTTTACTCCATTCTTCAGGTGCGGTCCCACTGAAAATGAGTAAGTAAGAAAATAAACTTATGTATCAAACGTAGACACCTACAAACTTATTTTCTATTTCCTTTTATCTTATTCGACGTAAGAATCTTGACACTGATGGGACCGAAGAGAAGGCTGGAACAACCCCAGTCGACTGAGGTCGACCACCGTCGTCGACAGTGGTGGCTCCACACAAGAGACTCGTAAAAAGTCGACAAATCGAGTCTGACACCCAGACTAGTGTCACCGGTCTTAATGTGTCTCAGTAACACCCGTAAACCAATTAATGTTATTTCGGTAGTCCACTTTACTTGATAGGCAACGACTGACGCAAGATTGGTAGCAATCTACCTAGAGACTACTCGACCGGGACCCGACGCGAACTAAGGCCCGTAGAGTTCCGACAAACCTCACAATCAGTTCCGACTTACCGACCCGTCCTCAACCCTTACTCTACAAAAAGAGTCACCCCTTTGGAACTCTCTGATAAACATACCCACACTAAGGGAGTACGGAAACCCCCGACGGACAGACAATTCGTTACGAACGAAACGGGAACCGAAACTGGACTGGGGTTTCATCGACAGTCAGTTTATTTGTCTTCGTGACCGTAGAGGGGACTGTCGACCACACCACTGCTGACAGTCCCACGCCCCTTCAACCGAACGAAAGGTCTTCCACGCACATACTACAAAATTAGACCTCTCCCCTGACCGGTTCCCCAACCTGACCACTTTCCGTCCGTCTCCTCAAGTCCAGGAGGACTTTTGGGGCAAACCCGTCCCAAAACCTAAGATTATTTCAACAGAAAGTAGCGTAGACGAATTACGTAATCTAAAAAGAAAAAAAAAAAAAACCGGTACACCACATCGTACATCCTATACTGAAGGGACAGGTCCCTACCATAGGTGCATGGGACGTCACCTTCGCGTCTCAGGATTGGTGACCTGGCGGTCCCTTCAGGGTGACGTAATCTAAAATTCCATCTCCAACGTCTAACCTTGTGGAACTCGACCTACACACCCACGGTACCCAACTTAACACAGGGGGCGTTTTCTACATAGGTTCATGAACGATTACACTGGAATAAAACGTCTATCAGTATACTAGGGATCCCACGATGATGTCATACTAACTACAGGAATATTCTTTTCCTCTTCCCGAGTCCTTCTTTGAGTGCGCTCCTGAAGGGGGACATGGAGACCCCTTTAAGTATCTCCGATACTAAATTTTTGTCTGTAAAGTATTATTTTTGCCCCTAAAGACCGTAGAGATCTTCGTAGTCTAAACAGGTGTATCCCGGTCGTAAGAGACTACCTTCAGTAGACCTGGAGAAGTGAAGTGGGGTCAGTGGCGACGAGGGGCGTACTAGACGAAGAGGGTCGACGTAAGGGGTAGGTCGGGAGGTCCTTACGCTCTGACACCGGGAACGAGAATGTTATCCATACCCTACCTTCTAAACTCTTTCCCGGATCGAGAAGGAAGATCTCGTCCTCTACCGTTCGGCGTCGGACACCCAGTTTAGATCGGACGACGGGCATAACTATTTATTCCAAAATAACCCTTTCTCGGTACGGATGAACAAATAGATAATAGAGGTCAACGAAAGTGTGACGCCACTGTCTCAACTCATTGACGTTGTCTCTAGTAAACCGGACATTTAGGATTTTATAAATGATAGACCGGGAAATATATCAAACGGTTGGGGGAACATCTCTTAGCTCTTTAGGTCTAAAAATGTACCTAAGAGAAACAAAAATTTACTCCCGTCCATTAAGTATAACCAAAAATTACAGTCTTTTGGACAGTCAGTTTCTGTAGAAAGGTACTGTTATTTACACTTAAAGTAGTAATTTTTTTTCTACACCTCATGATACTGAATTGGTAAGAAAATAATTACCCATACATCCGTCAATACAAAATTGAAATATACGTGATCAGTCCTGACCGATTACTCGTGGTGTGAACTCGTGACTTAAAAAAGAAAGTCGTTTAGACAAAATACCCCCTGACATGGTACACCGGATATCCTAGAATCAAGGGGCTGGTCCGTAACTTGGGCTCGGGAACCGTCACTTTCGTACCTCCGGATTAGTGACTTAATGGTCCCTTCAGGACTCTAAGAAAAAAATCCTACCCCTCCCGTATACACTAACCCAATAAATTAAGTCTGACAGCTCTCGGTCATATGATACAATAGTGAGAACAGTTTACAAGTGTAAAGTAAAAATCCCGTTCTATAATTTGTGACTAAGAACGACAAGTGTCTCCTGATGTACTCTCTCTTACCTTAATTGTCTCCTTTCTTAATAAAACCCACATCCCTCCTTCTAAAACAATGAGTTCCACCATTTAGAACCTTTCAATATCGTCACCTTCAGAGACGTCTGAAAGATCCTTCGTTGTCGAGACGGGACCAACCTACAGTGGGTCCGTACCTACTAGTCCACTGGGTGAAGACGTGTCGACTGGAGACGTAGGACAGAACGAGTGGTCCTTCCTCACGGTGTGACCCATCTCAACCCCGAGCAACCACGACCCTGATAAGTAGTCCGTCGGTAAGGAGACGGTAGGGACCTAACCTCCCGTGTCCGACCGGATCGACTAGGGCGCGGGACGAGTGGAGGTCACAAAAATAGATACTGACATACCAAGGTAGGGAGGCAAGTTTCGGTCAATCCAGGGGACTTCCACCACACCGACGAACCTCCCATACCTACACACGTCCTTTCCCGATTGTATTACGCTCCGACAATAGGAATCTTTCCAGATGAACTGCCAACCGACCGGTTGTCAGACCCTTGAACCACGAACTTGACAAGAGATTCACACCAAGTGACAAGGGTCTGATATACTTGGAACACTAAATACAACTTGTGGACGAAAGGAAGACTCTCGGACCTTCCACTTGTGTACGATTCGTCTCCCGCGGATGTAATGGTCGAGGGTCATATTTGACACCCGTGACTCTACGCTTACCTGAAGGGACCCGTCTTGTCGTGTACGTACAACGACACAAAGACACCGAATCTCTTCTCACTCCAGACACACTGGAACACCCCTCCCTCACTCATATTCTATCGGACACGTATTCTAAAGATATGTGAGTCGGACACTGAAAAGGAGAACGACTAGTCCAATACGTTGTTTGGAATCGGTATTCCTGCTGACTTATGACTCAAGGTGCTCACGAAGATCACTTAGTGATTTACATACCCACCAGAACCCTTTGGGGTTTCGTCTTACTAAATAATATTTAATTTTAGGTCGTAATTTCCTTTAAGTCTCTCACTTACGGACTACTATTACTATTTTCATGGTCACTAATATAATTATTGATTAAAAATAATTAAACCGTCAACGATTAGATTAGAAGTATCTAATTAAATTGGTAGGAGAATCTCCATCCATAATGAAAGTAGGGTAAAATGTCTACGTTTTTGACTCCGTACCTCTCCAATTCACTGGACGAGAAATAGTCAATCGAGTATCACTGTCTCGACTCTTACTTCAGGGGTCTTCGAATCCAGTCAAGTCAAGTCAGCGAGTCAGCGCAGGCTGAGGAACACTGGGGTACTTAGTGTCGTGCGGTCCGGAGGGACAGGTAGTGGTAGAGGGCCTCAAGTGAGTCTGAGTGTAGGTATCTCAGCCACTACTGTAGGTCGGCAGAGTAGGAGACAGCAGGGGAAAAGGAGGACAGGGGTTAGGGAGGCTCGTAGTCTCAGAAAAGGTTATTCAGTTGAGAAGCGTACTCCATCGGTTTCATGACCTCAAAGTTGAAATCGTAGTAAGGAAGGTTTCTTGTGGATCCCGACTAGAGGAAGTCTTACCTGACCAACCTAGAGGAACGTCAGGTTCCCTGAGAGTTCTCAGAGAGGTTGTGGTGTCAAGTTTTCGTAGTTAAGAAACCGCGAGTCGAAAGAAGTGTCAGGTTGAGAGCGTATGTATGTACTGGCGACCTTTTTGGTATCGGAACTGATTTGCCTGGAAACAACCGTTTCATTACAGAGACGAAAACTTATGCGATACATCCAACCAGTATTGAAAGGAAGGTTCCTCATTCGTAGAAAATTAAAGTACCGACTCAGTGGTAGACGTCACTAAAACCTCGGGGGGTTTTATTTAAGACTGTGACAAAGGTGACAAAGGGGTAAAGAAAGGGTACCTCACTACCCTGGTCTACGGTACTAGAAACAAGTGTCCTGACACAAGTCTTACTCCTGACCCCGGTCACGGAGGGCTCTTTGATCGAAATCAGATTTCTCCGATTTGTAACAGAAATAGAAAAGACTACCTCCCGTTTAGCCGACTCTATTCTTCAGTCGAGTTTTAAAGTCACCGGATTCTATTGGAAATAAGGAACGGGTTAGACACACAAATAGGGTCCGACCGATCTCCGAACCGAGACACAGTAGGAGTGAGCCCCGGGTCCGACGACATCGTCGGTGGTGGACATTCCCGACGACCTACGGGACCGTCCTCTCGGGACGTAGACGTGAACCTACGACGTCGGGTCGTCCTTGAAGGGTCTAGAGTGACCAGTCTTCACAGGGCACTGGGGAGGGTGTGTGTTCCCTCAGACCTTTACTCACCGCGGAGACTGGGTCTTCCGTCTCTCATCTGAAGAGGGGTGGGACGGACGACACGACAAGGAAGCGACGACACACCCGAAAAGAGAACCTCTCGATCCCCAACCCCAACCCCCACTCCAAAGACCTCCCCTAGGCGAGAGATCAACACACGCCCGAAGAGTAACGGCACTGAAGAGAACAACTACCCGTACCCGAGATCCGTACTCCCGGAGTCATCAACGACGTGCACCCGAGTCATCGACGTCGAGGGTCCGAGACCTCGTGTCCGAGTCATCAGTACCACGTGCCAGAATCAACGAGGCGACAGACACCCTAGAAGGACGTGGTCCCTAACTTGGGTACAGAGGAAGTGAACGTCCACTTAAGAAATGGTGACTCGGTGGTCCCTTAAGGACGCTCATTTGAGAAGTCACTTGTCACGCACCTTATGATGTCGTTCCTAACCTTTTCGTTCGTGTTTTGAATAAAAGGGACTGAGGTCTAAACCTCATTCTGCCGAGTTCCTTCCTTTTCGTCCGTCAACTCTCGTCTCCCCACCCTCCCTTCGACCAATAACAGTTTCCGTCCTCACTCTTTAGTCCCCCCGGCCTATCAAGTCAGGAAAGTCTCTCTTACTTTCACTAAAGGTACTGTTGTTAAGTTAATCGCTTGCTTGCTGCTCTTCAAGAGGAGACAGTCCCTTGTGGTCCCTTACTAGCGGTTTTCCTTGGGCTCCGCTTAACCGGAACCCCCACCTCTCCCTCTCTCTTTCACGAAGTCGCCCCACGGGGGTCGTCAAGGACCCACGCCTGTGTGGGGGGATTAACCCTCCGAGTGGGGACGTAGAACCTCCGGTCGTAGCTCCCTTTTTCCTCCACAAACTTCACTCACCCTCACTCCAATCCTTAAACCTCACCCATCCTTGTCCCTCCGTGGAAACAAAACGAAAACTCCACACCCCCGAACCCTATGTCCAACCGACGATCTTATCCACAACTTTACAAAGGTGTATCTGTATTTTAAGACTGAACCTCCTTTTCTCTTACTCCAGGTGTCACACCCCTTTCTTTGATCGGAAACTTTATTGTGAGACACCGAAGTTTAGTCAAAGAAAAAACAAAACGAAAGACACAAACTTGAATTCTAGGGACTTAGAATTATATATGTATATATACATATTTATATCATATTCATTTGCATATATATGTACATATAAATGAAATAAAAAAAATAAAAATGTACATATAAACGAAATTTAAAAAATAAATGAATAAAAATAACCTCATATTAACGAAATGTTACAACGTAATCAAAGACGACATATTGTTTCACTTAGTCGATATACATATGTAAATAGACGGTACCTGAAGGGAAGGGGAAGGGGTAGGATGGATCGATCGAGTAGTGTCTCGTGGTTCGACTCGAGGATCACGGTATGTCGTCGGAGGGTTATCGATAGTCCTTATCTCTACGTCTGATCTCCTACCCGTCCACCTGAACCGGTGCACCTCCCCTCTTGCCCTTCTCACCCTACTTGACCCCCTACTCGGAATTATAAGAATTGATCCATACGATAATCGTCCGACTACCACTTATTATTATATCGGAACATAAACCGTCGTATCATCCAGGAGAAATATTACACGGACATAAAAGGAGAGAAAAGTATGACAAGTGTCCCTAGCGTTCCGTTCTTCTGACTTTACCGAACGGTAAGGGAAGAGGTCACCTAGTGTAAAACAGTCTTGAGAGGTGGTACTGGGTAGACAGAACCCACCGCACCGAGTATCAAAGTAACTCAATCTGTTCCGACACTAGATACGCTAGTCAAACCAATCAAAAGACACTAACACCAAAAGTAAGACACACGGAAAACTACCTCTTCCTATTCTCCGAACACCTTCATAGGATTACCATCCCTGACCGACACCCCCTTAGACCCAGAACAAGACTACCCGCCCATTCAAAAATTACACGAGTCATTTAAAATTTAGGTTAAAAGACAACTACCCACCCCGACATAAGGAAGGGACATCAAACCGTACTCCGGTTTGATACCATCCCCATTACCACCATTGTCACTGGAGAAAGGAATACGGTCGTACGACACCGAGGCTCCTGACGACATAAGTCACGTCTCTACAATGAAACGGTTGTTTCCAGGTAGATCAGTTTCGATACATCAGTACATACCTACACTCTCAAACTGGTATTTCTTTTGACTCGTGGCTTCTTAACTATGAAAGTTTGACACCACGACCTTTTCTGAGAACTCTCAGGGAACCTGACGTTCCTCTAGTTTGGTCACTTAAGATTTCCTTTAGTCAGGATTTATAAGTAACCTTCCTGACTACAACTTCGACTTCGAGGTTTTGAAACCGATGGACAACGCTTCTTGACCGAGAAACCTTTTCTGAGACTACGACCCTTTCTAACTTCCGTCCTCTTCTTCCCCTACTGTCTCCTACTCTACCAACCTACCGTAGTGGTTGAGCTACCTGTCCTCAAACTCGTACGAGGTCCTCAACCACTACCTGTTCCTTCCGACCGCACGACGTCGAACCTGTACTGACTCGTTGACTTGACTTGACTAAAAGGAGAGAAATTAATCCCCTATCACCGTTTCTCTGAGGTAGAGTCTGACAAGTCTCATTACCGAGGGACCTCGGACACAAATTCTTCCTAAGACTTTGAGTCGCTCTCTCTTACCACGTTAACGATGACTACAGACAGGACCTACACCCTCGACTACGATACGCACGATGTGTAAACGGCAGGAACCAAATTGGAGAAACGTAGACTCGGAAAACTTTTTCCGAAGAACAATAAAATAATAATAAAATTTTTTATAAATAAACCGACGGGATCTAGAATCAACGGTGTGTATTATAGAAACTAGAAGTAACGTCGTACACCCTAGAAAATCAACTCCGTACGTTTGAGAATCAACGACACACACCCTAGAGCAAGGGACTGGTCCCTAACTTGAACCCGGGGAGACGTGACCAGAATGTCTCAGAATCGGTGATCTGGTAACCCCTCCAGGGGTAAACTCGGAATAAAGAATGGTGGGGAACGACGTAGGAAGGAAGTCGAGTTTGACTAGTCCCCAGTCGAGTAACGGGGGAGGGACTCGTAAGAGACACGGCAGACGGAAGAGAGAGAGAGAATGAGGGTCGGGTTGGTCTAGACAGGACAGGAAGTACCTAATCCTTCGAGATGAGTGGACTGGGGACGAGACCAGAAAAGTTCTGGTTTCTACAACAGTAGAAAAAGACTTAAGGGTATTGTGGGTGGTGGAGAAGGTATCGGAACTGTGTGTCGGAGATTGTCGGAGAGTACATCCGTGACCGTAGGAAACGAACACGTGTAGCCGACCGGAGAGACTCGACATTCGAGGGGTTCCATGGGTACGACAGACGATGAGGACAATGGGGGTATGGGTGACTGGGGTCGGAAGTGTCGGGAGAGGGATACGTCCCTTACGCTAAACCTACTAAGTCAAACGTCTCATACCTTCACATAACAAATCCCCAGGCGGCCACCGTTAGTCTCTAAGACCTCGACGACAAAATCCCACCACACTGGAATTGATTCAGGGAACTGGAGAGACTTGGGACACGGGACAAGAACCTACTGGAAACGTGACACCGAGAAAGCGATCCGACCAGGATGTTCATAACTAACACACCACGACCCGTAACTCGCCCATATCAGACTCACGGAGTCTCACGACCCCTATCCTCTTTTTTCTATAGATAAGTGAGTCCCTTTTTGGGGTTCAGGTCCCCTCGGGGACCGTGTTAGTTATCAAGGGCGAAATCCGTCGTTGATACAAGAGTTTGTTGACACACGTTAAGGTTGAACTAATCGAAATGGTGCTCAGGGGGAAAATCTTCAGGGTCCCTTGAACGGTTAATCTCTGGAAAAACTGTTTTCGAAAACATTTTACGTCTCAGTGGTTTAACAAGACGAAACCTAAAGCCTAATTATATACAATCCAAATAGAATTGTGTCCACGATAAAGTTGTCGTTTTTGAATATTATAAGGTCGGTTCAAAAACTCGAAACCGTCAGTTTTAACCATAAATAAAGTTGGACAACTTATACATAATATAAGGTCTTGTCATAGAGGTTGAGTACTTTTATTTCACTCTTTTGCTCTCAATGGAGCCGACCAGAAAACACGGGTTACACACAACCGAGAACGACCTCGTAGTGATCGTCTACGAGACAACAGGAACTATTTCCTCGTCCTTACTTTTTTTTTTTTTGTCCTTCTACGACACTTACTGATTAGACCAGTTCCTTTGTGCATTAATGGTGCTCACAGTCAGAGGTATTACTTCGTAACTATCCCGGTTTAGGTCTCGTATTTATTGGTCTCTTCCCCCGCTCCATTATACAGCTCATTTTATTAAATCGGAGGTTCATCGAGGGTCGTCGGTAGGACACTACGGGACTACGTCCGGTTCTGTTTACGAGGGTGCACCTTTGGGTTACGTACGGTGGAGGGTCCCTCTACGCACGATTACCGAGGTCCCTCCTACGACTCCGACGACTACAAGACAGACAGTACGAGAGGACCTCCCTACGATCTAAAAGTCCTGTCTCGAACTCTAGTGATGGGTTGAGAGGGTAAATTGTCCACTCCTTTGACTCTGGGTCGTTCCCGTCGCCCTAAGGGTCTCAGAGGGTTACTAAGTCATCGGTAACAACCAAGGACTTGTCGGTAGAGCACTGAAACTAAACGGAAATGACGGGGGCGTGGGGTGGGTTCTTACGTCTCGTCTCTGGTTCGTACCAATTGTTGGGGTAAAGGATCCCCTACACCTAAAGGTCTCTCTCTGTTCTCTAAAAAGGAAGATGATTGTCTACTGTAAAACAGAACAATAAATGAATCAATTGAAAAATCTTGTCTACACGTACATGTACCAAGTTTTAAGTTTTCCAAATTCAACTTTTACTCCAAAGGAAGGGAGGGTGGGT
Organism: Capra ibex; assembly: GCA_006410555.1. Classification (NCBI taxonomy): domain Eukaryota; kingdom Metazoa; phylum Chordata; class Mammalia; order Artiodactyla; family Bovidae; genus Capra; species Capra ibex. The sequence goes on from SJYO01055647.1 coordinate 2,141,703, forward strand.
AGGGGGGTTGAAAGGGCTAGACGAAGGGTCTCCGTCGACCATAGTAGTCTACAAAACACATAGGAAAGACTCTGAAAAGACACGTATATCCTCGTTTTAGAACAAACAAGTAAGGAAGTAAGTCGCTCAATATCTCTCGCAAGGCACACGGCCCGAGACAACATCCACGTCTCGATTCGTCGTTCTGTTCCCACCAACGGTACCTCGACTGAAATCTGGAGCGATAGGTGAGGGGAAAGCGGAGTGGAAAGAGGTGTCATCGAATGTGTATCAAGACACGAACATAATTTGGAATTTGTATAGAAAGTCTGAGAAGGATGTTCAAGTATCCCTCAACGGAGAAAGAAATATTGATATCACACCGTAAAGTAACACACCTAAATGGTATTAAATAAATCGATCATGGATTAACTATCTAGAAATCCACCTAAAAAAAAAAAAAAACCACAAAAACGGAAAACGATAATATTTGCCACGACGTTCCAGGAACATGTTTACAGAGATATCCGTGTGCACCCTCAGCTAGACCGTCAAATAAATCGTTACACAGATGTTACAGGTGTCTCAATCCAAAAGTCCATACCAATATAGGTCCACGAGTTTGGATAGGGAACCTTGACTCGAAAGTCAGGGTTCTACCGAAGTAAGAGTCTTATTCTTCTGAATAATTTAGAAGTAAGTCATAATAATGAACGTGACCGTCAACGTATGGACGTTACCCGATCTACAAGATCCACGACTCGTATATAACCTCTTCTTTTGTGTCGGTTTAGGACCGGGAGGACCTCGACTGTAAGGGTTCTAGACGTACGGACGGGTCAGTTTCCAGATATAAGATCCAGCCTCCTTTTTCTTTGGAAGCGGACCCCGATCCCCCACCTCAATTACAGTAGTCTTTGGTGTTCCTGACTCCCATCCACTTCCCCAAGGGCTTTCATTTTCACGAGAGAACACCCTCCTTCCTATCATGTAACGACCCATCTATGACTCCAAGTATCCGTTGCTTGAAGTCCTTTCACACTCTTCCTCCTTCACTCTCTCACGGACCCCGACTCCTTGTTGGAAATTACCATCCGGAACCCCTCCACCGTCTCCGACCCGCGACATTTCTGAATCCCTTCTATTTGTAGGAATTTTCCGTCAAAACCCCCACGAATGACGAGGACTTTTGGGACACGGATATCGTTCTCGTACGGGGAGTTGCGGACAAATAACTCATGGACAGTACCCTTTTTTTGTAATACGGTTTGAGATGGAATTGGACTCTACTTACTATGACTCCTATAAGTGAACAAAACTTCAGTAAGATCACGGTCCATGAATTGTGTATACTTCACTAAAATAATCATGTCACCGGAAGACTCCAGCTATAACAATACTAGGAGTAAACCCTTACTCTATTATCTCCGTGTCTCTCCAATTAATTGAACGAGTTCTAGTGTGTCGGTCATTCCCCGGTTCAGTCGTAAACTTAGGCCGTCAGACCGACGTCTTAGACGAGACGCATGTCGGAAGAAAACAGACACGGTCACATGCATAATCCTCCGCCTTACCTTATCGTCCGAACTCATGTTCACGACTGACACTGGGGTTCATCGATGGACTAGTGACCGTTGTCAGTAAAGAATTAAGACACGGAACCAAGGGTGCATATGTCACACCTCATGACCGACTCGGGTCTCAAGTAATGCCTAGTTTATTTCATAAATCGTTTTTTTCCTTTCCTTTTTGTGGAAAACACCCTTTTATTATATTTACGAAACCGTGTGAATAATCAAAGATAACGATGGCATTGTTTACTAGAGTTTTGAGCACCGAAGTTTGTTGTGTTCATATTTTACGTTTGTTTTGTTTTTTAATTTTGGGGGGTGTTCACAAAATAAAATGTCAAGACCTCAGTCTTCGACCTTTAGTCAGAGTACCCCTATTTTAGTTACGGAGTCGCCCCGACACAAGGAAAACCTCCGAGACCCCTCTTGAGTAAAAGAAAAAGGTCCTAGACCTCCGACGGACGTGACGAACCGGGCACCCGGGAAGGAGTGTGAAGCTCTGGTCGTCGCGTCGTAGAAGTTTAGACCGAAAGAGAGGGAGAGATAGAGGGAGGAAAGGGAGGTGTGAGAGAGGAGAAGGTAGTAATATAGAGGAAGAGACTGACTGAGGGGACGGAGGGAGAATGTCCCTGGGAACACTAATGTAACTTGTGTACCCTATTAGGGTCTATTAGAAGAGTAAAGTTTTTAGGAATTAACTCCTGAAGGGATCACCGAGTCTACCATTTCGTAGACGGATGTTACGCCCTCTGGGTCCAAACTAGGGACCCAATTTTTCTAGGAGACCTCTTCCTTTACCGTTGGGTGAGGTCATGAGAACAGACCTTTTAGGGTACCTGCCTCCCCGTACCATCCGATGTCAGGTCCCCCAACGTTTCTCAGCCTGTGCTGACTCACTGAAGTGAAAAAAAAGTGATCACCAGGTCACCAATTCTGAGACACGAAAGTTACGTTCCCACGTACCCAAACTGAGACTCAGTCTTTTGATTCTGGGGTGTACGACACGTCACAACGGTTTTTTTTTTTTTTTCTCTCTCTTTTTCTTTTAAGAATTAAATTGTGTAGACGTTTCAAGGGAAACAGTACATTCCATCGAATAAGAGTCCAAGACCCCTAAGCCTACACCTGTAGAAACCCCCCTTCGTAAATTAAAAAAGATGTCGTCGGGTGAATTCTAGAAAAATGGAATAAAGTAATGGATCGTGGATTCATTAATAAAAAAGATTACATGGTAACAAGTCGGAACATTCTGTGCACATCTAGCTATGAATGTTCTTTTGTTTTTTCCCGGAATTCGAGGTACAGACCTATTGGGGTTCCCTATTAAAAAGAACAAAACTGTAAATTTGTCTTTTACGTTATAATCATCTTCCTATATGTCTCACGTTTCAATGTCCTACTATGTTCTACCTTTCAATCTCGACAGGAGAAGAGGGTCGTAGGAACAGGGGGGTTCCATTGGTGAAATGTCAAAATCTTCTAAGGAAGGTCTTTTTTTCTTTGGACTACGCATTTTGTCTTATTTACGTAGATAAAGGTGAAAGAGAAGATTTTTTATACTTCTCTAGCAGAAGTGTGGTAATATGTAGAACGGAAAAAAAAAAAAGGGGGGTGTAATAAGAGATAGAACATCTAGAAAACCAGGGTCATCCGTCTGTAGTCAAAAAGAAAATTTTTCGAGGGTCGTAAAGTGACCTAACGACCACGAAGTAAATAATGACCCCGAAGGGACCCACCGAGTCTGCCTTCTCAGACGGACGTTGCGTCCTCTACGCCCAAGCTAGGGACCCAGCCTTTCTAGGGGACCTCTTCCTGCACTGTTGTAAGAGGTCATAAGAACGGACCTTCTAGGTCACCTGCCTCCTCGGGTCGTCCAGATACCCCAGCGTTGTTCAGTCTCGCTGACTCGCTGAAGTGAAAGAAAGAAGTAAACACAAACATTGATCCGGGGACAACAACCAATGAACCCACCAAGGGTCGAACACTATGTCTCTCTCGATGTACCCGTAACAGTATAGCTTCTGTTACTGGCACTGACATAAAAATCGTGAAACCCGAAGAACTGTGACCCCCGTCCTACTCAGAGACTACGTCCCCGGTAGGACCCGTGACATCCTACAACTCGACGTAGGACCAGAGGTGAGTACTCTACGGTTATCGTAGGTGAGGGACTCGACACTGTTGGTTTTTACAGAGGACTGTAACGTGAGTCACAGGAGACTCTCCTCTAGTGGGCGAAACTCTTAGAGACAAAATCCCGGGAAGAAGTGTCACCTTTCCACCTCACCCCCAAGAGAACTATTTGGACGGGGTTCACCGACAACCGTCCACCGGTTCCGATACATCCATGATATGTCGACAAGTGTCAAGTCAGGAGTCTTGGCGGGACACTTCCCACAGGAAAGTAGTCGGTGTACAACACCTGTCTCTGGGTTCCGTGTCTCTCTAGTTCCTTGAACTAACTCCAGTGTGTCGACTTCACCGGTTCACACCTGAGTTAGGTTCTTAAAGGTCCCAAGTCCCCACGTCGGTAGACCGGTGTGACGGAGACCTGTGTACTTTGGGCATAAAGATTTCGGTACGACCGGAGTCCGTAACAGTGGAACCCTGATAGGGGGTCCGAAAACCTCTTAAAAGATAGGGGGATCAATAGGACCACCGTATAGACCTGTAAAAAGTTGAGGAGCCACTATCAGATGGTACGAAATGTAGGGAGAATTTAGTTTCTATATAAGACAAACATTCTCCTTCGGACCTCTACGTTACACACAAAAAGATCGATCACTAACAAAGAAGTAATCTTCGGTAACCATACAAACAACCATACAAAAGTTTAGGTTTTGACTTTTACTTTCGAGAAGTACTAAGAATCGACCATAACCGGACATTAAGTAAGTTCATCGAGTAATATGTAGTGTTAACGGGTGGACGACTTTGAAGAGTTGTCGTCCGTTAAGATCTCAAAGTCAAAGTTGAAAGAGAATAACTAAATGCTTTTGAATGATGGACCGTTTAATACTTTATAAGGTCCGTAGGTTCCTCTATATCTCTTGTAAAATTACTTGTGGTTCGTGGATGGTAGGTTGGTTTCTTTATTTTGTACTGCCAATGTTACTACGAAGACAAATGAGGAGGATCTATAGAAAAGGGAGAAAGGGGTCTCCTTAATTGATGAACTTAAATCGTAAAAAGAATTTAAACGATAAGAACATCCCTTAGTACTTGACGTATTTCCACACAAATATTTGATATATTCATCTTATATAAATGTGTGTAGGAGGATGTTAAACAAAGGGATCGATACAAACAACCTGAGTAAAACGACTCTGTGTACCGACATCAAGTAGAAGTAACGACATATCATAGGATAACGTCCTGACAGAGTGTCATATAAGTAGGTAAGAGGACACCTACCCGTAAATCCGACGAACGACAAAGGGTGATACTATTCGTTACAACGTCATTCACAAGAACATGTAGAGGACACATGTTCGTGTTCTTAAAGAGACCTTTTATATATATTCTAACCTTAACGACCCAAAATCCCGTACAGACCATCTGTTTTAACTTCTACAAGAGGCTACAAGGTCTGAGGGATTACATCTCCAAGCACTACCAAGGACCCTGACACTGATCCTCCATATAGTGAGACCTCTAACCCCATGTAAAATACCACGTGACAAAAATTCTTTCCCTCTAATAGGTTCACCTGGTCTAGATTAGTTACCTGGGAAATGCAGTTCCAGATACCCAATCTCTGGTTCTTCAACTCTCTACACTTCACAATACGCCTAAAAAGTATTCCTTCTCGGAGGTAACGATCGAAACTTCAACCTTCCCCGTACACCATTCCTTGTGTCGACCGAAGATTTTCGACTCTCGTCCAGGGAAGGGTGTCAGTTGTTCCTTTGGAACCAGGATGTTGGTGTTCCTTGAACTGAGACGGTTGTTCGACTCACTCGAACCCTTTCTGAGACCCGAGGTCTATTCCTGTGTCGGACAACTGCAGGGACACTCTCAAACTCGTCTCTTGGGTCTGTGTCATACAGGTCTGAAGACTGGATACCTTTGACACTTAATTTAAACGTGATTTTTTAAAAAAAAACCGGTACAACGTACTGTACGTCCTAGGATCAAGACGTTGGTCCCTAATTTAGGTCGGAGGGAAGGGGTTGAGACATCACCTTCACACCACAGGTTTTGTGACCCAAACGTAAAAAATGACACCATTTTAATTGGTAAGAAATCTACATGTCAAGTCAGCGTAATTCATGTAAGTGTACCGACATGTTGGCAGTAGTGTTAAGTAGAGGTCTTGAAAAAGTGGAGGGGGTTTACTTTACGACAGAGGTAATTTTGACCGTAACAAACTTCAACGATGTAAGCACCATTTAATATTTGTTGTTACCTTTTGATTATGTCATAGGTTTCGGCATTGAAAAAAAATGTCATTAATAAAATAGTCTTATTAAAGTAAGTAAACGGATACGACTCATAGTGGTAAGTTCAGAAAGGTCCCACGTAAATAATGGTTGAATAGTCTCTTCTTAATTTTATCGAGTTGGAAACAAAGTAAGAGGACACCTCCAAAGTGCGTCCATCGTTGAAGTCTTTCTTTACCTTTATCAAAGATTGATCTAATTTGGACGATTAAGAGGAGGGGGAGGGGGTAATGTATATATTAAACAACGAATCTTTGTGAAAATAAGGGGGTAAAATAAAAAATTTAACGACACTGTCTTGTGTGCCCTCTCTCTACAATCCACAATCGAACTTTCCAAAATACTTGACCTTGTTTACACTTTACAAAGACAAGAAGGACAAAGGCGTCAAACGTCCATTCCTTCTAAAATAAAATGAAATAAAAAACCCACTTACTGTCCATATTCTCGTTCCAGTTCCTTTACTACTGCTACTACTACATCGATCTGTAGAACAAACGTTCACCGTCTTTAAGTTGTGTTTTGTCCGAATTCCTTTCCTCTTCTGACCGAGGGATTTGACAGTATAGGTCCTCCTTGTCGAAGTCCGTACCGATATAGGTCCTGAACCAGGGAGAGCGACTGAACCGAAGACCAGAGAAAGAGTCCGACGGTGAAGTTCCTCATCGGACACCGTTAGATCCCAGTATGGTAGCAATATCGATCGCTACCTTTTCTCGAAGAGAAAGACCAACAAAATCGTCTTCACTGTTCTAGCTGAGAGTGATCTAAAAAGACGGAGACTTGAGTAATGACAACGGTCTTCAAACTTGTCATGACTAACCAGTCCAGACCCAGTGTACGGTCTGGTTTGGTTTATTTTTAACTCTGCAACCTTACTGGTGCGACCCCTTACCAACGAACCACACGCTTCTGTTACCTATAAAGCAAGTCGGTCCTCAAAAATTCGGCTACAGAACACAAACTAACAAAACGCTCGACCCGACGAGACAAGACACCGGAGGTCGACCTGGGGACGAACCCTGATACCTCTCTTTCAGTACTACCACCCTCCAAGTTAGGTTAGAAAGAGAGTAACAACCGTTTTAGACGGTCTGAGACCAGTGAACACTGACGAACAATGTCTATTCTCCAACACAAAAGCAACGTAATGAAATAGTTCGGTTAAGTATCATTTTCTATAACGTCGTTAAATTTTTGGTCAGTATGTAAAAACTATAAGGAGGGTTCCTCTCTATACCCCAGATACAGGGGAGGGGAACTTAGATCCGACTGAACACTGTTACTATCACTTTCACTACGACACACTGAAGACTCAGATCCAAGGAATCTCCGGTACGTCGAACCAAGAGGGCCTTGAAGGGGAGAACACTATTAAAGTAGAGTCTCGGGGTTAGCGGTACGACTCTCCTTCGGATTCGATGTAAATCTCCGGTACCTATCCGGAGACCAACTGTCGACTCGGGTCGGAAGGTCGGCAGGTTCGAGTACGAGACTACATATTCACTTTCTCGGAAGTCTACTTGGTTCAGGTTCAGAATTTCAGTTGGGTCGGTAAATCCAGAGGGGTCGACTCTGACAGAGGAAAAACTTCACCTGTAGGGTAGAGGAGACACGAACCAGACTGAAGGATTTGGAGTCTAAAAGACTCGATACTATTTTACCATAACCAGACATGGTAATTTACACCCTACCAAAAAATACGTCATTTGTTACCTTGTCTGTACGAGCGTAACGACCGTCATAGACAACCTGTTTCGGTCTTGACCGTCTCTAAAGTCATAATGGGTATGTGATAAACCAGGTCATAAAGATGACGACCTTTAGATAGTTTTCCTTTATTAGAGTTTACACTTTTTACTTAGTTCGTAATGTGTGTCTTTACGAGAAATGTCACGACAAGTATTATCATTTTGTTGAATCAAAAGGTTGCTCACCTCATACTAAGGAACTAGTTTATTAAACCGACGGCAACTCACGAACCACACACGGTCCGTGACACCTTCCCGACGGACATATAGTGAAAAATTAGGAAGGTTGTTGGAAAGTCCATCCTTAATACTCGGGTTAAGCGGGTGAGATTCTTACACCTTTAACTCCGAATCTTTCGAATAGTGAACGAGTTCCAATATTCATAGATGGAACGACTGAGGTTTTAGTCCGATAAGTTTTATAAGTACTATGACTAAATTCCGTCCTCTTACTAAATATTTTAGATACCATTTTGGTAAGTCACCACATAATCCATAAGAAATATTTACTACACATAATCCTTAAAAATTATTATCCTCTTTCACAAATACGAGTCAATTCATCCTCCTTTTAACGTCTTGCTCTCGACATATAAGTTATTCTATGGTTGAACTAATTTTGATACGTCTCTTTTTCTCGTCCTTCACATCCTAACACACGTCTTCTCGGAGGGATCCGGAAAGACGTAGAATTGAGAAGATGATATTCGTTTACGGTGTCTTCTGTTTTCGTGTTTCTCCCACACTAGTTTTCCATCGTTATCAGTTCGGACTAATTTGTTACTTTACTGTTTTCTCTCTATGTCAACGAACAATCAAATTTTATTCGGGTAATGATACTGTTAACACAAAAGGGAGATAAGACATTCAACGTACCCCCTTTAGAAACACAGACCCGGTCCCATCCTGCTGGGGTCTGGGAACCCATCCCAATAAAGGAGGTCAGTACCAACGCCCTTCATTCCAGATGGTCGTTAAGGACGTCACTGACTCCCCCACTCTAGGTCGGGCAACCCCGTCCTCGACGTTCCCTTGTACCCTCCCTTTCCAACCCTCTTTTTGTACGTAGTGCCCGACCTCTTCTCTAAGACCCTTCCACGGCCAGTATACCTGACAGAACGGAACTCGAAACACACACTCGAAGTACTTACGTGTATACAAGTGTACACATACAATCTTTCTACGTCTGTCTGAACCCACAGACCCCGTCCGACGACACGACCCTGGTACAGACACAGACGAATCTGAAGAGGGAATTCAATTAAAGATTTTCACACGTGATCAATGTCTCCACCGGGTGTCGCACGGTACGAATTCCGAGACTACATTTAACCTCTGAACCAAGGTGGAACTTAATCACCGAACCGGAACCCGTTCTATCCTATCTCGGAATGAAAACGGAAGAAACTTTACCCTCGTTCCGACGATGGAATAAGTGTCTAAGTAAAGGTCCTACTTTATTTTTACTACATAGTTCGTTTGTTCTTCGTGACAACGAACAACGTCTATCATCAGACCTTACGTTGGTGTAATAGATGCCACTACAGCCGACGTCAGTGGGTCTCGGCTGGACAGGTTGTCTTTATGTCACACTTGGAGTACACAGTAAATTACAAAAGGTTATCAGTGTAAATGTTTCATTTTTCCTTGTCCACCCTAAAATTATTACATAAAACAAATTGGGTTAGATAGGTTTTACAATAAAAAACTGTACATTAGGTATACTTGTCTGGTAATTACTCTATAAATGTAAAGGAAAAAATATGGGTCAGAAATTTGAGACGACTCCTAAAATATAAATATAGTGGAGAGTTAAACCTACGGTTGAAAAGTGGTCTTTACTAACTCGAGACAACTCCAACGTATTTTAGGTATCAACTTTTTCGTCTAAGTATGAGTCCAAGAAGATCATTGGATTAACTTACAGCAAAACATCTAATTCAAGTCAACGAACTGAGAAACGTTTGAGCACCTGACGTCGTACGGTCGGAAGGGACAGGTAGTGGTTGAGGACCTCCAACGAGTTTGTACAGGTAGCTCAGTCACTACAGTAGGTAGAGTAGGAGACAACAGGGGAAGAGGAAGGAAGTCAGAAAGGATCGTAGTCCCAGAAAAGGTCAGTCAGTCAAGAAACGTAGTCCACCGGTTTCATAACCTCGAAGTCGAAGTCGTTGTTAGGAAGGTTACTGATAAATCCTGACTAAAGGAAATCCTAATTGACCAAACTAGAGGAACGTCAGGTTCCCTGAGAGTTCTCAGAAGAGGTTGTGGCGTCAAGTTTTCGTAGTCAAGAAGCCGTGAGTCGAAAGAAATATCAGGTTGAGAGTGTAGGTATGTACTGATGACCTTTTTGGTATCGGAACTGATCTACCTGGAAACAACCGTTTCATTACAGAGATGAAAAATTATACGACAGACCCAACCAGTATAGAAGAGAAGGTTCCTCGTTCGCAGAAAATTAAAGTACCGACGTCAGTGGTAGAAGTAAATAAAACCTCGGGTTCTTTTATTTCAGAGAGTGACATAGGTGACAAGGGAGTAGATAAACGGTACTTCATTACCCTCTACTAGGGACACCTAAGGTTTAGACCAGACAGAAGTCAGTCAAGTCAACGAGTCAACACAGACAGAGACACTGGGGTACCTGACGTCGTGTGGTAGGTCAGAAATGGTGAAAGGTCGACACACTGGAACCCATTCATTTAATTGGAGAAACTCGGAGACACAGAATAGACATTTTACCCCTATCATTATCATTGTAGGTAAGGGTCCTAACACTCTTACTTATACTTCGAGATTCTTACCATGGTCTATGTATATTTACGACGGATAATCAACATGTCGAGGTCACGAGACGTTTTATACACAGTTTGACTAAAAGTCGAAACCAAATCAATTCATCGACTTACTCGGTTACGATTATCCCGATACTTGTTGTCGGTGTAGATCTTCCGTCACATTATGTCACCGGTTCTCGTGTCTCGGATCTAGATCGGAAGGGCACAAGGTTCGAGATAAAATGATGTATCATCGACACACTAGGTCTCTTCAAATAGAGAAACGGAACTAAAAGAAGTAATCATTTTACTCCAATTAACCAACACGTTCTAAATTCACTAACATATATGGTCTTGGACCATGGGTCATCGACAACATATAACATGATAATGAAATTTTAAAAATTTTTAGAATATAATCATATACCAACTAATTGTTACAACACAATTAAAGTCCACATATCGTTTCACCAAGCCAGTATGTGTGTGTACCTAGGTAAGAAAATGTTTAATAAAAGGGTAAAGCCAATAATGTCTCAAGGGATACGATATATCATCCAGAAACAACTAATAGACAAAATTAATTATCGTCACACACGTACAGTTAGTGTTTGAGGGTTTGATAGGGAGAGAGAGGTGGGAAGAGGGAACCATTGAGATTCAAGTAAGAGATTCAGACACTCAGATAAAGACAAAACATTTATTCAAACAACAGAAAAAAATCTAAGACGTATTTTCACTACAGTATACTATAAATAGTAAGAGACAGACTGTCAGAGATCCAGAGAAACACAACGACATTTACTGTAATAAAATAAGAGAAAATTACCGACTCATTTTAAGACGACACAAATACATGGTGTGGAAGAAATAGGTAAAGAGACGACTACCTGCAAATCCAACGAAGATACCGAACTGGTAATATTTGTCGTAACGTTACTCGTAACCCCACGTACATAACAAAACTTGGCATCTAAATAGGTCTTGGTAACGAAATGAAAATTATGATAAACAACTACATGATAATATTTTTCAGTAGAAAGTCAAGTAATTATAAACGACTAAGTCTCCATTTGGGGAAAGTCAAGTCAAGTCAAGTCAAGTAAACGAGTCAGTACAGGCTGAGAAACGTTGGGGTACTTAGCGTCGTGCGGTCCGGAGGGACAGGTAGTGGTTGAGGACCTCAAATGAGTTTGAGTGTAGGTAGCTCAGCCACTATGGTAGGTCGGTAGAGTAGGAGACAACAGGGGAAGAGGAGAATGGGGGTTTGGGAGGGTCGTAGTCTCAGAAAAGGTTACTCAGTTGAGAAGCATATTCCACCGGTTTCATAACCTTGAAGTCGGAGTCGTAGTCAGGAAGGTTACTTGTGGGTCCCGACTAGAGGAAATCTCACCTGACCAACCTAGAGGGACGTCAGGTTCCCTGAGAGTTCTCAGAAGAGGTTGTGGTGTCAAGTTTTCGTAGTTAAAAAGCCGTGAGTCGGCAGAAGTGTCAGGTTGAGAGTGTAGGTATGTACTGGTGTCCTCTTTGGTATCGGAACTGATTTGCCTGGAAACAACCGTTTCATTACAGAGACGAAAAATTATACGATAGATCCAACCAGTATTGAAAGGAAGGTTCCTCATTCGCAGAAAATTAAAGTACCGACTTCAGTGGTAGACGTCACTAAAACCTCGGGGTTTTTTATTTCAGACTGTGACAAAGGTAACAAAGGGGTAAAGAGTACTTCACTACCCTGGCCTACGGTACTAGAATCAAAAGACTTACAACTCGAAATTCGGTTAAAAAGGTGAGAGGAGAAAGTGAAAGTAGTTTGGGGAAATCTCGGTATTTTTAAAATCCTTGGAAATCTTGTCTTCAATGTTACCCATCCTCACACGGATCAGGACGGATACCTACACAAAACAAACCGAACGAATTACAGACCGGGTGTCTCTTATTTTTTTCCTTCAATCAACGGTTTGAAATTTTTATCTCTCCTAAGTTTATTTTTAGGTCTAAAGATCGAAAAGAACTTTTCAGTATTCTGACTCGGTAGGACCTGGTCAGAAGAGACGACCGACAAGTAATGAGACTACTTTTCACAATCAGCGAGTCAACACAACCTGAGAAACACTAAGGTACCTGACATCGGGTGGTGGTCGGAGGAGACACGTACCCGTTCTTATAACCTCACCCAACGGTAAGGGATGAGGTCGACTATAAGGGTTTGGTCCCTAACTTGGACCCAGAGAAATAATGTCCGTCTAAGAAATGTTAGACTCGGTGATCTCTTTGTGAACCGTTACCACCCGATCTCTATCTCTCGACGGAACTCTACCTCACACAAGACGTCAATTGGTGTCAGGAGTGGTGAGGGAAAACGGAGAGGGGACCAGACGAAGTGAGTAAATGGAGGAGAAGGACCGGTGTCCGTCGTAAACTCGACTTGCACTCGCACTTCAGCGAGTCAGCACAGGCTGAGAAACGCTGGGGTACCTGACATCGGATGGTCCGAGGAGACAGGTACCCTAAAAGGTCCGTTATCATGACCTCACCTAACGGTAAAGGAGGAGGTTCCTTAGAAGGGTTGGGTCCCTAGCTTGGACTCAGAGGGTGTAGCATCTGCAGACGTTAGAGTCGGTTTTCCGGCTCTTCGTTACCGGGACCGTAGATACATATCTAGACTTCCATGTATGTTTCAGGTCACATTTGAAGTCACATTTACACCAATAGACAAGTGTGAACTGAAAACATTCTCCTTGAAGCTCAGAAATCTCAACTTCGACAAACGGACCCAAACACTACTTTGGGCACGGACCCAGACACCACTTTGGACATCAAAACAAGCACTGTCGTGTCTGAAGGACCGGGTGTCAGGAAGGGTCTGTAAGAGTAGGGTGAACCACGGTTTAGATAGGAGGTTTTGGGACCTCAGTAGGAGCCGAAAAGAACTAGAAAGTAGGGTGTAGGAGAACCGACATGGAAGTTTTATACAGGTCTTAGTCAAATAAAGAGAGGGGTGGGACTGACGGAGGACGGAGAGACGAAGGAGAGAACGAAGATCAGATAAGGGTTGTGTCATCGGTCTCCCTAGGAAAAAAATTAATTGTCTGACAAAAAAAAAAAAAATTCTTATCAAAATACAAATGTCTTTTTACTCGTCGTTCATGTTTCTCAAGGGTATATGAGGGTACATGGGGTCAGAGGGGATAATAATTGTAGAACATAACCGTACCTTGTAAACAATTGTAACTAATCGGTCACCACACTATGTAGTAATGATTGACTTCAGGTACCGAGTGTAATCCCAAACGAGAGACACGACACGCAAGATACCGAAAACTGATTACGTTTTACAGTGCACAGGTGGTAATGTCACAATGTGTCTTATCAACGTGACGAGACTTTTAGGAGATGGGAGGTGGACGAGTGGAGAGGAGTGACTTTACGACCGTTGGTAACTAGAATGACAGAGCCATCAAAACGTAAAAAAACCGAATAAAGTGAATTGTCACACGTAAATTACATGGACGGACAGAAAAGTACCGAACTATCGAGTGAAAATAACTACTTATTAAAGGGTAACATACCTGCATGGCCAATGAAATGGGTAAGTAAATAACTACCTGGCGAACCAACAAAGGTCCAAAACCATTATAGATGACTTAAAACTGACAAAAGATGAACAACGGGAGTAAAAGAAACAAAACCCAAGGTGAATAAAAGACGAAGAGACCAAGATTAACTTGTAAAATATACTGAGGTCAAAAAGAAGAGAGTACAGTTAATACGAAGAAAAATTTTTGAAATAAATCACCAACGGAAACTCAAACGCCACATTAAGTGTTGATGAGGTTCAGGCTCACTCGAAAATTTTCGGATTCAATCTAGTACAGGAAGGAGACGAGTCTTGGATACTTCTGAGGTAGAGTGAGTGTGTTTTCGGTCTAGGAGTTCCGCCAGACCGCACTAGACTGGACCCTACAAAGACTCGGGTGCAGGAGGAATGGGAGAACGAGGTCCGTGTGACCGGAGGAGCGAAAAGAAGTTTGGACACACATGGAGGGCGGGGATTCGAAAACGAGGGAGGGGCTTCTCACGAGAAGGGTCTATGGACAAACCGGTAGAGGGAGTGGAGGAAGGTTGAAACGAGTCTAAGGTGGTGGGTAGCACCGAAATCACTGGGGAAAGAAGTACGATAGTATGATGGACTGGGGGTTCGTGTGGTCAGGAAGGACCAGGACAGGACAAAAGGATAACGAGCACAGGGGAGAAGTCAGACACAGTAGATGAACAGTACCCACACCAAACAACAGACAAACGAGGACTCTCTTACAGGGGGGGCACTCCGTCCCCGGTACACCCAGGGCTCACGGAACGGTACAGGGGAATCGTTCACGAGTGTCGACAAACAGGTCACTTACCCATGCGTGCACTTACAACCGACGTTTCACAGAAAAGTCTGTTTGAGAAATCGTACCATGGTTCTTAGTATCTTATTCCTGGTCCAACAAACCTCCCGTGGTTTCGAGTAGTCCGAGGAATGTGAATTCAGACCCCAGTCTCACTCTCCTCGGTTCCTTTCGACAATTCGGGTGTCGGAACCGACCCATTAAAGGATTGCCGCGAGTCAACCAGAACACCTAAAGGTCGTCGACGATTCCTCCTACACGTAAACAAGGATTGACCAGAAACTATCGTCGGACTGAGAATCACTCGAACAGACCCCCACCCCTCGTCATGAGATCTGGGTATCCTCTCACAGTTTCTCTCCCCCGGGTCCCGACATTCAGTGACGCGACCTGTGTCTAGTCTTGTAAGAACCAGGCGAGGGGCCAGGACGGACCCAGTGACGACTTACCGAAAAGGGCGAACCACTTCGTTCGTAGGAGTGTGGTGGTCCCACCTACCCTCCTCCTCCCTAGGCGGTGGGGAACCTTCCCCTAACAGAGGACAGGGGTCCGTCCACGTACTCACCGTGACAGCAAAGTCGGAAGGGTGGCGTCCACTTCTGGTCTGCACACGGTTCGTCCACTCGCCCAGGGAGGAGACTCATGGACGGAACCGAGTGACAGTGTCTATCGGAGAAGACCGTTAGGAGACGTCCATCTTGGACCCGTCCCCAATCCCCACGTCCCTACCGGTCGGAAGACCGAATCACGACGGGATTGTGACAGGTAGGAACTGTAAAATCCTTTGGTTTACCCTGGGAAGCCGTCGACGGGTACGACCGGTAAGTAGAGTAGTTGTAAATAATTTGTGGATGACACGTGGAATGTAACATGAGAAACGACCCAAATGATCTACCTCGTCAACATCGAAGACAGGAGTGAATAGACGTTGACTCATTTACCTTATTTCTTAACTCTACGAGTCACTCCCCTCCCCACAGGTTTTACAGTTGGTCAAACCGTGGTCGCGATCGGGTAGTGTCAAGAGATTGGGTGGTCACACTAAAGGCCTTGTGTACGGGACCTTCCCTACCTCTGTTCTAGAAGGTCCCTACTCACCTGTGTATTTCTCTCTTTAGACCGCTCCGAAGCACAACTAGGGGTAGAGGAGGGTGGACGGACTACTGAGAGAAGTAATCGAGAAAGAGGACATAATATCCGGGGACGAGAGAAGACCTGGTAAGGGTTGTCGTTTGTACGAGGTAGAATTTCTTCATGGGAACTATGGGGAGGAGGTAGGAAGGGGTGGTCGATAATGAAGGAAGTAAAGAGATGGATTTTATCCCTAAAGGGGGAGGAGAATCGGACGAGACAAAAGAAATATAAGGAACAGTGTCGGACGGTATCGGTCCTCGACACCCCTTCGACTCAGTCGGGGGTCGACCGTAATCGGTCGTAGAACTGGGGGTCCACACCAGGTTCTCTTCAGTAGGTCGTTACTATAATCGGAAGGGGGAGGTGTGGAATACACTACGTCTCTGAGACAGGTTGTTTCCCCTTTTTAGAGACATTGTTGTTGTTGTTGTTGTTGTTGTAGGTGTCATTGAGGGTAAATACTCTACTGGCCACCTATGATCCTGGACCAGGTTTGTGAAGCCCTCTTAATTGAGTAAAATAGGAGTGTCGTCGAGACACTCTATCCCCCTCTATTTTTAATCGGACAAAATATCTGTCCTGTGTTTCTGTGTCTCTCCATATATTGAACGAGTCCAGTCGACCGTTCTCCGACGGAGTCGAGGAAGTAAGAAACACCTCTCTTACGGGGTCGAGGTACCGCACACACCTATACGAGGGGTTCGGAACGTCCCTGGTGGGTGGATGAAAGGTCAGACGGGAGGTTGTAGGAGGTCCTCAACGGTAGTCACAAGTCTGCACCCACCCTCAAATCGACCCATCAAGGCGAAATCGAGAGTCTCCGAACCCCCTCACTTATGTCGATTGTAGAAACTTGACGTGTGGAAGTGCACGAAAACGCTCCGACCCTAAACAGAATCGGAACTATGTAGTCGACCTCGGGTGTGGACTTCAAGACCGTCCTTCGTCCCCAGGTTAAAATTACTGAATAGTCACGGCGTACACTACCGTCGGTGTACAGCGTTTCGACCCCCTTCGGACAGACAATTTTCAATTACTAGATTCTTCAGGACTGTATTTCATTTTGGAACTCACTTTAAGGTACCACAACGCCTGTCAATTAAGAAATAATCCAAAAGGATTCTGACCCGATTTTTCGTAAATTAGAAAAAATTCCCCACGCAATTGTGCAGTAACGTAAAATAGCTACGTAACTAGAAGTAAACCGACTAAACCCCACCCCTCACCTTTAAAAGACACGACACCACACCGTCTGTTGAAGGATTGTGTAATGGCTGGACATTAAAAACAAAACCACCCCTAGAGCTCAAACTTTCTCCTCCGTTTACTCTTGGTCTACCCGGACAAACACAAGTAAGTACCGACCGACCACAACTTAGAGAAAGAGACAACGACACACACAAATTGTTGAAGTATGAGGCGACTTCAATCTCTAGTATAATCAAACAAAACAGACTCTCTCGGAGTATTACACGAAAAAACCTCCCTCCTCTTTTTCAACTTTCAAGGTCCGAAGTGATCAAAACAACGATATCGTCAACAGTTTCACCTCCAAGCAACAAAAACCTCAGACCACGGTCCTTGTCTTTGAGTCTGTGGGGCCCCCGGTCCGTCCACTCCACTACCGAACCACACCGGTCAACCCCCGGTGACAACCGACGGACCAGATTACTCTCGTCTGCGACGAGTAGAGGTCCGGCCTTCTCCCCAGGTCCCAACGGTCTAGAAGGTTAAAAAGTTTGGTACTGACCTTTAGACCTGAAAATACTCTTTACCCCCTTTATTTAGATTTAATTTTTATGATACGTCCGAAGTATTTTATGTGGACGGCGGGTTACATCGAGAACCTTGGAGTCCAAAATCGTCTACCACGTACTCTGAGTAACCAGAACAGAGGTTGGTTGAGGAAGGTAACTCGGGATCTGAAGAGACAGACTGACAGATACACTGTAGAGAGGGACCTCCAGAGTCCCATAGAAGAGGAATGGACCAGAAACGAGGCTTGGGTAAAGAGGACGTCAGAAAACATAAAGACAACTACTGTTGAGGTAGGAAGATCGACGAGTCCAACTTTACGGACCTTGGTAGAAACTAAGGAGAAGAGAGATAGTATAGGTTCTGTAATCGTTAAGAACTCTGAGATGGAAGATTATTTATATAGGTCTTAGACTGGGAAAGAGGGAAGGGGGTGGGGTGACGGACTGGGACGAGAGTCGGTGGTAGTAACAAACGGACCTGATAATGTCATCA